>JAQFVV010006236.1:1253685-1853685 GCA_028023455.1 Epiperipatus broadwayi
ATTAAAGATAAATATGCAGGTTTTAATGAAGCATAATAATATTGTTCAACTAGACTATATCTATTTCAAACTAGCCTTTTACCATATCAAGAAGTAAGGGTACAGAAGGTTAAAGTTGATTTTTGGCCTTAGCAGGTGGTAAAGCTATTAGTTTATCAACCAGTGGTTTGGAAAGGTTAGATTTTTTGGTTGGCAGCGCCTAGCATGAAGTCGGCTATTGGTTATCAACTTAAAGTGGTTTGGAAAAAGTTGATTTTGTTTGTCCGGCAACGTAATGGGCCATTGATATGTTAGAGTTACAATTTTATCAGCCCGATAGATGGTCAAGAAAGGATTTTAGTTACTAATCGTTTTAGGCTTAAATATTTAATTAAGGATTAAGATATATAATTTTAGGATTAATATATGTTAGGAGAATAAAGTGATAAGTATAATTAGTATTTTATAATAATATTTATAGTTGATTAGATGTTGATTATAAAATTAAAGTAAAATTAAAATAAAAATTTCATTAGTAGAGTATTATATTTTCATGTGGTATCTGTAATATGATTATTCTTTGAAGTTAAATACTATGTTGATTTTAAGTTAATAAAACAATAAATTATAGAAACGTGGCAAATAATTATATTATAATATGACCATATCAATTCTTGAATATTTTAAATGGATATTTAATATTATATATTATGTGCAAATTGTCTGTGGGTCATAGGTGTAAAAATAAATGATATGACACAATTTTGTTGTTGAAATTTATATAATTATTTAATAGTAAGTAATGTAGAGTTTTGAGGATACTATTATATGATTAGTTGTAAAAGTGAGTTGAGTGGAGATGGGAAGGTTGATGGGGAATTGTATTTTAAAAAAGTATAAAATAATAAGTACTGCATATTATTAGAATTAAATTTTAAAAAAGTATAGAAAAATGAATAATTGGGATAAAGAGTTAGAAGTTGAAATGTCAAATTTTGTTGTAGAAGATAATAGTTGTGTGGAGAGCAAAGAAATAGAGGAATTAGTAAATTCAGAAACAGTGTTAGAAAATACTTCAAATATGGATGGTGAAGTAGAAGAAGAGGAAGAGATAATTTTTAAAACTGAAGGAAAAGAAGTAGGGAAAACTGAGAAAGATGTAGAGAACTTATCAAAGTCTGATTTTAAAAAATATTTTGAAATATTGATTCAAAGTATAAATTCAATAAAAGAGGAGAATAAGTCTTTAAAAGAAGATATGAAAGAAATGAAAGAGGAGAATAATAAAAATAGTCTTAAATTAGATTCTTTAAAAGAAGATAATGATTCTATTAAGAATGAAATAAAAGATATGAATAAGAAAATGGAAGATAGAATGGATAGTATAAACATAAGATTTGATAAAAATGAAGAAGTAATTGAGTCTTTAAAATTAGAAATACGAAAAGTTGATGATAGAAATCAAGAAAGGCTAGAAAGTAAATTTTATGAGTTTTCAGAAAACACAATTAAAGGACTAAGAGATCAAATAGCTGAATCTATTGATCAATGTAAAATCAATAATAATAATTTAACCTTAAAAATTGAGGATTATAAATTAAAAGTTAATGTTGAAATTGGTGATGTTAAGAACCAAGTTAGTAATCTTAATGAAGATATCAAAGATGTTAAGAGTGCTATAATTCAGACAAAAAGGGACATAAAAAATGAAATAGAGCAGGAATTAGTAGAGAAATTTAAGAGTATAGATGTTAAAAAGGTCGATGAAAATAAATATCGATCGAAAGTTGGAGAAAATATAAAACGTATTCAGAAGGATATAAAGGATCATGCAGGAATGATAGAACAAAGTAATAACAGTTATAAAGAAATTTTAGACAAGAATCTAGATGAGTTCAGAAAAGAGCAAAAAGGGTATGTGAAGCAAGTGCTTGAACAGATGGACTTAGAAGGAAAATTTCAGCAAGTATATGATCAAATGGAAATGAAAAGTATATGTAATGCTAAGGCAGAAATGTTTACCGGAAAAATAAGTAGTAAAGCATATGTTGACTATGTTGATTCTTCACAAATGAATAATATAGAGTTAATTAAGCCAAGTAGTAATAATAATAATCAGTCAGACAATACTCTTGTGAAGGAAATTGACAATAGACCAACTAGAGAAGTAATTAGTCATGAGGGTAGTTCAAATAATTCTATGGCCTTAAGGTTTATGAAAGTTAAACCGTTTAAAGGGGAATACATGGAAAATCCCTCGGAGTTTCTAAACAATTTGGATGAATTGTTTTCAATATGTTCCTTATCTGAAAAGGAGAAAGTAGCTGTGTGCAGCAATCATTTATATGGAGTTGCTAAAGATTGGTGGCAATCCCTGTTTGTGAAGCCAATGACTTATGGTGACTTCAAATGTTTATTTGTCGGGAGCTTTTGGAACTCCGACAAACAGGATTGTATTCGGTATCAAATTACCCAAGATAAGTACCAAGTTAGCAAAGGCAGCTACACCAGTTTTTTCAGAAGTCAAGCCGTTCGTTTGAAGACTTTGACTGCTTATCCATTATCGGAGGGACAAATTGTTCGAATAGTTAGGCACAACTTGCCAAAGCATGTGGAACAGTTGCTAATAGTTGCTGACCGTGGAACAATTGAAGGAGTCTCCGAAATATTGGATGCTCTGGAAGTATCAGAATTATCTATGGATAATAGGTCTAGAGTAAATAGGGATAAAAATAATTACCCATTAGCAAGTCTTAGTGTCCATACAGGAGTAAAATCTTCTGGAGGCTTTAAGAGAAGTTTTAATTATAAAGGTAAAGATAAGATGTCTCCATATTTTAAAAAGTCTATACAGTACAATGCAAATAGGGATAGAAGTGATGATTTGCATAATCAACCTTCTACAAGTGGTGTGACCACTATTCTTAAGAAACCCGCTAATAAAACTAGCAAAAAATTAAATTAGAAAGGAGAGGGAGAATTAAAATTTAAATTTAGAGAAGAATATATTTAATAATTAAAACAGGTAATTCTCAAAGAAGATATGTGTGTTTGATAATGTATTATGGCATTATATTATATTAGTATTTTTTTTTGTAAAACAAACATAAGATATTTCTATGTTTATAACTTTCAAAGTAAGGTGAAAATACCTTGATGTTAACCACACTAGATGGGGAAAAAGTGACGTGTAATGAAAGGAATTTAATTCCTTTTCCATCTGAGATGTGAGTTATAATTTCAAAGTGATATGAATAAATATTTTATGTCATGTTTAAATATAATGCTTGACATAAAGAAATAATTTATTATATAATAAATTAGCATAGTGGATAAAGTTTGGTTGAAGAAATTTACAAAAATATGTAAATGACAGTTTAAGAAGAAATAAGTTTTGTCATAATGACTAAGTAGAAATGGAATTAGCTATTGAAGTAAATATATTTTAAACAAGAAGTTAAATAATAGAGTTAAAGAGTATAAAACTCATATGTTTAAAGTATATATAATTAAATCTTATAAAAGATTAATTTGTATTAAGGTAGTGATCATGAAAGAGATCAATCTTAAAAGATGAAGTTAATCATTTTAAAAGAGAAATATATAGATTTGCTGAATAATAATCTATAAGATTGCTAATGAAATTAGCAATAAGTTGTAAATAAAATACATAGAGTAGTTTAAAATATAGTATTAACTATAGTAATATGTATTTTTAGTAGCTTATGTAAAGGTGTATTTAAAAGAATTTAAATACTTGATATTTGTAGAAATATTAGGGAAATGAAAGTAACCTAATTAAAAGATAAGGAAGAGAAGTGAAACTTAATTTATGAAGTAAAGAAGTCATTGTAGTTTATTTAAAAGTGTTTTCTTAGTGAAATTTGAGATGATATTTCAATGCTTTATGAAACTTTGTGATAAAGTAATGTGTTATGATATTTAAATGATAAGAAAGATAAAATTGATAAATGTGGATTGAAGATAATAAAGAATGGATGTTAAATTTAAAATTTTTATCCGAAGGAGGGGAATATGTGCCCTTTTGTATGGGTCACCATTTAAGTTTTGTGCTAATCTAGTGGAAAATTTTAAATTTAAGAAGTATTTTAAAGATGTGATGTTGACTTTGCTTGTGGTAATGTTACCATAAGTTTAATTAAAGCAATCTATGAGTGTTTGATATGTGAATTGTGTTGATCTTGGGAAGATATTTAAAATGATGATGATTATGATGTAATACTGCATTAATAAATTTAATAACAGATGTTTGAAGCTAAAATATTTAAAAGACAAGCTAAAATTAGATAAAGATATTTATTTAATTTTAAAATATATGTTAAAAGTGAATAAAAATATTTTAAATTATAAGTATTTAAATTGAGATTAATATTTGATTTTAATCATATCAAATAATTATTTTAAAATCTATTATAATATCTTAAATATTTAAAAATATTTATTTTAAAATACTGCAATTGTTAGTTTATTTTTAGACAAGCGTTCTTGTGATAAAGAACAGATGTTATACACACACGCGTGGAAGTTGTCTAATAAAGTTGCATAATTATTTTAAAAATCATGTTGTAAAATTTATAAATAATACGTGAGTTATCACGAGATAAAAATAAAGATATTAATGTAAAATATTAAATTTGATTTTAAAAATATTGTCTTAAAAATATAACGTATTTAAAAAGATTTAGTTTATTTTAAATGATCTTATAAAAGTTAAGATTTAAATTAAGTGAGAAATAATATTTCAAAAGAATGTTTAATAGATTTAAATAAACGATAAATATTGTTTTGAAAGAATTTGATAAAATATTAAATATTAAATAAGTCATTATTTTATTTTTAATAGTGAGTTGATAAATATGTAAATAAGTTAGAAATTTTGATTGTTTAAACCTACCAATCAGATAAGGTGTTTCTGGCAGTATATAAGCTAGATTCAATTGTTGAGGGGGTCTCTCTACAATAAAACTTCTAAGTCGTTTGTGCTATTAAAAAAATAGCCAAGTAAATTTATAAACGCTCTTAAAATCAGTTGTAAAATCATAAGAGTGTTATTGAATAATTTATAATATTTTTAAAGTAATGAATATGCAGTAGGAACTTAATATTCCCTATTTATCTTCTCAATATCGAAACTCAATTTACGTACAAATAATCATGGAAACCTCACACATCGGAGAAATATATCAGAAACTTTATGCTAGAAAAGTAACAGACGCTGGATTAGTACATAAAACTACAAGATGGAGAAAAGTAGTATTTTGGACTATAAATAGTTTTCAAAAGTTAAATTACTATTGTCTATTACTAATAGATATTTTAAAGAAATATAAATATTTCTGTAAAAGAAAGTATTTTGACAAATTATAGAAGTAAAATATGTATCTTAAGGAAAGATATAAGAAGCGGTAGTAATTTTAAATAAATACTTGCCTTGTTAAGTCTTTATGCTTAAAAGACTAGATATTGATAATTTGAAAAGGCAAATATATTATAAGTATAAGTATTTTAAAAAATCGTAATATAATAAAATTATTTTATTAAAGTTATCTAAACGCTGGCCGTTATAGATGGAGAAATTAATTCTTACCTGAATATATTATTTATAAATGCGCAAGTAATACGTGGACGTCCAGGCCAAACCAAATTAGGCCAAGCTAAGTTAATGGAAGTAATTAAATGAAAATAATTTATACAATTATAAATTAATTTTGAAATAATAACTTTTGAACAATATTTTATGAAGAACTGGATCCAAGATAGAACCTATAAACTATTTTTAATTTTGTTTTGTTTATTTGTGGGAACTTATTATTTTTTAAAAAAAAGAACGTTATCATTTTATTATAAACTTTCAAGAAACACATGATACAACGGAACAGGAAATAGTGTTTTATTGACTTTATACGGAGGATATTTGTTAGAACTTTTATGGTAGGACAAAAATCGACGCTGGACTATGTAATATGAATTTTATTTTATTTATTTAACATAAAATTTAAATATTATTAAACTCTTAAAAAGTAGGTTAGGTACATTTATTAAATAGTAACTTAAAAATAATATAATAATTAATTACATAAACTTATTTTTATAATTAATATAACACAGAATATTCTAATGAATGTTTATGATTGAAGATGTGAATGATTTTTATTTTATGAAGCTGCAAATTCCGAAGAATACTGGATAGCAGAATGGACAATATTATTATTATGGTAAAAAATATTGTATAATGATTTTTAATGAATTTAATATGTTTTTCTTTAGATCAACTGAATATTATGTTGTTGTAGAATGAATGGATAAATATATTATGAAAACACATACATTATATTGACAATAAATTTTATTAAAATATGCATAATTTTTTAATTTATAATATAAACATGATACAACATTACGTAAGAGCTTAGAAATAATTATATGATTCTTTCGTAAATAATTTTGATATTTTTATTTATGCTTAGTATTAAAATGATGTTTATTATTTATCTTAATAATTATTTTATTTTTGCAAGTCAGAAAAGGATTTTAAAAGTCTATTTTATTTTCTGTTTATTAGATAAGTTAAGTTACGTTTTAGGTAGAGGCTTATATTTAGATTGAAAAGTTTACTAAGTATAGACAATATAGTATGAGTAATTTGGATAATGAATATTTTATTTGAAGTTGATATTTGTTTTCCGGAAAATGTTTTAAATAAGTTTAGAATATGTTTTATAGATAGAAAGTTATTAGAAAGGTTAGTAAAGCACATAGGGTAAAATAATGATTTTACATAGAAGGGAATCATAAAATTTATCTAATGTAATGTTTTATGAATTTAAAATTGATAAATGATTTAAATATTAATGTTTGAATAATACAGATATAAAATGCATATTTTATAAAACATATAACAGGAATTACATTAGGTGGAATATAATTATAGCCAATCATTTGTTTTACATTATAAAGAGATATTGATTTTATATACAGATATTAAGCAATGCTAGTA
This sequence comes from Epiperipatus broadwayi, assembly GCA_028023455.1. NCBI lineage: Eukaryota > Metazoa > Onychophora > Udeonychophora > Euonychophora > Peripatidae > Epiperipatus > Epiperipatus broadwayi. The sequence goes on from JAQFVV010006236.1 coordinate 1,260,683, forward strand.
ATAAAGTGAATACATGATAATACATTACAAATGGTAATACTTAATTAATGTAGCTATTTAATTAGTAGAGCTACATTATGTACACATGTTACATAAATAGTCTTGACATATTGTTATTTGTAGTAATTAAAGTACAACTATTTATTTAAAAATCTAAGTTTAAGAAAAACACACTATAATCATATTAATATAGCATTTGAAGGAATGTGTAATTGCTTATTAAGTACATAAGTTAATAACAGTGTAAGCCTCTTATATTTGTATTTCTTATTTTTTTTATTTATTTGTTGTCATAAATTTTAAACTGTAAATAGTGTAAATAAATTTTATTTGAAGTTATTGTAAATAAATTTGTTAATTTGTTTTAAAAGTGTGTCGAGTTTCATTATTTTTCACCTCAGCATTTTGACATCAGATGATTTGAAATAAACATAATATTTGCACAAAATTGAATTTGTTATTATTACTTAGAATTGAATACCATATTTACTTAACATTATTTTATAAGAATTGATTGACATGAACATAAAAATATTGCAATGGTCATAAGATGATTATAATGCCCATTATAAGAATATAGTATTGTTTATTGCCACAGATTATTAAGTATAAAATTTTGATCTATTTTAAAATGAAGATACAATATGAAATAAAAGATATACATATGTTTGTTTATTCATTTAATGATTGATTATATCATATAAATAGATGAGATTGAATTACACTCTAAGATTAGTATTATTATTATTAAAATAAGTTAGGTGTATTTAAGTTTGATATAAAATCCCACATCATACTTATTTACATGAATTATTATTATTTTAAAACTTAGAAGAACCTGAGATTATTTAATTATATTTTAAATTAAAAGTTAGGAATTATTTAGTATTATTAAAGATAATTATTTCATTTAAAAGTCATAAGAATGCTATAGATGTAGTGGTAAAGTGATAGGGTAGTGATAGTATTCTTATGCCATTGAGACAGTATCTTGGGAGATATTGACTCAGTGTAAATCTGCTTATTACTTTGTAACTTTACTTCACAGTCTCATAATTCTATAAATACTTATTTAGTTAGTATAATCTAGAACTATATTGATTTTGATGATTGATAATAAATTTAATTTAAATACGCCATTTTATTAAACTTTCACATTTTTTGCATTGCTTCTGTATGCAGTTTTTTTACTTTAACAATGCAATTTATTGTTACTGTTTTTTAGTGTCACAACTATATGGATTATGAAGTAGCATTTTAATTTGTTAAAGAACTGATTAATACTCTACAGTGTCAAAACTGTAAAGAAAAACAAATTCAGATGAAGTTCTGAATAAGGCTGTTAAACTGTCAAAACTGTAAAGAAAAACAAAGACGTGTATCTCTGAAGAAGACTGACAGCTGAAACTGTAACAGTAAATACATTATTAATTGTAAAACTGGAAGAGAAAGTATTTTATTTCATAATTCATTAACATTTTTAACTTTTATTTAATATACATTTGACAGTTAAGTGAGCTCTGGTTGAAAATCCTAGAGTATTTGAAAATTTAATACATGAGCATAGTCAGAGCAAAATAATAGTTACTTGGTAATTAGGAATAAAAAAAATCCCCAAGTTTTTTATGAGCAAAGCCACTTACCAGAAATTAGACTGGAGATCAGTTTAACATTATCATCTGGAATTTATTGATTATTCATGCTTACATAGGTGGCTCAAAAATGGGTGACATTAGATGGATAGTTACTAAAAATGAATTACAATGACTTATAATCCAATGAATATAATTGGTCCAACTGCAAATCAGTTCCTCAGAATTAGTTCCATTTACTTTTATCCATTGCAGTAGCTTAGATATTGTTGCCATCTTCAATCATAATCTTAGTATGTAGATAACCAAAACATAAACAAAATAGATATTAAATAATAATAGTATTATACTGTACTTTAAAATATAATATACTTTATCCATTGACAAAATTGTCTATGAGAGGTAAGCAAACAAAATGCCTAGAGCACCAACTGATTGAGGCAGGTCAATTCTACCATACTGCAGTGATATGAATTTAATTGTTTTGAATTACAATTCATCTGTTATTATAGTTGAAATTAATTACCTGCTGGATGGATACCAAATGGTTGTCTTGGCTAAAGCATCAAAAAAGGCCCAGGATTTAGTCAGACATTACTCTCTTGAATATGTTTGAAAATAAGCATTCAAATTTCACTTTTCAATATATTTGTTTTTAAAAAAAATTATATTTTCATAATTTTTAAAATTGAAATAATTTTGTTTACATATATATACTTCTAGGCATTTTTATAAAAATAAAATGTTTTGAATATTTGCTGTTTTTTTTATATTGATATTGCAAAAATGCTTGTTCTTATAAATTTTAAGAAAAAAATGGAAAAATAATTTGTGCTGAAATTATTGTTTTACAAATAATAACTCAAATCAAAGTTTTAAAAATGTTTATATATTTTTTATCAAATAAATGAAAAAATATTGTTTTATAAATAATAATTAAAATCACAGTTTTAAAAATGTTTATTTATATATTTTTTATCAAGTTACATAAAAAATAATAAAATGAATTAAAGATGTTAAGCACAAAAAAAAATAGTAACCACTAAAAATAAAATAAAAAATTAAAATCATAAAAGTGAGGGGTTTTTTTGTTTTAGACACTTCTTCTTTTGATGAAAAATGTAATAAAAACTTTAAAGTTTTTAAAAATGCATATATAAATAAATGTACTTTTGCATAAAATAATATTTTTATAATTTTTGCTATAAACAGGATATCCAAAGTAAAAGTTAATTAAAAACACACATCCGTTTTATCATGTTCTTCTATTTTTAGATTTTAGTTTAGATTATTAGATATTGAGTCAATATCATCTTCAGTTGATCTCATGTATGACATTTCTTCAGAATTATTGTTTAGGTTTCTAAAAGACCCTCATGACTGAGATGATGGGGTCTATCCATCTCATTGCAGGTCATTCTTTTTTCACTAATAATTCTAATTAAAAGCAAATAAATTGAATGTATAGTATAATCAAAACAAAGAAATTTACTGGATATTTTTGTGCTTAGGTAAGACTGTAAATGTAATTAATTATCAATGTTTTATTTTCCTTTCTACCCATAATGTTATTATCTTATTACAATTATATTTGATTAATAACTTTAATTGTACAGATTTTCTTAGAAACATTATTAGTTAATTTATGTTAATTATATTTCTAATGCTTGATGATATTAATAGTTTTTTAAAAGCATATCAGAATTATTAAGCTTGCTTTTGGCAAAAGGCTTGCATCATGACTGCATTATTAAATTAAATTTTTTATCATCATCATCATTAGCAATCTTTCACAAAATAAATATGGTCATCCTAACTATGGAAGCAGAACAAAGGTGATATAACACAGAAACTAGAATAAGGTGAGAGTAGTAGTGAAAACTTTGTTGCACAAACACACAATTCTATTGTCTCAATTACTGTAGAGGTGATTGCTGATTTTAGAAGTTTGTGATAACTTTAACCTTTATATGTTTAATATTTTACAGTTTGAAATAAGGTAAATGATAGTCAGTCTTATATAAGTAAGATTCAATCCTATTCTAATATTGATGTTAGGGCTTGGCACAGTTGATAAAAAGATACCCTGCAACTAGTCCTGTTTTAGTTTACTAATCAAAATTTGGCCATCATCAATATCATTTTCAACTATTATTGATCCATTTCTAGATGGGTTATCCCAGTTTAATCCAGGTTGTCTGATCCATAGTTTCTCTTTACATTATATCACAAATTTTCTTATTTCATCAATCATCTCATGTGGTCTCTTTCTGGGTCTTCTTAATTCTCATGATCTAATTTAAGACCTAATTCTATTATGTGTCCAGCCCAGCTTCATTTTAGTCTTTTAATTCTTTCAGTGATATCAGCAATGCCTGTTTGCTCTCTGACTCAACTATTTCACTGGCAATCATTTCTTTTTACTCCACCATATAGTTCCCCAGAGTTCATTAAATGATCTAAAGTATTTGCATTGCTTTTCTATTAAGGATCCAAATCTCAAATTTTAAGCATAATAACTTATGTCTTAGTTAAATAACAAGCTTAAGTGCATACTTTCATAGTATATAAAATATATCTCTATAATGCAATAATTATACAATTGGTTAAATTAAAGAATTATATATTTTTGATTTAAAGACCTGATTATTGTTATTTTAAATTAAAAATAATTGGGTTTTTTTTTTTTTTTTTTTAGCATGGCGGTGCTAAAGATGGATATGACATGAATGTTATTCAGGCATGGCAGAAAGGTTACACAGGGAAGGATATTGTAATATCTATTCTAGATGATGGAATTCAACATGATCATCCAGATCTTATCACCAACTATGTAAGTCATTGGTTTTAGTTGTTTTTAATATATATAATCTAATTATACAAGTTCATGTAAAATCTTGATTTATTTCTGAATGAACTTCTGAAAATAGTTAACCCTAGGTTTCAACTATTTAGTTACAGTCATTTTCAAGGGTTAAAAAAACAATAAGTTTAAATTTGCTTCCTATCCATTTAAAATCCATTCTGATATCTTTTCTTCAAGTACTACATTCTTAACTTGATCCAAATAAATAAATTAACACAAATCTTGAATAGATTTTAAATGAAAGTGATGTAGATTTAAACTTATTCTTTTCATCCTCGAGAATGACTATAATAATTAAAACATTGAATTAGTTGATTTTAATATTTATTTAGAAATAAATCAAAATTTTATAAGAATTTATGCCATTAATTGATTTATTAATTTATTGTAATATGCTGAATCAAATTGTAATAAATAAATCAAATAGCTTTATTGTTCGAGACTTTGTAAGAAGTGATAGAGATGGAGACTTAATTTACAGACTTTAAACTCAAGAATCTACCATTACACCAAACCATGCCGGACCTGAATCATATTAATAAGGAAGTGCTTGAAGATGATATTCCTATATATTTTAATACTGTATTACTTTGAAGTTTATAATAGGTATTGAAAAATAATAAACATTTTTATTTACTTAAATAGGAATTAAAAGAAAAGTGTGAACAGGGAACTGCTAAATAAGCTGCTATAAACGATCATAATACTATGTATGCAGTAGAAATTTAAAATTAGAAAAACTATTTAAATGATTTTAAGATAGGTATTGAGAAATAAGATATTAAAATATTCGCTTTGAATTTAATCTGCATCCTAATTTTAAGTCTTTCAAAATTTAAATAAAAAGTGTGGCCTAAATCTGAAGTAATATGGTATAATCCTTCACAGAATAGCTAAGACCAAATCCATCTACAATAATAAATAAATCATGTGTCTATGAAGTCATTTTTATAAACTTATAACTGTTATCCTCTTTCCCACACTAGTGCTGGTTTATCAGTTACATGAAGAATGATTCATATTTATGAAATATTTGTATTTATGAAATAAATAGGAATAAAAATGTAGTATCTAGTGCTTTTGGTAGAAATAACTTAATGTTAAAAGGGAAAAACCTATGTGTTTGAAAAGAAAGATTTTTAATAAATGTTTTTTACTAGTTCTTAGTTATGGATCTGAGACTTGGACACGTAATAGAAGAGAAATACAGAGACCTCAGATCACCCAAAGAAGTATGGAGAGATGCATGTTAGGAGTAACAAGATGAGATAGAAAATGTAATATATGGGTGAAAGCAAACAGATGTTATTAACACTGTTGAAAGAATTAAAAAACTGAAGTGGAGTTTGGCTGGACATATTGCTAGAAGAGATAATAATAGATGGACAATTGAAATCTTAAACTGGATTCCAAGAGATTGTAAAAGACTCAGAAAGAGACCATGTGTGAGTGGGATGGATGAAATAAACTGTGCAGGGATGATATGGAGAAGAGGCTAGAGATCAGAGAAGATGGATTGAAGTTGGAGAGACCTTCATCCTGCAGTAGATTGATAATGATGATGATGATGAATATATCAAAATATAAAGAAAAAATAGAATTCAGAAAAATATTTGACGAAAAATGCCAATTAAAATTGTAAAATTTTTATATTCTTTTATTGTGTAAAATATTGATAAAATGAAATATAAAATATTTATTTCTCACCTACTATATTGCACAATAATGAAATAATGTTGAAAGTAAAAGTTTTTTTTTTAAAAAAAAAAAATAGACTAACTTATCTGGGAAGAAAATGGAGAATGTTTTTTTTTCTCACTTTCATGCATGCTAATTAGGAAAGGAATGAAAATTAAGATTGTTCTCGGACAAAGTACTATAAACATACTAATGAATAAATTCCTACAAATTTAAAATTAAGGCTAAATATTAAGATGAAAAAGTATTAAAATTTCATGGATGCAAATCGTAAATAGCAGACACTTTCAGCCCATGCTATTACGAGGTGCTACTTAACTGTATCTTTGAAAAGGTTTTAGAAAAGCGTAATCAACAAAGTTTGTGTTTCATTGCATCCTGTTATATTATATTATAATAACCAGTATCGAAATCTATGTATAGCTTTTAATTTTTATATTTGTTATTTCTGACTTTGGTCTTCCTGTCTTTATTACTGTTTCTTTACCAATAGAATTCTAAGAAATCCATACAATCTTGTTAATATAGAGTCATTTATGCAACATTTATTGATAGACTGATTAATTCTGAAATTGCAATAGTTCTAAAAATTAAAAAAAAAAAGCAAAGAGAGATTAAAAAATTACTTTTAGCTTAGTCATATATGATGATTTTAAGAAATACATTTTTAATAAAAAGAACCATAAGCCAACATAATGTTACAATGTATTAATGGAATCAAACTGATTATTGCTTCTATGAGAAAAAAGAAAACCACATGCTATTACTAATACATCTGAACTTATTAATACTCTATGGGTTTGGCATAAGTAATTGCTTTTATGAAACAGACTGGACAGGGTAAAAAAAAAATGTTACCGGAATAAAGTATTCTGGAACTATTAGTTATGTAACATTCAACAATCAGCTTAAATAAATAAATGTTTAATTTTTATTTATTTTTATTTTAAAAAACGAGAAAAAAAAATTATAAATGTTATATAAAAAATATATAATCATCATTAAATGGGAACCATGTTCTTCTTGCACATTGCTGATATGTACACTATACCATATGTGGGTATATATTAGTCTTCAGTATTATATATAGATTTAAAGTATCCACAGAGAACCTTGTAATCACATATTGTATATAAAGCAATTGCACTGTGTAATATGCTCAACATGGTTTAATACGGTCTTGATCTCTAGAGCGTAAGTAAGGTCCAGTCCTTTCACTTCCGGTGTTGCCTTGTGGATTTCTGAGCAATAAATCAATCGATTATTTACTATATAGTGTCTGCATCCAAGACTGATTATAAACTAGTGAAACCACGCAGATAAATATCAAAGAATGTTCTGTTTAAATTCATTTGCTTTTATATTATTTCATTTATTCGTAACACATGTTTGAGAAATTATCTGCCTCAATGAGATTCTATATATTGCATTTTTTTTTTTTTTAATGAATTGCTTGTATCGTAAAACATTGATTTTTTTTCTTTTTTTTCTTGTTGTTCATTTAATTTATTTAGATTTTTAAAAAAAAATTATTTTTTTTTTTAATTGGCCATTTCATTTGAATCGCAATTTATTTTACAGGCTCATGTATAGAAAAGAAAGATCTTTTAATGAGCAGAGCTAGGTATGAGAATAACAATAAAGATGACGTTAATTGTTTATCAAGTTGCTGGAAGTTATTTTTTATTTCAAATAATTAATTAATATGACACTCCTAATCCAACGTTGTTGTCAGGAAGCCGAGTGAGGGTCGTATTTAAAAAAAAAAAAAAAAGTAGAAAAGCTGGCAGCATTCTCGTCATACTAAATGAATTATAAGGTTACTGTTTGTATTCCATTCTTAATTAAAAAAATTTATTTTAATTTCTAAAATAATTAATTTTTGTCATTAAATAAAGGAACTTTAAAAAAATTAAATAAAATTGTGGAAAGCAGAATAAAAAAAACTCAAAGAGAAAACAAAACTTGTATTGTAAAAATATTAAAATTTACTTTGGGTACAAGTCAGTACGTTGATAAAATACAATTAACAATTCACTATTAAAATTCAAGCACCGAAAGTAATAGTTGGAATCATGGTTCATGGAAAGCATAAGACACCTACTTGACAGATAGATATTCTGTAACTGTTAGTTGTATGGCAATGAGAAATCCATAAATGAAAATAGACTTAATATCCCATGAATTATTAGATATTAATGATCACAATAGTGTGGTCATCATCAATTTAGTCAAATGTTTTCACTTAAATTGTTTTGCTTTTCCAGCTACCTTCGGGCATAAAACTTAAAGCGCATTTGTTTTCTTGGAATATTTAACCTTACTAACAACTTTTACAAAGGATTTTGTATATAACGATGTCCTGATTCTATAATTTATCAGTATACTAAATAAAAAAACATGTAAACATGTCATGACTATTTCTGCTTACATATAACAAGTGCAGTGTAAGCTTGAGTAATGGATAGTTAGATGGCGGGGCTAATAGTGATGTGATGATTAATCAATGTGTTGAAATAATCTACAAACATCATATTAATATTTCTGCTCGCATGTAACAAATACTGTTAGAAGCAATACTTTTCATCCTACCCAGAGTCATCTATTGCAAGCTTAAGTAATCATTAAATATTTGATGTTAAGATTATTGTACCATCAACCAATGTTATCTTTTCCACATCATAAGCATAGTTTTTAGTTCATGGTCTTCTTTAATGAGCAGCTTGGATCTGAAGTATTGGGGACCTTCCAGATCTAATGCAAATCTCATCCAGCAGCCATCTTTAATTTTGTTTTACTGACAAAGACAATAATCAGAAATTCAGATAGTTTAAGTTAGAGTTCAAGTAGTTTGTGTTATATAAATCTGATGCCAATATGTTTTCATTGTTCTCAATTTTTTAATAGGTGTGAGCAGAATAGTTACCTCAGTAATTACATATAATAATTGCTATTTGGAACATTTTTTTACTTCACTCCAAAACTATTTAAACTTGAAGAATCACTGGATATCAGTTATTAGTACAATTATATCCACATTTAGTACTTTCCTATCTTTCTCACTATTCAAAAAAGTTAAAAGATACCTATAATTATTACCAAAGATCCTAAGTATATGCATACCTATAATTATTACCAAAGATCCTAAGTATATGCACATAGCTTAAAAAATTTACAGAATCAATTCTTTTCAGTGATTGGGGGGGGGGGGGTTTGATTTTAAGAATACATCTTATTCCTGCATTGTAACCATATCTTACTGCAATTAATCTTATTAATTTATAACTATTTATTAAATTTTTTTTAAAACCTTTTGTTTGTAAATGTACAAACAGGCTCGGAAGGATGCTAACCACTACTCTATTTTCCTCAATTATGAGCTAACATCTGGCCATAATTTTGATCTCTCAATGACCGATATAATCTGTTAAGAGCACAATGATAGAAAGAGAAAGATTAAGGATGCTTTATCAATCATTAAGGATACCTACACCATTAATATAAGGGAGTCTAGCAGCCCTGTATCTAGAAAATGGCATTTATATCCCCTCCCTCTTCATTGGCATGCAAATCTTTCCTGCATATATTCATTCTGATCTCATTGATATTTAAATTCGATGTTATTTATGGAATGCAATTCCCTATCCCTTTATTCTGTTATGATTATGATATCTAGTTGTATCAAAAATACTTTGCATTAATAAATCTTTCATTTCATAATTTTAACCTGTTTTGTTGTTAAATGTCATAACATTTACTTTTCATTAAATTTATTGTAGAAGATTAAAGATTACCTGAATGTTATCAAATCTGCCTCATCACTTTGAGCTTACTGAGGGTTCTGATATGATATGCCTTTTATTTTATCAAGCATTGCATTTTTCTGATAAAATCTCTTTTTTTATCATATATTTTGTTTTTGTGACCTATGCTTACATTTGTAACTGCTTTTTTTATTATTTTCTCTGCTAGGTTGTGTGTGTGCCTGATTAGCCATAGGAATCTGTTTAAATATTTACATAACTGTGTCACTAGTTGATACCTATTTTCACCCTACCTCCATTTTTTTTGAATCTTGATACCTAGCATTGCACATTTAATGTCATCTTATACTCTCTAAATGATCAGAATTGCCGTCAATAGTCAATAAACAAAGGAAATAATGTTGAGTCATTAAAAAAATGACCTAGTTTATGATCAACTGTCTTGAAGTAAAATTTAGATGGCTTAAAGTATAATCTGTTTTTGAAAATCATTTAGTATTCATTCATTACTCAAGATTCTAATAGATGGCTCTGCAGTAGAGTGAAGAGAATTGCATATAGCATCACTGATGTTGATAAAGTGCAAGATAACCATTACATTGGTCTATCAAGCTGTCTATCAAAAGTTATAAATGGCTAACACTCTTACTTCTTATCAGAAGATTAGACTTGATAGAGTACAATATTTAGAATATGTTTTGCTGATAAATTTTAAATTTTGTTTAGTTATAGTAGTAAAAATATTGTTGTCAGTATACACATCGCAATAATGTATTTACTTAAAAATCAGAGCAATATTATTGTTGGGAAATAAAAGAAAATGAAAAAGTTTATAAAGTACAGATTGATTTTTTAAAATTTTTACATTTGCTCAGATCTACTGATCAACAAGATTGATGTAGGTTGGGTTATTGAATTTTGCATAATATATGGATTGATAATTTCAGACATTTTGTTTGCCTGAAAAACCATTATAAAGGGAATCGGATGCATCTACAACAAAAAATGAATTTTAAAATAAATGTATGCATTGTGCTTAAAGTTATATATATATATATATGTGTGTGTGTGTGTGTGTGTGTGTGTAAATCACATCTCTTAGCAAATCAAAAGAGTCTCAGCAATCTGTTCTCTAGTAACACTATAATTAAGAAGTAAGTAGGTCTCCATTTACTATTTTAATTGTAATAATATCTTGATGACAGATTGTTGATGTTTTATTGGTTTGTTTTAAAATCCATGAGATCTTACTGATATAATTTACATCTAATAATTATTTAAATGTTGATACTTGTAGTTTAATATATGAACTTTTAAACATCACATGAGCACTTTTTCTTATGTTTACACAAGTTATTAGCAACAGCAACTTTTCCACTCAATGGAGCCACCTGGTGTAAGCTCATCAATAGTGCTGGAAGACTGCAACTTAATCCCATTCTGGTGTCTAATCATCCAATATTCTTAGACTAGTTTATAACTTACAGCTTTCATCAGTGAGTAGGTTTAGGTGCATTGCTCTCAGATCCAAGGCTCCTCACTGATGAAGATCATAATTTTAGAAACTAGTCTGGTGATGTTGGATGAGTAGATATTAGATAGGGATTAAAATGCACAGCTATCTAGCATTTATTTATTACTAGATTTTGCATTAGGTGACAATATTGTATGGAAAAGGTTGGTTTAATATATGTTTATACAAATAATTTTAAAGAGCACGTAAATAAATTTTACAGCTTAGCAAATATGCAAACTAAAATATAAACTTATTCGTGGAGCAAACAAGTCCAGATACTTAATTAAAGTAATTCACAATCTGTGTTCTCAAAGAGTCATTTTCAAATGAATTTGCTAATAATGCCTACTGAAGTTATTTATAAATTCATTTAAGAATGATTCTTTGATAATGTAGCTTGTAAATTATCTTAGCAATGTATTTATGTTTGTTCCATAAATAAGTTTGTATGTTTATAATACTTTCATTTTTCAAATTATTACTTCTTTCATCTGACAAAGAATAATTGTTTTTCCCTTATATGTGTGTGCACCTACATATAAAAAAGTTGGTTTATTAAAACACAAGCATATAAATAACTTAATAGTAAATCTCCATATTAATTCATAGAAAAATGTAATAATTACCTTATCACTGTACAGTACTTCATTCCAGAAAACTCCAATCCTAACCCTTCAATTTATTCAACCCTGCAAAAGAAAATTTTATGGGCTGGATGCATCCAAAAAAGAAATTATCCTATTACATCTTCATCATCATCCCTCATATATGGCATCATTGACAATATTCTTTTTGCTTTTAGCATTAATAACAGACATTTAGTCATTCATCTTTTATGGTCTTCATTATCAAGAGATGTTTCTCCATTGTTCAAGTCTTTGATTGATCACCAAATATTTTATTGCTAAGAGTAATATTTAATGAGTTATAACTTCTGTTTGATTTAAACTTGGCCTTGCATTTATCAGTTTTTTTTTAATATTTTTGCCTTATTAATCTATTGCAAGGCTTCTCCCTTCAGTCAGTTTCATTAATAACCATTCCACATTTTTTTCTTTTAATTATGTCACTTCTCTCCAGGATGTCCTATCATTTTTTTATGATTGCCTCACAATGGGATTATTTTATTTATTTTTTCAAAGGTTATGTTATTTGTGTGTGTCAGTTTTTTGACTTTAAAGAGGAATGGTCTCGTAATCTCTTATGGCTGAGACCAAAATTCATTGCATTTAATATCTTAACCACCTACTCAATACTTCATTGGTCTGTGCTATTAAACATTTGCTCCATAGAGTTAGTAAGTTTATGGTTTATTATTCAGTAAAGGCTGTCTTATCAGAGCTCACTGTTTGGCCATCTGTCTTCTAAGGAATGATATGTGAACTTCTTATGCTCTGTACTTCTCTTTGGATATTTAGTACATTAGCCCATTTTATTAATCTTCAATTCTTGAAACTGCACGATTTATTAAATAGTGATTTCTTCTGCTTAGGATGCCCCCCAAGAATGACTATAAACAATTGTCCATTTATCTTCTCTCATTAGGCTTAGAATAAAGTATCTCTACAGTCTATTCCAATTATCTGTTGGAGTCTCTGGTCTACTGACAGACTTCTAGATCTTATTTTCAAAAATTGTTTCACTATTCCAGGTAGGTAATCAAAGCTACTTGGGATGTTTTCATTCTTTTTTTTTAGTATAGTTCATTTCTCCAATGAGAATAGTTGTTATTGGTGGATCCATTCTCTTGGTCTTTATCCATTTTTTTATGGTCTTCCTTTAGCTTCCAAATTCATCCTAGCTTCTCTAGATCCATTTTTTTTAAATGTGTTCATTTATTTTCTTTTTGATTTTGAGCAGCATTCTTGCACCATTTCTTTTTATATTGCTGCTTTATTTCCGATTAGCATTATTTTCATATGTTTTCTGTATTATCCCAATGGCTTCCTGATTGTTAACATCTTGGATCTGTAATGTCTTTCTTTTTTTCTTTATTATTCATTTCATCAAACAAAAATTATATTATACTTTAACGTCAATTACTTAAATAGGAAAGCTTCATTATTAAAAAATAATATGTTGTCAGTTACTTGGGAGGTCATGTGATGTTTGAAAATCATTAAAAAACCAAGCATTTTTTAGTATTCACTTGTGGGCTAGTTGTCAGTATTCTATGTGGTAATATTAATATTACTGTGCTTTTTTTAATTCTTAAATTTATAAAATAGAGTTCTTACTTTTTTTACTGTAAAAAAATTTTTTTTATGGAACAATACAAATAATTATTTTTAAAAATGTACATACAACACATATTATTTAAATAATTATGATTTAAACTTAGAACTGAACTATTATTGTATTAACACATCATGTTCTCTCTGTCGTTGGTGCAATGGTAGAGTGGCGGATTCTGGAGCTCTAAGTCCTGGATCTTGATTCCAGATCTGTTTTTTTTTGATACTCAGACATTTTAAGAATTTCTGATCAAAAAATTATCTGATTATATTATATGGTGTGTCTTTTATTTCAGGATTCATTGGCCAGTGCAGATATAAATGACAATGATGATGACCCAATGCCCCGGGATGATGGAAATAACAAGTAAGTCATTATACATTTGCATAACATCTTCATTATTATTCTTTGAATAATTAAAACCATGTTTATTGTTTTGTATTAGATAATAATTTTTAGTCTAAAATTTGTATTTTATCGTTACCTGAATAGCTCTTATTTTAAAATCTGTGATATCTTCTTTTTTGGCTATCTACTTATGTCTTATTGGCATATATATCAAAAGAAAATAATAGCCATTAAACATCACGATTACCATTTCTTATGCTATTTTATGCACAAACCTTCTTGCATCCGTTGATTATTCCGGCTTGGCACTGGTAGTGCTACTGTATGGAGAGTTTATCCTCTGTGAATAAAATAGTAAAAGAGACTTCAACTTCCTAAGGAGGCAGGTATGCCAATTACTGGATGGTAACAGTTCAAGTGATATTCATTTTTGTTTTGCACTTTAGTCAAATAATAACTAGATATTTATTTAACAACTAATATCTAATGGTCAGCTGAGTTGCTATGGATAAGATACTTGAGAGAAAAATTCCAATTCTATTGAAAATTTTTCAATCTCACTAAGCCTGGGTTCAATTCCAGGGTGTAAGCATAGCAGATCGACATTACAATGCCTTTTCAAATATTATAAGTATGTAGATATGGAATGTGTTAAAAACATGAAATATATATATATATATACAGTATATTTTAAGTATTCAGCCAGGTAGTTTTTATTGTTGCTGATATTCATAACAATTTTAATATGAAATATTTGAAAACTTTTGAAAAATATATATCATCTTCAATCATCTGCATATAAAGAAATTTCAACCATCACAAGACCATCTTCAGGTCTACCTAATTCTTATTCTGTTTTTGTTTAAATATTCAGGACTTTTGTCATTTGTTGTAAGAATAGGAACATTAAATGTGGGAGAAGGGGAGAAGGAGTCAAATTGAAATAAGAATTTAGATTGTAGATATAATTTATATAAAGTTAAAGTGTACTGACATTTGTTTTTAAGAGTATAAAATACTAAAAAGAAATCATGATAAATAGTATAGGTGGGGGGGGGGGATTTTATGATCAATTTTTCAAATTTTTGTGATTGCCTCTTATGTAACTGAAATTCAGATGCTCAATAAAATCAGATGAAAAAAATATGGTTGCATTTGAATTATGTTATCCTAAAATATGTCTAATTTTCTGTAATGTCAACTGGACTAATGTGTCTATTTTAGAACTTAGAAGTTAATAAGAGACAAACTGTGCTAATAGAGAGGGACCCAACACTATAGAAAAACTTATCATTGAGAGAAAACGGAAGTTACCATTTACATGGTTGATTTCCAATGTGATTGACAGATAAGGTGACCGGTCATTAGCCATCAATTGCATGAAATACTGCATATAATCAAATTTTTGAAATATAAAGGAAAACAATGGAGTGCTTTATATGATTCTATTACATGTTTTTGGAGTAACAGATTAAAATGAGTGAAAAATTGAGAATATGGGAATAAAATAAAATAACAGAAGAAGGAATGTTGAATTAAGACTAGAAGATTTGAAAGTAAGAAATAAAAGTTGGATTAGATTACTGTGATAGGTAATCCTTTCACGGAGAGAGGGAATGTTTACCTGATCTAATAGAGATTTGACGTAAGGAGAAGCCATTTTACTAAATGTTTGCTACCAAAGTTTCTTGATGTTGGATTTATGCACAGTAACTTCTGACTTTATTTAAGGATAAGCTATGTTACATCAGTATATCTAGTTAATGATTTATTACCAGATGTGCACAGATAAGCAAACAGATTAACTGAATTTAAAGAACTTTCTAAATTTTAAATATATCACAAAGCAGATTCTTTTATGGAAAGAATTAACCAGAGAATCTGGTTCTATTGTTGCCATGCATTCAGTGCTTAAGTTTAGATTTCTAGAGTAGGCAAAGAGGTATAAAACCATTAACTAATCCAGCTTATTCTGCCTTCTCTCTGTCTTTACTCATTTGTTTGATTTAGCGAAATGGGTGCAAGATGGTGCTACCAATAGACTTGCAATAATGTTTGATTTCATGTATTAAAAAAAAAAACCATTTTACAACACATCATTGTTTTTTGATGATTATTAATGTTTTTTACCTGAATGAAAAATGAATAGTCAGAAACTAATCAGGTAAGTTTATAGATATTTTTATTTAGAATCTATTGGCCAGATCAGTGCTTATGTAAATTAGTATAAACATCACCATTGTCATATACAGAAAACTCAACTTATAGTTTAGGTGATATAATCCCATTTATTTTTGGCATTATTATGTATTACATTATTAGAATGATTTATAGCTTGGGATTTTATGACATCTGAGTACCAGGGGTATAGCTTTCTATCAATGTACTTAACCACAGTGAGCAAAAAATGAAAGTAAAAATTGCATTGTTGAAGTAATAGACCCATAAAATATATCACTACACTCTATGATGAAATGTTATATGTCCTGAATAAAAAAAGACATGACTTTATTTCTCAGGGGTTCTTAAGAAGTACCAGCTATGCAAATTGCACAGGGCATGACCAGTATGATTTATGATAATGCAATAGTGGAAGATAAACAAAGCAAAACTCTCCATAACCAGAGTAATCAATGAATGCCAGAAGGCTTGTGCATAAAATTCCTATCTAATGCCTATTCATCCAATATGCCCAGACTAGTTTCTGGCTTGTGGCCATCGTCAGTGAGGAGCTTTCAGATCCAAAGCTCCTCACTGACGATGGCCACAAGACAGAAATTAGTCTGGGGATATTGGATAAGTAGGCATTAAATAGGAATTTTATGCACAAGCCTTATGGCATTTCATTGATTACTCTGGTTGGCACAGGGTGGCACTACTGTATGGAGAGTTTTGCTTTGTTTATAAACAATTATGAGCTAGTATAAGAGATAGTGATCATGTAATGCTTAATAGTTTAACAGCAATAGTGGAAGGTGATAAAAAATTGAGTGCAACTCTATTTTGTTATGATTCTTAAACATTTTATGATGTCTCATGTGAGAAATCATTCAGTTATTTATTTAATAATCATTATTAAGCAGGGAGGGAGTTAGTAACCATATAAATGCAGCTTTTGATAAAGATGTTCCTTTTTTAGACATGGAACCCGCTGTGCAGGAGAGGTGGCTGCTATGGCTCATAATAATGTTTGTGGTGTGGGAGTAGCATATAAAGCTAAAATTGGAGGTAAGATTTTTTTAAATAATATTATATGATCTCTTTATATCAGTTAACCAGATAAAATGCATATATCAGAAAGTATCAAACTACAGAAAAGCTATTACATTGTAATGCACGGATAAGGTCCAAAATGGAGAGAGTAAATTTTATTAGTAATTTCAGAATAAATATCTTTTATTATGTGGATTCGGCTATCAGACATCATCTGCGTCTTAACAGAATATTAACGATGGTATCACATGACTTCTGTTTCAATTTAAAACAAATTTTTGCTACTTGAGGTAATTAACAGTGCTGATTATATTTTTACAGGTAAAAGAAATTATTCAAAGATATTTTACATGCCTTAGTGATTCACTTTACAGTGTATAATTTAATAGTCAATTAATATTCATATTTCATTTTATATATGTTTTTGTAACTTTTTATTTCATATATGTCTAGGTGCATGCCTTTCTTATATTCCAATATATTTACATGTACTTAGTGGACCAGAATTCTGCATTTGCCACATTAATAAATTATCATCATCATTTTTGACTCACTGCAGGATAAAGTTCTCCAAGTTTAATCCAGTTTCTTGATTTCTATTGACTTCTCCACAATACATCTATTATCATTTCTTCTAGCAATGTATCCAGCCCCACTCCAGTTTAGTTTCTTAATTATTTTAGTGATGTTGATGATACATTTGTGTTCACTTATCTATGCATTTCATTTTTGATTTCTTCTTGTTATTCCTGATAAACATCCATATTTTGTTGAATGGCAAGTAAGAACTGGTAAATACATCTAAAAATCTTCCTTTTCAAATACATAAGCATATTTCCATTTAATATTAGTATTTGATTAATTTTATCCATTATTTTTTTATCCGTGTTAATAATCTGACCTAAGTATAAGTAGTTGTTAACTTCTTTCAATTCATGGTTACCACTTTTTATTTTCTTCTTCTGAGAAAATTAATGCATTAAACATCATTTTACTATTTTTAACATTTATTTTGTCCTGCATTCTTACTTTTATCTGATAACTTTTGCAACATTTCCTGAACCTCTAATGCATTGTTGGGAAAAACAGTCACATCATATGCAAAATTTAGATGACTTAAATAATCTCCATTTACTTTTACTCCCTTGGCTTTAATCCTCAAAATACTTCTTGGTAAAATGGTCTGTTGTTAAATGTTTTGGATATAGAATCTTCTTGTCATTCATCTTTCTCAAGATTATTCTTTTTTAGTATCACCATGTAATCTAATCACTTTTGTAGTAATATCCCCAGAGCTATTCATAATCTACCAATACAGATGGGCTTTTCATAAAAGTTGCATGTGATCCATTGTGCTAAAACCATTTTTAAATTGAGATTGCTTTTTTTTTTCTTTTGGTTGGTTAGAATCCAATGTTCACTGTAGACAAGTTATAATTATTGTGGTGAAGATTGAGAAGTTTGTAATTTCTAATATTTTGTCCTTTTTTTTTAAATATCAAGATTATTATTGCATTTTTCCAATCATCTTCTACACACTAGTGAATATAAATACAATTTATCCAAACCACTTGGAACACTTTTTAGCAAAATTCTTTACTTGTACATATATACATACACCTATGTTTCGACTGTCCTGCAGTCTTATTCAGAGCTATAATTTTGGTTATTTTTTCATCGACTACATCTTTATAATGTAGATATTTGGAATAAAACTTTGCCAACTATTTTTTTTATTTTTTCACCTGCTTCTTTTAAAATATTGATAATAATTTTATTTCCTAGAGCTTTTCCCTTTATAGATTTGTGATTCACTTCTTTAAATGTTGGGCATTTCAGAGGAAATCATAACTGTAAGTGATATTTTATTTTCATGTTCTTTATTATCATGTAATTCTTTATAGAACTCATCCACATATTTCATCATGTCACCTCTATTTTTAATAATAGTTTCATATTTACTCTAAATCCTATTTTCTTACTTTATCTGATAACTCTTGCAAACATTTCATGGAACTCTAAAGCATTATTTTCAAAAATAACTATGTTATCCGCAAAATCTAGATGACTTAAATAGTCTCTATTAACTTTTACTCCCTTCACTTCCCATTTTAATCCACAAAATATTTCTTGCAAAACTACTATAAAAAGTTTTGGAGATATGGAGTCACCCTGTCATACAACTTTCTCAATGTTATTCTTCTTAGTATCATTATGTAATCTAATTATTGCTATTACATTTTTATAGATATTCTTCAAAATATGGCAATATCCTCGGTCTATATCTTGATGATCTAATGCTTTAATCACTGAAATAATGTTTTTAGAATCAATTGCTTTTTCATAATCTACAAATCCAAAGCCTAATGGTAACTCATAGTCATTGGTTCTTTGTATAACTTCTCTCAATACTTGGATATGATCCATTGTATTAAAACTACTTTTAAATTCAGCTTGTTCTTTTGGTTGATTAAAATCCAAAGTTTGCTGTAGATGAGTTGTAATTATTTTGGTAAAAATTTTGTATAAAACTGATAGGTCTGTCAGTTTTTTTAAATAATATTATTACTACATTCTTTCAATCACTCTTTTATATAAAATTCCTATCAAATTTTTAAATTTTAAATTTTTTTAAAATATTTCCTAACCTTTTCAATTCATATAATATCTTTAACATATTTACCATCCTATTTTATATTCTTTTAAAATCTTTTCTATTGTCTTTTTCTATAACATATACCTACCTATACATATAACTTTAATACACATAATATTTACATTATAAAGTAATTTTAATTACACTACTCCAAAAAAAATTAATCACTATCAATATAATCTTTCTTTATCTTTTATTCTAACTAAATACTTATTTCCATTCATTTTATCTTTTTAATTATTTCATATAAAATCTTCTTACCTTATTTTATTCTTTTAACTTTCTCTATCATCCATCTTACTCTAGTAATTCAACTTCCTTTTTAACCTTTCTTTCATATTCATATCCTTCAGCTCCCTCTATTAACTATTTTTATAACTATTAATATTTATTTTCTGTTCCCCTCCCCCTTTTTTTTTATTAAAAAAAAACCTATTTCTATCACACACACACACACACACGCCAAAAAAAACAACTTTCTTTTCTCTTATACTATTATTTCCTTTTATGCTATTATTGTTTTTACCCCTCCCCCATTTTTATTAAGATTTGGTTTAATTTTCTCTATGACATGTCTGTAATTCTTCTTCCAATTGTAGTGTCTAATAAAAGAATTGTACATACTTCTTTAACTACTTATTTTTCACTTATTCTTTTTATAATAATTTTATAGGCTACTATAATTAATTTTTATTGTAATTAGTTCAGCTATTTGTAATAAACTTTTAAAATAGGTACATCTTTAGAAGGAAGATTTGCACAAAATTTGATAAAATGGTGCTGTAATTTATTAGGAGCCATTATGCTTTCAGTGTCCATACTTTTTATGAATTCCTGAGCTATAAAGTCATTCAATTATTTTTTTACTCTTCCGAGAATATCATTATGCAGACAATTTGTCCAAATCCTGCCTTTATCGAAGTGACAAATGTTATTGAAGAATATTACAACATTTAGAATGGCCTTAACCATCTGGTCGATGGCAAATGTCATTCATCCAAAATTTGTTATAATGTTAGTATTACAACATTCATGAATGATGACAAGTGTAATCTAACCAAATTCTTGAATGACCTTTAATGTTCTGATTATGTTACAGGGTATGATCAAACTGAAATGTTGTTATTATGATAATATCATAACATTCTTAAGGATCTTTACCATGGTTTGGTTGAAATATTGTTATAATGCTAAAATCAAAACATTCTTGAAAGACCTTTACTAAAGCAGATGATGTTTCAGCATGATCTGATTGAAAGATTATTGAAATACTAATATTACATTCTTGGATGACTTTTATTACATGGGCAATGGCAGGTGTGACCCAATCAAAATTTTCTTGTTATGCTAGTATTGAAACATTCTTGGTTGATCTTTATCACTTGAATAATATCAGATGTGAAGTGGCCAAAATATTACTATAATTCAAATGTTACACCACATTTATGAATCCAGTTAAAATGTCAGTATTTTGCTAATAGTAACAATATAACAAGGATATGTATAAATCAAACTAAAATATTTACTTCTATATACTGATTTTTTTTTTTAAAAAAGCACAACTTTGTAAACAATTTATATTATTTATTTCAACACGGTTTCTCTGCAGAAAGCTGTAGGGAATCATTTTTATTGGAAAGATTAGAAGTAACAAGATTTAAAATTGTTGTTGTGGGTTTTTTCCTGAGGAATTTTTTAATAAAAACTTTTAAAAGAGAAAAACAAATTTTATTTAAAATAGTCATTTTGTTGTTTTAAATATTTGTTTTAATGTTTATTTTACATTCTTAAATAGGTATGTCTTTTAAGTCATAGGTTTTACATTGCATTTACATATATAGTGTCTAGCATAATAAAAATGAATGTCTGTCTTTTTATTTACTATATTAAACATGTATCAGCGGTGTGAGATAGCATGGATGGTTGAGGGTCGTGTGAAAGTCTGAGTTCAAACCCCTACATATTATATATAAGTGCAGGTATGAAAAACTTGTTCTGTAGAAAAAAAATCATATTTCAAAATATAGTGCTTTAAGGTCTGTCCATCCCTCGTATATGTACGTAAATGGACCATGTCCTGTACATAAGGGGTCAGAGTGACTTGTGATCAACATGGGTAGGATGAGAAGGTTGAAATTGAGGTGGGCTTTGAACATTCCATCATCAGATTTTCAATAAAATGGATAACTGAAGAGTTGTGGGATGGAGTAGTTTGAAGCCTGTCCATTAAAGTATGAAGATTGGTTATCTTAATATAAGCTGAGCTTTGATTGTGTGTATGTGCAGAGATGATAATCTGAACCAACTGATGAGTGCTGGTTTAGCACAAAATATGTATGTTGGTGATTATTTATCTTTTTGACATGTATGTGATCAAGTGTATCAGTGGTATGAGATAGCATGGATAGTTGAGAGTCATGTGAAAGTCTGAGTTTAAACCCTATATATTATATTAAACAAGTTAATTAATTACAATGCTTCAATCGTTTCCTTCAAATATGATAATGATGTAAAATAGTCTCATAAATTAAATCAAAATTTGTGCTTAGATCACATATCCAAAGACACTGATAACCAAGTTCAACATTAACACCTCTTGAAACCATTAAATACTATAAACTCGTCTATTTTTCACTCTGATATAAAATCATTCTCATATTGATTCATTTCTTTTTTTGTTCCTCCTCCATCTCTTTTTAATATTAGTTTCTTTATTAATTAAAATATTTCATATTTTCCATTTTTGTTATGAATAGCTAAACAAAAACCAATACATTTCTATTTCCTTTATTGTCTTTACTTTTGTGTTTTTCCCAATGTCCTTATAATTTATATTGACTTTTTTATTATTTTGATGTTCAAAAATGAATGGTCAATACTCTTTCTTCCATGTCCACATAAATGATATGTGCAAGTTATGCAAGGTATATTTTTGCAGGAATGAATGTTTGTGATCCAGCTAACCTCCAATCTAATAGAAGTTAAAGTAATGTATACTAAGTAAATTGTTGAAACCAAGTGAGCAATCAGTTCGTTCTTTGTAGCTGTTTGTTTTATGCTTTATTAAAATAATAAATTTCAACAAGGTAAATAACTATCTTATGGGAGAATAGAAAATCCATAAACAATGGAATCAGAGATGAATATCATTCATACTTGTTTGAATCTATGGAAAATAGGTAATTGCAATTAATTGGTAGGTTAGTTATGCTGATTCTTTAAATGGAATAATTTCCATAACAAGATATTATATTATTGAACTTATTATTTTATTATATATATATATATTGTTGTTATGAACACAAATAATGCTCACTTAACGGCAAGTACCTGAGTTTAGATGTGGACTGTTAATATTGTATTTTGTTTCAATAGTGAAATTATTGTTTTGTTATATGTACCATCTGTAAATAAATGTAAATATTAGTGTAAATAAATGTTAGTGTAGTCTTTGTAGTATGCGAATCATTGCTTTTGCGTTCATGATTATTCCAGATCACCAATTCAGTTAATTTATTGCCATTGCAGTTTAATGGAATTGTCATTGATTACATATTTCAATTTCATTGTCGATTCATCATTGCAATCATAAATGTTGATTATCACGTACTCTTTGGTATTTGAGAAATAGGATTATTTAATTTATTTAATGAGTGATTAATGGAACCCATTATTATTTTCCAGCTATAATCAAATATCTATAGTATGGTTTAAGCATTGTGGTTTATGCATAATTCAATCAATAGAAAGTATAATATTCTAGTTGTGAAATCAATTAATGAGCTTGTAATGTGGTATTGTTCACTACGTAAATCATTTTAATATCGTAACCAGATAAAAGATTCAAACCAGACTATTACTTGTAATATCTTATCTTATGCTGCTCCCTTTGCACATTGAGTGGCAGTAAAATGAACCCTCTTGCCTAACTTAAGTATGCTTTAATTCGACATATCAAAATTAGAATCCTGAGCTATAAATGTTAAGATATTTTATGATTTAAGTATATCATACAAGTAATGTAGCAAATAAGACCAGAAGGCAACATTTCTTGGCACAATAATGACATAATTTAGTTATTCTCTCAAGAATATTTAGGAATTAGCCTGTTTGTGTCATGTTTTATGACATTAATTGTGATAGAGTGTTTCATAACTTAAGTCATGAAAGAATAATGCACTAACATTGAATTTTGTTTTAGGTTGAGTAAAACTGTTACTGAAATATTTGAAATGATTCAAACTGTGTACAATAATGAAGCCATGAGTCACAATAATGTTTTCGAGTAGTTACAAGATCTGTAATGGCAGGGAGAACATTGAAGATAATTGATAAAGGAGAAAGCATAAAATCACATTTTATGTCGTAATTTATGATCCACATACACTAAAAAAAATTTTGTGAATAATTAAACTGTTACTATATAACACATGCATTGATTTAGAGGTGGGACTGTAGGCTGTTTGGTGAACCTGTAATCTTTTCTTTGGGACACAACATGTGTCATCAGATTGTTTTGTGCAAAATTGAAATATATATATACAATTTTATTATTTTAAGTATTGTAATTCTTTCTGTTAGTTCTTCTCTAGAGCCATAGATGACAGTGGTATATACATATTCAAAAATTAGTGTCTAATTATGGGACACCATCAGTCCATTGATTATTTATGCTTACAATAGATGGTTCTGCAATAGGATAAATTATTACTTCTAAAGCAGATGTTGAATGCAAAGAAAAAAATTGGATTTATTTGTATATTTTATGGTTACTATATAAATAACCATAGTTAGTTGCTTTGGGGTCATGTGACATTTGAGTGTCCATGCAGCATTGAGTATAACGCACACATTTGATCAAAATTGAGTGTTTTTTTACTCACCAGAAAATTAAATCAAAAATCTTTAGCCCAGAATCCAGCATACTGCCGCTCTTTTAAATGGCAGTTAGTTGCAATAATTTTATACAAAAAAAGCAGAAAATTATTTTTGTTATGGGACACATCAGAAATTTCATGGTATACTATTCATGTTTTTTTTTTAAAATTATTAAAAGCATTTGTTTATGGTTAATCCACAACAAGAAGCATATAAATGTCTATCAATGCTAAAGCATAATTTTTAACAGCAAAACAAGTATGTCTACCATGACAACCATGTCAATGATTGCGATCATATACCAACTTCAGAATCATTCAGAAATGAGTATGACTATTTCAGTTTTAAGAGAATCCATGAATCGTAAACATATTCACATATAGAACATGCTGGAAATTTTGTTTATTTGATATTTTGTGATACTATTTTTTGACTTCTTCTTTAGCAAACTTTTCTGAAATATTTTAGTACCATGTCTATGATAGCTCTCCATATCTTCCTAATGAAAATAATTGACATTGGACTTTAAAAATATTTTTGAAATAATTTTTATAACATAAATGGAGTCTTCCTCTCTTTTTTTATAAATAAATAAAAAAACATGCTTATGATCACTGTAAAATATTTTTTTAGAGAAACTTATATTTATTGGTCATTCATTTCACATATCCAATTCAACAAAGATATGATATTACAATAGTGAATTGCAGTGTGCTATATTTATCAAATCAAAGAATGTATTGTTTGGTCTTATGATCTTACATCATCATGTTTTTAGAATATTGTAAGATAACCTTAAATAAAATGTTGCTAATGCCTTCATGTTGCATCAACAAGGAATCCAAGATTCATTTTTATTCAATAAATTAGGTAAAACAACAAGACTTTATACAATTAATTTAATTGCAGTAGTTAATACATTATTAGTAGCAGAAACAGCTACTTACAAATGGTTGTAGCCATTACAACTCCAAGAGAAAAAGGCAAATCAAATAGATTCAAGTAAAAAGAGATTTGTAATGGGAGTTATTCATAAGAGTCATCAAATACTAAAATTAATCATGCACAAAACATATAGCTAATAAATTACAATGGTTATTACTGATTATAATAATGCACTACAGATGAGTTTTGCAATTTTTACACAAAGCAATCTGCAAAGTAAAAATACATCCATGTGTAGAACATATTCTATTATTCTGGTTATGACATTTTGCAACACTGTCCCTTAATTTCTACAGGAAATTGTTCTTTCAAAAATTCTACATATTTTTTTGTTGGGAGTTAAAAAGATCATTTTAATTAAAGCAGAGAAGTAAGATTAGAGCTCTGATGAAGACTGCTGGACAGTCGAAACTGTAAGGAAAATAAATAAGTTTAAGAAAATTTACATCACATAATCACATTTCCTATACTAGCACATTAATTGTTGATAAACAGAGCAAAACTCCCCATACAGTATTGCCACCAGTGCTAAACAGACTAATCAATGGATGCCAGAAGGCTTGTGCATAAAATCCCTATCTAATGCCTACTCATCCAATATCCCCAGACTAGTTTCTGGCTTGTGAGCTTAGATTGAAAATATTTTTTGTGTTTTCAATTTCATTCTCATGGTTTTGTAGTTAAGTAGAGATAAAAGGTGGTTGCTAGAGGGTTGCATTAGATCCTAAGATCTAGATGCAGTGCTCTCAGATCCAAAGCTCCTCACTGACGAAGGCCACAAGCCAGAAACTAGTCTGGGGATATTGGATGAGTAGGCATTAGATAGGGATTTTATGCACAAGCCTTCTGGCATCCATTGATTACTCTGTTTACCACAGGTGGCAATACTGTATGGAGAGTTTTGCTCTGTTTTTAAGAAAATTTGTTTGCACTGAAGTGTATATGAAAGAAGTGTTATAAGAAATATATATATATGAATTAAAAATAGATTACTATCACACTGTGAATTGTAAATCTTAATGTATGATAAGGATGTTAGAACTTATTAAAGTTTTCATTGCATTTTGAAAATAGAGCTTCTAAAATAGTGTTAGAGAATGGCAAACTTTTATTCATCAGCAGGGATCAAATGTTATTTACTGACCATGCCTAGTGTTACCAAATATCATAGTTACAAAAGAAAAACATAAAATCATGTTAATATAAAAGGGGATGAGTAAAGAAAAAAAATTTTTAATTTTTAAATTAAAATTTTAATAATAAAAGTAGTTTTATAATTCTTCACCATTATTTTCAATCATTATCGATCCAGTGCAGAATGAAGTTCTCTCCCCATTCAATCCATCTTCTCTAATCTCTCTTCTCTACATCTCACCAAATAAAAACACTTGAGTGGCTTTATTGCTTGGGAGTCTCCTAAGAAGTTTGAATAATGGAAATCCCAAAACTGGAAACAATCCAAAAATCTTTAGCTCCAAAGTCTGACACCCAACCACTCTGCTAAACTGTATAAAGCTTTAACTTCTTTTTATTGCTGGCATTACATTGAAGTAACATAGTAAATTGATGGTTAAACTCATAGGAAGCAAAATATTATTTTGTCAAAGGGAAATAGAAATTATTAATCAAATTGTAAGGCTTATCTCTGTTGTTTGATAACTTTTGGCATAGTTATTATCTGAGAATAAAATAAATTATAGAATGTTTTTATTGCTGAAGAATTCGTAATAAATGACTGAACTGGGCATGCTCCGTTTAAGCATCAGGATCTAACACTCTACTACGACTCCTAACCATACAGAACATGGTTATTGTCTATTATCTGTTTATTTAAACTTTCTCCAAAACTTAATGGTTTATGTCCAGAGATTACTACAAAACAAATAAAAATTGCATGTGTGTTTTGGTGCAGTTGATAGAGCATCCGACTTGGGATTGTGAGTACCCAAGATTGATTCTGGCACTCGGAACTTTTTATGAATTCCCGAGCAATAAAGCCATTAGCATTTATATATATAAATTGTCCGGGATTAATTTTTTGTGTTAGTTAAAATATGGGGAAAATCTTCGTATGTGAATATTTTTATTATATATGTACACACACTTTTATATATCATCATCATCAACTATTATCAATCCTCTTCAGGATAAAGGTCTCTCCAAGTTCAATCCATCTCCGATCTTTAGCTTCTCTTCTCCACATCACCCCTGCACACTTTCTTATTTTATCCATCCATCTCACATGTGGTCTCTTTCTGGGTCTCTTACAATCTTATGGAATCCAGTTTAAGATTTCAATTGTCTATCTATTATCATCTCTTCTAGCAATATGTCCAGCCCAACCCCACTTCAGTCTTTTAATTTTTTCAATGAGGTCAGTAACACCTGTTTGTTCTCTTACCCATATATTGCGTTTTCAATTTTTTCTTGTTACTCCCAATATGCATCTCTCCATACTTCTTTGAGTGTGTTGCACTTTTATATATATAAATACATTATTCCTTGGTGCATGTAAATGAATATATGAGTTTTTTTTAGGATTTTTATAGCATTTTAGAACTGCAATTTGAAATTTGGTTTATTGTTTTGAATATTAGATACTCAACGTTCTACATTTAAAAAAAAAAAGTTCATATTTTAACACCCATTAAAAACATCTCATTAATATACATTTTAATATAAAAAATTAATTGAAGTCATTATTAAATCATAAGTTATGTAGTTGCAGTAATGTGCTATTTCCTTAATCTATTGATAATAAATCTTTAGATGAGGCCGTAAAATTTTAGTTTTTAATGCTATTATTAAAATATATTAATCACTAAGATGCTATTTTTCCTCCCAAAAATCCGTATGTACATCACTGGACTGATATCACCCCTCCCCCTCGCACACACTTTAAATGGAAACATTATGATGGTTTGCAATTAACTTAATTTGGAAAGTTTGAAAAATAGTTTAGTTTACTAATTAATTATGTATTTATGGGAAAACCTAATACTAGTAAAAAGACGTTACATTAATGTAAAGTTGATTATTGTTTATCAATATAGGCAGCGCATGCTCAGAATAAACTGTTAACCCTTCAAGACTTACAAAATGATACACTCGTAACTAATATCCTGAATTAAACATTTTGAAGCTTGTTTCATTTTAGTTTAACTGGAAGATGCATGATTATTTTTATCAGTATGTGATGATAATCAAAATTTTGCCATTATTTTATTTCGCAATTATTATTATTTTTATTTCATTAAGACAAAGAAAATATTTTGTGGATCTTTGAAGCGAAAATTAAGAACGAAATTAATTAAGGAATATGTTGTTTGGTTGTGAAACATGGACAATGATTAAATGAATTATGATCATATTGGAGACCCTTCAGATATGGAGAAAAATCGAGGAAATTAAGTTGGATAAATAAATGACAAACAATGAAATTTTGTAAAGAATGGATGAAAAAAGTAAGATTGACTGAGGAAATTAGAAATAGTAAGAGAAATTAGATAAATATTTTAAGAAGATAGAATAATTTAATGAAGGATATTTTGGAGGGAATAGTGAATGGAAATAGAATAAAGTACAGAAAAAAATTGACTTTGCTGAATGATATGAGATGGAAACAGATATGTGGAATTGAAGAATTGGGCAATAAACAGAATAGCTATGGGGAAATTAATGTATTGCCTGTATGATTGGTCTCTGGAACAGTCCATAAGATAGAGCACTATTGATTGATCACATTAAGCAAATGATTCATCCACTTATTATTTCAATCAAATATTTGCCTAAATTGATTTTTTTCTTTAGATCCTAAATTGATTTTTTTTCTTTAGGTACAAATTTATCTTTCACTTTAAAGAACAATTTGAAAATATATTTTTTAACAAATGAAGATAAGCATTGCAATATATCATAAGAGATGTTTCCACAGAGAAACACAGAGCTAAGAATAGTTAAATTATATATTTGTAAAAAAATATTATCATCATCATCAATATTATTATTATTATTTATATATACTAGATAAAGATTATATCAAAAGCATTCTAACAAAGTATAATATTAATTTTTGTCATTGTAAAGATTTGGCTGGGAATAGAATACAGTGGAGAGTTACAATTAGAAGTAGTGTTGAAATATTTCAAAAAGAAAAGATTTCTGCTGAAGAAATTAAAAGATAATGTCATAAAATATTAAGTAGACAGAAATATGTAGGTGTATCTTGTGATTCGTGGATTGGTCTATATAGTCATTACAAAATTCATTTCTAGAGCAGTTTTTCCTCTTCTTTTTGTCTTTTTAGTGCCAAATTACATCTTTATTGGATTAAATATATGAAACATATCAACAATGTAAGACTTCCTAAAAAAATGTTTTGTAATGAACTTGATCTTAATTTTATGGGAGAAGCAGACACCTTTTAAATTATAAAGATTATCTAAAAAAAAAAAAACTAAAGAAATGTAACATTTATTGCTTTTATTTGAAGGACATGTTTGAGATGAAATACAATCGAATTTTCCAGAAATAAAGTTTGCTGCTGAAGACAACATTGAAAAGTACAAATAAACGGAATAATGGGTCAGCATGTTGTGTTTTACACTATCATTTGTGTAAGGTTCTAATCTGTACATATCAACAGTCATGCTTAAAATTTCGTTAGATACATCTTTAAAAAAAAAAAAGAACAGGCATAAGCGATTATGGACGTCTGTTTAATAATCATACTATAAGTTATAACCACAATTCTACATAAATAAATTATATATAACATAGTAATTTATAAATATATAAAATGTATTTTGAGGTTTATTTAATAATAACATTAATCATGCTGGCCCTTATATTCCATGCTTCCACAGATCTAGATATCCCATAATGAATCAGATTCACAAGAGTTACATCATACAGATCTAATCCATTTTCATATTAACATATGTATGATGACTTTTGATTATCCACTCTGTTGTCTAACATGCTTGCATATATACTCTTGCTTTCTAGGTAATTGTCCCTTGTTCTGGATAATTGTCTTTGTGAGTTTCCAATTGATGTTAATTAATTCCATGTATTTTATTCTTAAAAAATATTTAATTTAGTTTCTTTATATACATTTGTTTAGTTTCCACATCTATTTTTTAATTCTCTTACTTCATTAGTTATTTCTCCAAAAGTACAATTAATTCTTAATATAATTTACAATCTTATAGTAATTTCTTTAATCATTTTGCTATTGATATTCCAACCAGTTTTTACAGTTTTTGCAAATCTTGTTTTTTGCATACTACAAGGTTACAGCCTTAGTATATATTACTTACGTAATCATGTGCATTTAAATAAATTTATAAATACAACTATTATTATTATAACCATTACTGTCATTAGTATTAAGGTTAAAGCCTTATATGTATTTATGTGCTGACCATGCGCTTAATAAGAATTAATATTTACTACTATTATTATTTTTTGCTTAGATGAAAAAATTTGATTTGCCATTGGACTTAACGATTTATAATTTTATTAATGATATTGCTGTATACTATGAAGTTATTCTATATAGTCTTCTTGAACGGATAATAAGGAGCTGGTTTTAAATAGTAATTGGCTTATGCTAAACTGGTTAATAATCAATCCCAATAAAATGATAATTATTTATTGTTCTTACAAATCAACTTGTATTCAGTAACTATTGTTATTTGAAATTTTATTGATTCTAAACTATCTTAGTCAAGTCATTTTGCTTATTTATGTTTTATTTTGATTAATTACTTGTTTTATTATTAAGTAAAATTCTTACCTATACCTGCTTTGTATGTTATTTTATTATCAAAGTATTTTGTTGTTGTTCTTTTTAAAATACTATCCTCATTATATTTATTGTTGTTGTGGGGTTTTTTTTAAAATAATATCCTCATTATATACTTTGGAAAATCACACTGCTTTGTATTTGATAGATTTAAATTGATATCTGTGCTGGATATTAATGATAATTGTTATGTATTGTTTACTGCTAGTCTTTATCAGCTCAAAACCGGTCTGGAGATGGGGACAATCATAGATAAAGATTTGAGTGCTTTCTCTTATAGCATTTATCATAAAAATAAATAAATAAATAAAAATAATAATAAAATAAACTTGTTTAGAAATATTTGTTCTTTATTATATATATAACCATTGTTCCTTTTTATAACAAAATTTTTATTGTAAATGCTTATTTATCCAAAAACTTTCAGTTGACATTAACAGATTTTAATTTGAAATATAGTCATAGATAATTCAATGACAGTGATTATCTATCTATTCATTGGACATTGCCCATATCTCATTTCCTATGTTTGAAAAATGTTTGTAACTCTAGTTATCATATTGTGTATAATTATTTTTTGTTAATATTTTTTTGTTGTTGTTTTATATTAACATTTGCAAATTTGTCATGCTGTATGTTTTTACAAGACTTAATATATATATTTAATCATTTTACTATATTTTTTATTTCTGTAATTAATAATTATATTTTTTTTTTTTTCAAGTTGGTTGCTATTCTGATAATAATAACCATCATTCTCATTTTCAGCCATTGTCAGTACACTAATCTCTAGCCTCTCTTCTCCACATCACTCCAGCACACTTCCTTATTTCATCCATGTATCTCATATGTTGTCTCCTTCTAGATCTTTTAAAATCTCCTTAAATCCAGTTTAAGATTTCAACTGTCCATCTACTATCATTTCTTCTAGTAATATGTGCATTCTAGCTCCACTTTAGTCTCTTAATTCACAACACCTGTTTATTCTTTTATCTATGTATTTCATTTTTAATCCCTTCTTGCTAACATAGATCTTTCCATGTGTTGGTAAGTGGCTTGAAATTTGTATTGCTCTTCTGTTAAATATCCTCAGATTCATAAATAAGAACTGCTAAAAGAAATTTATTAAAGCTTTCCTTTTCAGAACATAGGTATATTTCCTTTTAATATTAAGTTATTTATATCAAAAACCCTAAGTTTAATTCTATGATTAATTTTATCCATTATGTTTACATCTGTATTAATAATCTGATCAAAGTATTTGTAATTGTTAACTTCTTCTAATTCTTTATTAACAATCTTCATTTTTTTATTTGTTTGTTTGGGAAAATCCAAAATTGGAATATACTGACATATATTGCAAAGTCTAGAATTATATAAATATTGAATTCTTTAGAAAAGTAAATTTGCATATCCCATAATTAGGCATGATTATCTATTGCTTACAACTGGACTAGCCAAGAAAAGACAAATCTCAAACACTACCAATAGTTTCACTGCTACAAGAAGACTTCTCAAGTATAAATGAAGAACTTGAAGTCTACGTGTAGCAGTGAAACTATTGGTAGTGTTTGAGATTTTATTTTCTTGTCTAGTCCTGTTGTTAATTTTTGGATTTGGGGTAATTGTGTTTATTTATTGACTAGTTTAACTTTATGCTTTTAATGTTTATATACATTGAAATAGATATGTCATATCTATTTTATGATTTCCCATGCTGTATCATGCATGGGAGAGTTCCAAATAGTTGTGAGGCAGAATAAGAAAAGTTAAAATGTTTGAAATATTTATTTAGTATAGTCTTTATTTTGAACAATTCAACTTGAAGTTATTATTGTTATTTTTGCTTTTTCAATTAAAGTGTGGCTATCTAACAACTATCAGTTTATAAAACTAAAGACTCATCGAGAACTTCTGTAATTAACTATTATGGAAATTGGTTTATTAGCTCCTCAATAAAAATATATAGCAGCCACATTTTTCAATTTAGTCAAGAGGACTACAACTGCATGTGTAAATAATGGATCAATTATTAAATGTGTAATTCTCTATTTTAAGTGTACATTTATGTTTTTATAATAAGGCTTTTTTAAAAATAAAAAAAAATGTTACGAACATTTTATCTTCCCACATTAGTGTCATTCATATGGGAATTAAGTATTGAAGTAATTGTTTCATCTGTATAAGTAGAAAATGTTTGAGGTTAGAAGAAAGAGAGGAGTGTAGGAATGCGCAAAAGTTGTAGATGATTTTTTTTCTTTTTCTTGTATGAAGCATAAAATTTTTTTTTTTTTTCCGTATGTCATAGCATCTGCCGGGACGCGAACCCACACCCGCCTGCAACCAACCACTTGCTTACATGGCGGCTGCGATACCTCTCGGCTAACAACGCAAGACTTAAAAATTAATTTGCAGGGGATTACCTTCATTCACACACAAATATAGCTATATATTTTTATATACATTGTGGCGTGTGTGTGTGTATGCAGGGAAGTTTAATATTTAAAATTTGAAAATTTAACAATAAAAAAACAAACTCATATCAATTAAGGATTAGGCATACTTTTAAAAAAATAAATCGTTTCTGTTTGGTGAAATTTATTTAGTGTTCATTTTGATTCAAAAAGTTGTTTTTTTTTTGTTCTAATAACATATATCATAACAATAATTAATTGATTTAATAAAGTGACAAAAATAGTTTAATTAGAAAAGTTTGCAAAGAATTATTGCATAAATATTTTATAATAAGCCCGCGTTTTTCTTGAATTGGATCGTCTGATTTGAGCGGACCTGAAAAAAAAAATGGATTAGAGGGAACGTATTGCTTTGATTTCAGTAACGGCATTCTATTTTTTATCATTTGTTTCCATTATTATTGTTTTAAAAACAAAATAGAGAAAATATATAATTCAGGTGATAAATTTGAATCTAAATAAAAAAAAAAAAGAAGAATTTAATCAGCTTGCAAATGGAAATTTATATTATTAATGGAAGAATAGAATATCATAGGATCTTTCTCTCTCTTAGATAATATGAAGTAATGAAAATAACTATTATGCTTACTCCAACTGAAATTTCCTCCCTATGAAAAAGAAGGAAAATGCTTTAGATATACGTTCTACAAACTAAACCTTGCGCAAGGATTAAAGATTATATATCGGTATTCACTAAATAAATTAAACTGAAAATTTTTTCTTTACTGCCGTAAAAAAAAAAAAAAGAAATTTAATTAGAAAAGAAAAGAAACTGTATGCTGACATTTTATTTTATGCATAACGTCACCTACATCTTTTAAAAAAAAAAAAAAAAACTTAAAAGAGGTTTAAAGACTGATTCCATTATGCGTATATAATTATTTTAAACTTTATTTAGTTTAACAAAAATTGTACTTTGTTTTATCTGCTTAATTATAATTAGTATAAATTATATTATTGTAATAGATACAAAAAATGGCAGTTATTAAAAATTTTAAAAACAACAATGATAAATATAACACCGATAGGAAGATAGCTACTTTGCAAAAAGAGAAATTTATAAAGTTATATACTAGTTATGGATATAACTCTAGAAGCATTAGAAATATATTCTTTAATTATAAACAAAATAATTTGGGTAATAATAGTGAACCAGAAAATATAAAATGGGTAAAACTTTCATATGTTCCTAAAATTTATAATACATTATTAAAAAATAAAAATTATATAGATCAAAATATTAAAATAGGATGGTCAAACAGTAAAACTCTTGATATATTAGTGCGGAATTATAAAATAAAAGATGATATAAAATATAAAAAGGGTATAGTATATAAAATTACTTGTGGGTTTTGCAGTATGGTTTTTTATGGACATACAGCAAAACAATTAGAAGAAAGGGTTAAAGAACATAATAATGCTATTAATAGAAGAGATGATAGATCTGCATTATATGTTCACCACTTAAAATATGGACATAGAATAGATTGTGTTAAGAATATAAGTCCATTAAATTATATTAAAGAAATTAATAGAAGGAAGATATATGGCACCAATTACATTAATTATAACAGAAATAATTGTATGAACATTTATAAAACATCAATTAATTTAACTAATAATTGGATAATGAAAAATGAATGGAGGGTTGTATAATATGTGTTGTTATAAAGATATTTAAGTGTAATTATAGGCTTGTGTTAATTTTATATAGAGCCGGTAGATGTCACTATGTATGCAGTGTAGGTTATTTTTATAATTAAGCCATATTGAAAAGGGCAAAAATTTTAAATTTGCCAAAAAGAGCTTTTATATGTTATTTTTATGTGTTATGATTATATGACTATATTACAGCTATTGTTATATATCATTTTGTTGTTAGTAAAGATATTTTATTATATCTATGATTTATTTTTTATTGTAATAGTATATTAAATGTTAAGAATGAGCAAGATTTTTCTTTATGATATATTTAAAGTAACCAGACAAATGTTTTAAACTAGATGGCTGGTTATTATAATAGTTAATAAAAAGAAAGATCTTGGAACTTATATTTTATTATATGTTTAATATTTTGTAAACATATTGTAAAAGTCAATTTTGAGTTATAAATTGGATATGAGTTGTCAAACTAAATAAAAGTATGTAGTTTTACACATAAATTCATGAAACTGTGAGCGAAAATGGAGGTTATAGATGTAAAAATATATTTACTGCTTTGTATTATATTTGCGCCTTTGGAAGTGATATAAATATTTACATATATAATTAGGATATGGCCTTGTTTAAATAATGGTAACATAAAAATAGAGAAAGTATTGAATGATAACAGTAACAATAGTATTGATGAGGCTATGATTGTCTTCTTTGAAAGAAATGAAATAAAAAGCATTAAAGAATCTTTATTATTAAAAATGTATGATTCTGAAGCATTTAAATTATACAAAACATCTTTTAATATTAAGGGTGTATGGTATGTGAGTGGAATTGTGGGTAATGTTTAGTTTAAACATTTGTTATTTTGTAGTTCTTTACACTTAAGAAGTTTGCTTATAGTAGTGAAACCATTGGTTGTGTATTAGAGGGTTGTTTTTTTGTGTTTTTTTTTGGCTAGTCTGGTTGTGAATTTGGGATAATTTTGATTATTTTATTGACTAGTTTAGCATGTTTATAATATGATATAGTTGTCTTAAGATTAATCTTATGATTAGAAAAGAAAGTAGCATACGCCCTGATATTGAGCCAGTTTTCATATAGATATTTTTTTGTATAGTTGTTTATATCCTGCTCTCATATGAGTAAATTCTATATATAGTTGTATTATCCATATCCTTTTAATAATGTGTATTAAATGTATTCAGATAAAGTAGCCAAGCATACATAGTGATCTCTTAAGATGATTGGAGGTTTATATTTTTTTCTCATTTTATTTATATGAGTAGTTTTGAATGTAAATGAGTTGAATATGGATATTTAAAAACAAATGAGAAATTATTTATGATATTGTTTGGGTTATTATATATGTTCCTTGTGATGTTAGCTATTGATGGTATCTTCAAGATTTTCTATTTCGTCAGTGGCATGAGATTTATATATTTTGGCAATATTAGTAAAATGGTCATGATAAAGTAGATGTAATTAAACAAGACTTTGATATTGAAAGATAAAGAAATAATGCTTCCATAAGTATAGTATTTTAATTTATGAACATAGCAATGCTTTATATGTCAGAATTATATGAATAGAGGTTGTCTTGTTAATTTAAATAATTAACAAAATGCTTAGTATACCATATCAATTTAGTCATTATTTAATTTATAATATAATAGTAACGTATGTGTAATTACCTAATAGAGTTTATTTTGTTGTAAGCAGTGGAAGAGTTATATATATGATCATAAGATGTTTTCATTTATTACTACAAAAACAAAAAATATTGTAGGCACACAAAATATGTGTCAATTTACAACTCTTGAGCATGTTTGGGGGGGGGGGGAGAAATATATACATAGACTGACTTCATCCATTTTATACTATGTTTATCATAGCTTCGTAATTTAATAATTTTGTTTAATATAACTGAGCTGTAGCTTTAACTACAGTCATTTTATGCGTGACATTTTTAGAGTGCCTGACACACTATATATTTCATCCCAAAACAGGAATATCATTGGCTGATCATAGAAATTAACTTCATGTCTCCCATTTAAATGTCATGGGGGAAGGACTGATGACAATTTTCATTATCACCCGATTATTTTCTTGTTTTGAATCAAAATATTGTATAATGACAAGGTAGTTGTCTTATTCTATGCATTAATATAAATGATTGTCTATTTATTCAATTACATGTTTGAGTGTGGTTAATATATTATATAGTTTAAGTATATTTTGATATATATATATTGTGCCCTTTTCTATAGGTCATAAATAGTTAATCACAGTAAATTATTAAAAATTTTAAATTTTGGAATATGTTCTTTTGCCCTTTTCTATAGGTCATAAATAGTTAATCACAGTAAATTATTAAAAATTTTAAATTTTGGAATATGTTCTTTTGATATGTTGATTATATTTTGATAATTATATCTTTAAAGTATAATTTGAAGCTAAATAAAATTTGTAGTGTTTATAAAATTAAGATGAATCATTTAAAACAATTAAATAAAGCTAAAAATATTATTTCATATGGTTGCAAAAGCTGGCCATAATAAATAACTCAGCTATAAATATTTAAAGGTATATTTAAGGTTCGTTTTTAATAGTATTAAACCGATAGTTAAATTTATAATTAAGTAAATGTTATATTTAAATTTATAATGATATTTAATAATCATAATTAATATCGTATATTTTAAAAAAATAGTTTTGTGGTGGTAAGAGTTATATCTAATTCTATATTTTTCAAATTGTTCTTCCAAATTATTATTTTTTATAATTGTATTGCTTTGTTTAATATAATAAAGTGTTGCAATTTTTATTAATCCAGACAGAGAAATAGATTGAAAATCGTCTGTCTCAAATTTATTAATCATGTGACTTATGTAATATAGAGTTGCACACACATGCTTGTTTGAATTTAAATTAGCAAAGGTTGAAATATTTTAAAATTGCATTATAGAGTTCGATAGAATTATCACCTAGCATAAAGCAAATATTAAATATTAAGTTAACTATCCTATAACATGCTTAAATAATGTAATAAAGACGAATACAAATATAATAAAAATTAAATATTTTGTTTAAATAAAATAGATAAATTGAATATTAAGAGTGGGATAAATATTAAAATATATTTTAAAAGTTATTTCAAATGTTTAAATAATTTTAATAAAATAGTAATTGATTTAAGATTAGTATTTTTAAATAATATTTTTAAGTTTTATTACGTCATAATTTTTATTTTTAAAATTAATTATGTAAAACTGAAAATATGTAAATTTGATCTCAAACTAAAAGTGAGAATCAACCAATCAAATGATGTATTCTCTAGAATATAAATACGAATTGCACGGGGGGTATCAGGGGAGTTTTAATAATGTGTTAGTGGTAA
Organism: Epiperipatus broadwayi; assembly: GCA_028023455.1. Classification (NCBI taxonomy): domain Eukaryota; kingdom Metazoa; phylum Onychophora; class Udeonychophora; order Euonychophora; family Peripatidae; genus Epiperipatus; species Epiperipatus broadwayi. The sequence goes on from JAQFVV010006236.1 coordinate 1,299,730, forward strand.
TTAATAACATACTAAGGTAGCTGAATAATATCAGAAGCTATTGAGGTGAAAAATTTTTAAAATTTTTATTATTTAGTCAATTTATAGTACTCTCCTATATTTCATTTATCATAACTAATAGGATATTTTATATACTTTGGAAAAGAGATACTTTGGAAAAGAGAGTTTTAAACTAAAATATATTTTGGAAACTTCGTGAAAATGATTGGCTAATTTTAAAGCTACTTACCAGTATTATTTTATTTTAAGTTTAACCTAGAACTACGCAATATAAATGGATATACTATGAAATAAAATGTATAAACAGAGCAAAACTCTCCATACAGTATTGCCACCTGTGATAAACAGAGTAATCAATGGATGCCAGAAGGCTTGTGCATAAAATCCCTATCTAATGCCTACTCATCCAATATCCCCAGACTAGTTTCTGGCTTGTGGCCTTCGTCAGTGAGGAGCTTTGGATCTGAGAGCACTGCATCTAGATCTTAGGATCTAATGCAACCCTCTAGCAACCACCTTTTATCTCTACTTAACTACAAAACTATGAGAATGAAATTGAAAACACAAAAAATATTTTCAATCTAAGCTCAATAGCTTATATAGTCATATGGGTCTGAACTCAGTTCAGCACCCATACATTTTGGTGTCTTTGGATCTTTTACAATCATAGCCACCACTATCCTATTAGGCAGGATTGGTGTTAAACCATTAAGCATCACATGATCACATTTCCTATACTAGCACATTAATTGTTGATAAACAGAGCAAAACTCTCCATACAGTATTGCCACCTGTGCTAAACAGAGTAATCAATGGATGCCAGAAGGCTTGTGCATAAAATCCCTATCTAAGGCCTACTCATTCAATATCCCCAGACTAGTTTCTGGCTTGTGGCCTTCGTCAGTGAGGAGCTTTGGATCTGAGAGCACTGCATCTAGATCTTAGGATCTAATGCAACCCTCTAGCAACCACCTTTTATCTCTACTTAACTACAAAACTATGAGAATGAAATTGAAAACACAAAAAATATTTTCAATCTAAGCTGGTTGCTAGAGGGTTGCATTAGATCCTAAGATCTAGATGCAGTGTTCTCAGATCCAAAGCTCCTCACTGACGAAGGCCACAAGCCAGAAACTAGTCTGGGGATATTGGATGAGTAGGCATTAGATAGGGATTTTATGCACAAGCCTTCTGGAATCCATTGATTACTCTGTTTAGCACAGGTGGCAATACTGTATGGAGAGTTTTGCTCTGTTTATCAATAATTAATGTGCTAGTATAGGAAATGTGATCATGTGATGCTTAATGGTAAATAAAATGTATATAAATTATAATAATATAAAAATGTTTGGAATATTTATTGATACAGCTTTATTAATGCTTAACTGGAGAACTGTTCTAGTGCATAAAAACCACAGTTCGGACATTATACGGATGCAGTGGAAAAGTATTTGCCATCTAAAAAAAATTGAGACCCATTATTATTTATAAGCTTATCCAAGATTTTTTTTAAAAAAAGAATAAGATACTTATATCTTATGAATTGTTTATAGAAGATCATAATGAAAGGAATAAAATGTTTAGTCCTTTTTGAAGGAAACATTTCTTAAAAAAATATTTTTCAAGAATTAAAGAAGGGACTCAAGGAGGATACAGTACTGAAGCGTTTTGATATTTAAAACTTCTAGTCTCAGAAGTATTAAAAACACATTTTTTTAGAAATATTTGTTTAAAGAACTTTATTAAGAATGAAAACCTATATAAAAGTGAAAATATAGTTGAATAAAAGATGGATCCATGGAAATGTTGTGAAAAAAAGTTTAACGAATACTTTAAAATTAAATTAGATGGAGTGATGCATCAGATACCGGCAGAGAAAATACTTAAGAAGCTTCGTGAGATTAATTTTTAAACATTCTGATTTTTAATTATTATCATTCTGAACAGTAAACCTAGGATTATTATTCTTATAAAACTTTACTAAAATGGATTAATAATTAAGTTTTATTTTTAAAAAAAACTCTAGAGAAAGTAATAAACATTTTTGGACTTTATCATGAACTATTGTCAAGTGAATACATAATTATAGTTTTGATTTCTTTTATTTTATTAACTTAGTTTAAATGTAATAATTTTTTTTTTATAAGATTAGGAAAACATAAACATTAAGTCAATAATAACATTAAAATTTTATAATAGAATAATCTAATAATTTAGATAAGAATATTTTTGATGAAGTGTATGGATGTATATTTCTTTATGTATGCAATGCTCGGTATTTAGTGGGTGAAGGAAGCCTACCGAACCTGATGACCAGATAAAGGTTATTTGGTAATGATAATGAATATTAATAATTTATAATGTATATTCTTTGTTTTCTTTTGGATTATCTATGAATAGTGAGAATGGAGTATAAATGTTTAATTATATGTAAACACATTTTTTTTTATAACATTTTAAAAACATTATGAGATTAGGATTGATTTGAAAATATGCATACAATGATTTTTATATTAGTGATATAATCCAACATAGTAACAAATATTTATGTGATTCTTTTAAAACTTTCATGTTATTGGATAATCAAATATTATCTGATTAGATTGTATATGATTAAACATACAGAATAATGAAGTAAGCAAACTTTTCTTGTGGAACAGTGAGATTGTTTTTAAAACTGTCAGTGAATTTTATTTATTGTTTTTGTAAATGCAGATAGTTATTTTATCGATGTAAGATGTGGAAAATCTCGAGAAATACTGAGATAGTGGCTTGGAAGTACTTGGGGTAGAAAACCAAGTTGATGTTTTTTAAAAAAATAGGATGTTATAAGGGATGTGAATAATACCTATAGTCTTTGTGTAGATATCAGCATAGTTAACAAAGCCCTATGACTGGTACACATTTTATTTGGACAGTGTTTATATTCTTTAGATATTTGATGTTTTAAATAAAGCTGAAGGAATAGCTTTAGCATCGTTTATATATTAGAGGATATTACACAGGCAAAGGTCACACCTCCATTTCTTGTTAATGCACTGTGCCATGATTTTTGTGATATATGTTATGAGTTATATTCTAGCTTTCTTCCTTAAATCCTATGCATTTATTTCGCTATCTATATTTCATGTAACTGCATCGTTCAGTAAGATATATTGGAAAAGAAATGGTAAATAATTTAGAGCTTAAGATATGCTATCGTTTGTATAAGATTGGTTTATTTGCTTAGAAGAAATAGAATTTTATAACTTGAAATTGAAGGTCCAATGAATCTTAAAGGAAAGGAAAGAATCATAGAATATATTTTGAATTTATTTCGGGAATGAAATATAAAATTTTAGAATGGAGTATCTAAAACAAAGATTTTTTTTTTAAAAAATGGTAATAACTTTTGAATGCTTGTTATGTTATTATTTTAGAAAAATTAAATATTGCATATTTTTAAAATACAATATTACAAAGTAAATGATATAGAGAATAGGCATAATATAATTTTATTTATTGAATAATAGGAATATATCGATGATTACACTTATATCATACTAAAGTAATGCTAAATAAGTATATGTTGTGTTTAGTAAACATCGTGTGATAAATGATATCCACTAAAATCTAGTAATGAATTTTGGATAAATATTTTATGTAACATCTTTGACAGTGCAAGATGAAATTTGTTTTAATATTTTAAGAAATCCATACTCATTATAAAGTTAATTTTGTTTTTCTGTAGAATGTTTTTTTTCTAGGAATGTGTTTAAAGAAAATATAGCTAAATAATATTAAGGATGGAATTTTTTTTTTTTTTAAATAAAATAAATAAATATATTTGTAATAAGTTAACCATAAAGAGAAACCAAATGGTATCATTTTATTGTTGTTATCTCAAGTTTAAATAAAGATATAAAATTGGTATAAATTATTTTATAACTCAGTAAATAAAAATGTAAAGTATATAATAAGGATATCCACTGTAAATAATGTACTTAAATTGTTTATTTTTTTATTTTGTTGTTAGTAATAAACTTTGTTAAAATTTGTTTTTCAACAATTTTTGTGTCTGGATTTTTTTATTTTTCCATTACACTGCATGAGATCACAATATATCCATAGTAATAGAAACAAACATATAATTTTGCACAAAAGATAAATAAAGAATTATTTTAAGAATTCGAATATTTATTGGTATTCATTTAATTAAGTAATCATAATTTTACATTATCTTATTGGTCATAAATTAGTTAACATAATAGTACATTGAATTATATCCTATCAGTTGCCACACACTTTTGTTTGTCAGATTATCAAATGCTACCACGTATTTATTATATTCTTACATGAAGATAAAAGATTATATTAATTTATTTTATTATGGTAATAAAAATATAGTGAAAAGAAAAGATATACAGAATTAGTTATACAATGAAGAATATTATTTATTATTATTAGTTTAAGTGTAGTAGATTATGACATAAAAATCCCTTCTCATATTTTACTACCGTAATTTTATTAACTTAGAATAAATTTATGAACCTCAGATTTTATAAAGCTAAATTATTATGAATAGAAGATTAAGATTTAATTATTAGTTTAATCTTAATGAATAGAAGTTATTAAAGTCGTAAGAATACTATAAGTTTATTTATTTAAAATAGTAATAGGGGGATAGTGTTCTTAAGCCATTGAGGTAGTATCCTGTAGGATATTGGCTCAATATAATCTATCTTGTCACCTGTATTTTCACTTCCACGTCTCATGAAAATATTAAATATTTATTTAATTTATTTTATAAAATGAACCTTATTCGTATTTTAAATTTGAGCTAGTGAAACATTTAATTTTAATGCTGAATATTTCATTTATTAATTATTAACTGAGCTAGAACACGTTTATTTAATATATTGTACTTATCCGGAAGTGAAGATGCACAAAGGCACGGTTAGAATATATAGGGGATTTGTATTCGCACTTTCAAGCACCCTTCAACTATCCACACTATCTCATATCATTGATACACATGACCACAACACACATGTAGAAAAGATAAATAATCACCAATATCCGTATTTCGTGCTGAACCAGCACTCATCAATTGGTCCAGTTTATCATCTGCCACATATATATATAATCAGTGCTCAGTTTTATATTAAGATAGCAAACCCTCACACTTTAACGGACAGGCTTCAATCCACTCCGACCTCCAAATCTTCAGCCATCCATACTATACATGAGGGGTCAGAGTGACTTGAGGTCAACATGGGCATGGCAATAATATTGGCATCAGCATGGGATTTGGGCTTTCCATTATCAGATATCAATGGTATGGATGGCTGGCAGAGTTGGAGTGGATTGAAGCCTGTCCATTAAAGGGTGAGGGTTTGCTATCTTAATATAAAACTCAGCACTAATTATATATGTGGGTGGGAGATGATAATCTGGACCAACTGATGAGTGCTGGTTTAGCACGCAATACTTATATTGGTGATTATTTATCTTTTCTACATGTGTGTGGGCATGTGTATCAGTGGTATGAGTTAGTGTGGATTGTTGAAGGATGCTTGAAAGTGTGAGTTCAAATTCCCTATATTTACAATTAGGCTCCAGGTATGTAAAGAGTGCCTGTATTTAAAATATTTTGGGTATATTATTTAAATCTGAGTATGCGATTAGAATTACTTATATATATATATATATTGATTTATACAAATACTTCAAATATATGTTAAAGCTGTTACATTATAATAAAACCTAAATTATTAATTTTGCTTAGTTGTATTAAGATTAGCTGCTGAATGATTTTTTTGAATCTAGAAAACCTATCTGTAATAAAGAATATTTAATGCATAATATACTGAATGAAATGAACCGATTCTCTAGATAGAAATAAAATCTTCCAGTGAGTCATTTAACAATTCTATTTATCGATCTTGAAATAAAAGCTCACTGGTTTTTAAAACGATAGCTTTTCAGAACGATTTTACTTTCACTGAGCCGTGATTTGGAAGAAAAAAACAATAAAATATGTAATTTGTGCAGCTTGGAAATCTTTCCTTTTTTAATGGGCTGGATTTTTTTTATTATATAATGATGAGTAAACGAATAGCAGTAATAATAAAACGTTTAATTTCATATTAAATATTGGCTTGCTATTATTTTTTTTAAATTATGAAAATATTATGTTTGGGGGAGGGAGAGAGGCAGTAAAGAATCATTATTGAAATAATGATTGTATGAGTTAATATGTATATAAATACTATCAAGGTAATTTTATTTATTTATTTAGCGTTTAGATTTTTTTTTTTTTTTCCTAACTTAACTGTTAACAAAATATAAAGGAACTTATAGCGGTTCCAGTTAAGAGAAAGAATCATTTCAATTTTGCTATTTTAACCTAGATTCAGCATTCATTCACTGTTTCATAGTTTGCCTTTGTTCATATTTACATATATCTGTGGCTAATAAATTCTATTTATGAAGCAGATGAGCATATAACCATGAATTATCTTGATGAGATTCCATTTGCATCTAGAAAGTTCAAATCTAATTGATTTTATTATTGGTTCTGATAAAAGAAATTTGTTGGAACATCATAAGCATTTCATTTTTACACCATAATTGTTTGACTGTAGATATATTGATTTATTAGCAAGTCTTTTCTGTTTAACACCTTTGTATTTTCTTTGAAGCAACTTTTCTCTGATATCTGGCAGAAAATTTAGTAGAACAGTAAAATACTGCAAAAGCTGTAGACTTGAGTGAATCAGTAATATTTCTCATTGTCACATTTAATTGAATATCCAAAAGTTTAGTGTGGAAGCTTTTCATCCAACCTGGAGCACAGAATTTATCAGAAGAATGTTTGTACTCAGGAAACTGTCTGTAAAGTATTAGTTATCACAAGTAGTAACTGCTAGTCAAGTTTGTTAGCCGAGAGGTCAGCGCAGCTACCTTGCAAGCAAGCAGTTGGTTGTTGCAGGTTCGCCTCCTGGCCGATGCTATGACATATGGAAAAAAAAAGTAGTAACTGCTAGCTTTCTAAGAAGATTATTTCTAAAGATTAATTTTGATCTAACTTTAGCTAAATAAGTTAGGCTGCAATCCAAAATTACTCCTAAGTAACATAGAATAGGATTGTAAATCAGTCTTTTATTGCAAAAGATTGTATTCAGATTAATTATATTAATTATTTTATCTGGTGGTGATAAATTGAAACTTTAAAAACAAACTAACAGATATCTCTTATGTATCTCCTTGGAGTCACTACACATAATTTTTACAGATTGTTCAAACAAATTATTTCAGTAAAAAAGAAATTTTTGATGTATCATCATTCTCATCACTGATTTTCTTTGCTTAATCTGTTGCTTATCCTTCTTTATTCTTTGCAGTTAAAGTAAAACAGCCTTTACTATGTTGTTCTGTATACTGATATATATATATATATAGTGGTTACTGGTTTCTACATGGGCATAGGGTATATTTCCATATAGAATTTTGTAATTATGTTGGTGATATTAGTCATAATGAAGCAAATCAATGCAGATTATATGGACCCTTAGATCTGAAATCTTGGTTATATATATATATTAGGGAAGAGATTTTTAGACATTTTTTGCATAAGACCCAATAATTCTAGTTACATCATTAAATTACATGGTTAATTAATCTGAACATTATTATTATATTTAAAAGGACAGTTTGATTAATAGTGTTTACTAAACAATAGAATGAAAAATATTTGTAAAAAATATTGTGATAGAGAGTATAGTCACGAATAATAGAAAATTAACTCACCAATGATTATGATGACTTCAGAGACAATTTCCAAATCTGATCTTGAATTTTCTTTAGATTCATGACATGGGGGATAAAAACCCCAGAGAAATCAACTCTAGAAAGAAAAAGAATCAGCAAAGATGAGTTGTGTTAGCTTTCTCAAGAATGTCTTTATTCTGTAGATATTGAAAGCATCTTGGAGCATATTATAGGTTGTTTGGACTGTGTTATATATCTAGCTAATCATATATTAGAAATATAAACATGGAAGAAACTATCAATGTATTTATTTTATTAACACTGGATTTTTGTGAATATGATTTGCCATTATATTTTGGATTTGTGGATTATGAAAAGGTGTTTGATTCTATAAACATTTCTTCGGTGATTAAAGCATCAAGCTGTAAACACTGGATATTATCATATTCTGAAGAATAACAAAATGCAACTGGTTTGATTAAATTACACAATTATATTAAGAAGATTCTAATAATCAATAAAGCAAGTCATATATAGCATGATATTGCTATATTAAGAATATTATCTGTGAGAAGTGTATGCAACATAGTGACTCCTCATATCTCCAAAAATTTACAGTAGTTTTATAGGAAGTATTTTGGGGGTTAAAATGGGAAGTTAATGGATTAAAAGTAAATGGAGATTATTTAAATTATGTAGATTTTGTAAATGATGTAAATGTTTTTATAAATAATGCCATGCTTCAGGAAATGTTGCAATAGTTATCAGATGATCAGATGAAAGTAAAAAAAAAATGCAATAAAGATAAATCCTAACAAGTCTAAAGTAATGTTCTGTGGATTTTGAGTTGGGTTCAAAATCTTAGGTTGATTTGATTTTGAAGTGTTTAGCTTGGCGATTAAAATTGCTTTTAAAGATTGTTGTTCATTTCTTTCAACTTTCAATCCCAAATCTTATTATTAAGGACAAAAACCAGAAATTGTTCTGAAGATTGGGTATTTAAATTTTAAGGATAGAGAATGTCTATGTATCTGATAATTGATTGCTCAAACTTTTGCTAGATGTCTCTAAACTGGTAAGTAGCTCTTAAATTGATGTGGTTTTTTTTAATTAGTTTCAATGCATAGGACCTTCAAGTAGTCCATTTCAGGGAAAAGTTTAGGGTAGTGGCTCTTCATATAGGAGCAGAAGAAGAGAAAACATTAAATGTTATGTTTGCCAATTATTGTTTGGTAAGAGTTTGAACAGTTTTTCATCTGTCTAGGACTAGCTATTCCTGTTAACTGACTAATATTAAAGGCTAGTTGGGACAGTATGGGCCAATTACTTTTAAAAAAATCCTGGGGTATCTGAAAAAAAAAAAGCTTTACCTGACCAGAATTCAAATCAAGACAGATATGACAGCATATGCATTACCATTACAATACAGGCCATTCAATTAATATGCAAGTAATATTTTGCAAGAAGTATTTTGTGGATTAAAATATGCAAGTAATATTTTGCAAGAAGTATTTTGTGGATTAAAATGGGAAACTAAAGGAATGAAAGTAAATGGAGAGTATTTAAGTCATTTAGATTTTGCAGATGATGTAGTTGTTTTTGCAAATAATGATTCAGAGCTGCAGGAAATGTTGCAGGAGTTAGCAGATGAAAGTAGAAAAGTAGGACTAAAGATAAATGTTAAAAAGACTAAAGTAATGTTTAATAGATTTGCTCAAAATATGAAAATAAAGATTGATTATGATGAATTAGAAGAAGTTAAGAGTTACAAATACCTTGGTCAGATTATTAATACAGATGGAAACATAATGGAGGAAATTAATCATAGAATTAAACTTGATTGGATTGCTTTTGGTAGAAATAACTTGATACTAAAAGGAAATATGCCTATGTGTTTGAAAAGAATGGTTTTTAACAAATGTGTTTTACCAGTTCTTACTTATGGATCTGAGACTTGGACACTTAATAGAAGAGCAATACAGAGACTTCAGACCACTCAAAGGAGTATGGAGAGATGTATGTTGGGAGTAACAAGAAGAGATCGAAAACGCAATGTATGGGTAAGACAACAAACAGGTGTTACTGACCTTATTGAAAAAATTAAAAGATTGAAATGGAGTTGGGCTGGACATATTGCTAGAAGAAATGATAATAGATGGACAATTGAAATTTTAAACTGGATTCCAAGAGATTGTAAAAGACCCAGAAAGAGACCACATGTGAGATGGATGGATGAAATAAGAACATGTGCAGGGGTGTTGTGGAAAAGAGAAGCTAAAGATCGGAGAAGATGGATTAAACTTGGAGAGACCTTCATCCTGCAGTGGATTGATAATGGTTGATGATGATGATGAATATTTTGAAAATAAAATTTACACTTTTTTTAAATCCCTTTATTAACTATTAAAGGTATTAAAGCTTACAAATAAAGGATGAAAAAAAAAGTCAAAAGTTTAATCATTACGCGTTGAAATTCTCCATAAACTGAACGTAAATTATTCTGCTAATTAAAAGTCCACTCCTTATGAATTCCCTATCTTGCATGAGAATGGTGTAATGAAAATTACGCTACAGCAATAATATTCATTATTGGATAATTTCTAGTCTAATGAATGACTAATAAAAATTATTAATATAATTCAATTAAGTGGTTTCTGTCAAAGTTGTGAGGGTAGCATGTTTGACATAATTAAACTACAGTAATTGGCTATATATATATATATACTGAACAATGATACAGATATATGTGTAAGAGATTGTGGTCTGAGCCAACTGATGAATGCTGTTTTAGCACGAAATATGCATCTTGGGGTTCATGTCTTTTTCACATATCTTTAGTCATATGTTTATGATTATATCCCTTCACGGGTTATTAAAGATTTGAATTTAAGTTCAATTATTGTTGAAAGGCTTAGAATTTTCCTCTCAGATAACCATCTAACGGTGATCGGTAAATGATCATATAGCAGTTCTTAACTAGCGAATAAAGTAAAGATGGAAAAACACTCTTAAACGCCACCGCCCAGCAATTGGCAAGCCTGGGGAGTGTTGTTTTTACCTTCGCTGTTCCTTTATGACGTCTATTAGAGAAACCTTACCTTGTAGTGAGCTAGATATTAAAAAGCTTGCCTTAATTTGTATCTGCGTGTGTGTATGATATTTCTTTAAGATAAGAAAGAAAATACATTTTTCAAAATATTTTCTGCATCCAAACTTGTTTGACGTAAAATGAATGAAGAAAGGAATTAAATTGCTATCCGTTTTCTGTTCCTTAAGAGTATTATTCTTTTTCTCATTTTCTTTTCTTTCTTCTTTGATTTATTAAAGTCAAGTTGGCTTTAACATAATGTTAGATTCAACTTAAAATCTATTCTTATGTAGTCAGAAATTAATTCTTTTGTCCAAAATCAATAGAGTAAAAATGATTCGCAAAAAGGAAAAAATAGAAATGATTAAAAAAAAAAAGGCTGCTTAAAGAACATGTGTCTGATAAAAAAAAGTTTTAACTCATTTGATTCGAACAACTTTGTGTAAATCACGTTAATATCGGTCACAAAAATCGCATTATTAGTAGTCGCATTATAGAACACATCAACTCTTACTATCTTATCATGTTTAATACAAAACAATTGCTATTACGTTGAATGTAAGAAAAATAAATATCTATTAACGATATCTTTTATCTATGCAAATAGTCATGATTTAGTAAAAACGTAGTAATAAATAGCTTATCTGTGTGTACATAACGCTGAGTATTAAAGATTATGGGATAAGATATTATGATTAATGTATTTGCCTACCTTGTTCACAATTTGTGATTCAAATCTAAAATGGTTTCTATTAGCACAAAAATTTTCAAAACAGTTAAATTTTGACATATTTCAATTTTATTAATTTATTGCTGTATAATTCAAATTATTCTTTCATTTATTTATTTTTTCTTTCGACTTTGACTTAAACAAATTTTATTTTTTTAATTAAAAATAAAATATTTACCTACTTTCCACCTTTTAGAGTTATTAAAAATTGCAAACAATATATTTTATATTTTAAACATTTAGTTCAGAACAATAAATATTTTCAGGCAATAATAAATCTGTTGTAATTAATAAAAATATTGAAATGCAGGCAGATATTTAAATCCCATGGTTCTACGTCATCAGTTCAAATGGACCACCAAATGATTTCTAGCAACAATCATAAACTTCCAAAATTTGCATACAATGGTTGTCCAGACCATTGATGGACAACACCATCACAAGCATAAAAATCAATTAAGTCCAGACTACAAAACAGCAACCAACAATGAAGGGTTCACCAGACTCAATGAAACCAGCTGATGGAGAATTCACTGGATATGATAAAGAAATCAGATCGCACAAAGAATCCAGTCCAGATGATGAACTTAGAGTTGATAATGAATCTAACCCAAGAATGATGGAGCGAGAAAATGGCCTAGATATCCACTAAGCTATTTTAAAAACTGCATATTTCAAAAGCTAACTTTTGCCAAGGGGATATCATCAATATTTGATTCAATAAAACCAACCAATGAAATAACAATAAAAGAAAATAAATACCTAGCAGCATAAACAGACTAATCGGAGAAGCTTAGATTGGTTAATCTGATTATTTCCGATAAGGATGTGGATCTGACTATATTTTGCAGCTCATTTGAGGCGGAAAACAGACAGTGCACTACTATATGGAGAGTTTTGCCTGTTTTAATGCAATAGTACATTGGTCACAATATATATATATATATATCATTAAAAACCAGTCAACAATTTCAAACTGTTGTCAAGGCAACCTCCTTTCAACAATAAAAAAATCAAAATAACAATAAAAGAAAATAAATACCTGGCAGCAAAAACAGGCCAATTGGAGAAGCTACGTTGGTAAATCTGATTGTTTCTGATAAGGATGTGAATCTGACTATATTTTGCAGCTTATTTGAGGGGGAAAACAGATGATGCAATACTACATTGATAACAATATATATACAGTATATCATTAAAAACCGTCAATAATTTCAAACTGTTGTCAAGGCAATCTCCTTTCAACAATAAAGGTGGAATCCCACCTTTATTAATGGTCTAATATACTTATGTAAACACTAAAGATCGCAACTTTACAGCAGAGATTGAAATTATTGATACGAAGTTTAAATAAACCTCTTTAAACAGGTAAATATAACTTATTCTGAATGCAGACTAACAAATAGTCATTTATAACATTATAAACTGCAATTATAAATTTTAAATTGCAACCAAAGTATTACTTAAATAATAAGTATAATAATGCTCAAGGCTAAATGGGTTTGTAAATAATCATTAAAAACCAGTCAACACTTAGACAATCCCAATAACAATAACAATGAAGCATGCTCAAATCTGTAATAGAAAGCTGTTAGCTATAAATATCACTGTACCTGCACATGAGGCAAGCCATCCTTAGGTTGGAAGTCTCAAGAGTCCTAAAAAAAAGTTACAGCATTTCTTCCCAAATATTAGCATTTCTTCCCAAATATTAGCTATAACATTAACAACTAAATTTGCATAGATCATCATTCATAACAGGGTAAACTGTTGTATTTAAACATTTGTATATATTTTGTATTGAAATATGCATAATAAATATTTTTATACTTATTTACAAAGCTTTCTGTTATCCTTAAATGGCTAGAAATATTTCTTCCAATCATACTGTAGTGTAAACGTAATAGTTTACATTGAGTATCATGATATAGTGTTATCATCATCAACCATTATCAATCCACTGCAGAATGAAGGTCTCTCCAAGTTTAATCCATCTTCTCCGATCTTTAGCTTCTCTTCTCCATATCACCCCTGCACACTTTCTTATTTCATCCATCCATCTCACATGTGGTCTCTTTCTGGGTCTTTTACAATCTCTTGGAATCCAGTTTAAAATTTCAAATGTCCATCTATTATCATCTCTTCTAACAATATGTCCAGCCCAACTCCACTTCAATCTTTTAATTTTTTCAACGAGGTCAGTAACACCTGTTTGTTCTCTTACCCATACATTGCGTTTATGATCTTTTCTTGTTATTCCCAACATACATCTCTCCATACTTCTTTGAGTGGTCTGAAGTCTCTGAATTGCTCTTCTATTAAGTGTCCAAGTCTCAGATCCATAAGTAAGAACTGGTAAAACACATTTGTTAAAAACCTTCCTTTTCAAACACATAGGCATATTTCCTTTTAGTATCAAGTTATTTCTACCAAAAGTACTCCAACCAAGTTTAATTCTATGATTAATTTCCTCCATTATGTTTCCATCTGTATTAATAATCTGACCAAGGTATTTGTAACTGTTAACTTCTTCTAATTCATCATAATCAATCTTTATTTTTATATTTTGAGCAAATCGATTAAACATTACTTTAGTCTTTTTAACATTTATCTTTAGTCCTACTTTCATCTGATAATTCCTGCAACATTTGCTGCAGATCTGAAGCATTATTTGCAAAAACAACTACATCATCTGCGAAATCTAAATGACTTAAATAATCACCATTTACTTTCACTCCTTTAGTTTCCCATTTTAATCCACAAAATACTTCATGCAGCACTGCTGTAAAAAGTTTTGGAGATATGGAGTCACCTTGTCTTACACCTTTTTCAATGTTGACTTTCCCAGTGTCATTATGTAATCTAATTGTTGCTGTTGCATTTTTATAAATATTCTTTAAAATATGACAATATCCTGGATCTATACCTTGATGATCTAATGCTTTAATCACTGAAGAAATGTTTATAGAATCAAATGCCTTTTCATAATCTACAAATCCTAAGCATAATGGCAACTCATATTCATTTGTCCTTTCTATAACTTCTCTCAATACCTGGATATGATCTAATGTATTAAGACCACTTTTAAGTCCAGCTTGTTCTCTTGTTTGGTGGAAATCCAATGTTCTCTGTAGACGAGTAGTAATTATCTTGGTAAAATTTTTATATAAAACTGATAAAAGGCTGATAGGTCTGTAATTTCTAATATCTTCTTTATCACCTTTTTTAAATATTAATATTATTACTGCATTCTTCCAATCATCCGGTACATCTTTATCATTTAGACATTTGGCATATAACTTTGCTAAAAAAATTTCTATTTCTTCACCTGCTTCTTTTAATATATCAATTATAATTCCATCATTACCTGGAGCCTTTCCTTTCTTCATACATTTAATTGTATGTCTCACTTCTTCATTTAAAATTCTGGGCAATTTGGAAGATGTAATAGATATAGGAGGTACTTTTTCTTTATTACTATATAATTCTTGATAAAAATCTTCTACCAATTTCATGATGTCATCTCTCCTTTTAGTAATAATTCCATCTTTTTTTCTTATTGCAGATATAAATTTCCTACCAATACCAAAATGTTGTTTTACATTCGTAAGACTTTTATTTTCTTCTACAGCTTTCCTTGCTAGTTCACAGTTATACTTTCTTATATCATTTTCAACTCTTTTCCGCACCATTTTACAAAATTTGAGATATTCAATTCTTTTTAATGCATCATTTTTGTATATCTTCATATTCCTTCTTTTCTTCATAAATTCTCCAGTCTCAATAGAAATTTTATTGGTCAATTGCTGTTTCTTTCTACCAGCTATCTTTGTTTTTATTATTATTATTTATATCTAATCTTTTAATTAAGACTATAATATTTTTTTCTTCTTGAAATACAATTTTTACTATAAATCCAGTACTTTAACACTATACTGAAATAAATACCCAAATATTAAATCACATATGTGTGTGTTAGTAGAAGGGATTTGAACACAGACTTTCAAACTTCCTTCAGTCATTCAGTTCATCTTATACAACTGATACACATGACCACATACATATGAAAAAGATAAATGATCACCAAATATATGTATTTTGTGCTGAACCAGCTCTCATCAGTTGGTATGGATCATCATCTCTTACATATATATAATCAGTACTTGGTTTCCATTAAGATAGCAAATCTCCAAACTTCAATGGACAGGTTTCAACCTTCTCCAACTCTTCAGCCATTCATATCATTGAAAATAGATATAATAAACACCTCCATAATTTCCCATTCTTTTTAAATTCACTTAAATAAAGATATAATAAAAGACAAATGCCCCCCAAGATGCATTTTGTGCTGAACCAGCACTCATCAGTTAGCCCAGGTCAATATCTCTCATATATATCTTTATTATATGAAAAATATTTATCTAGAAAAAATTGTTACATTTTCATTTATCATTGTCAAACTTCCTCACTCATAATTTTGACGCCATCCATTTCAGATAAATACAATAATGATTATTATACTAATCATTTTCAAAACTAGAGATTATCTCTAGCATAGATATAAACTTTAAACCTCAATTAAAGATTAATATATCCGATTTTTTATCTATTTTACACACACAGAGTTATTAACCTTTCTTTTTCCCCATGTGCAATATCTTAGAGGTGTTTATTATATCTATTAGATATTACACATGGGAAAGAGAAAAGTTAATAACTCCGTATGTGTAAAATAAATAAAAAATCAGATATATTAATCTTTAACTGAGGTTTAAAGTTTATATCTGTGCTAGAGATAATCTCTAGTTTCGAAAATGATTAGTAATAATCATTATTGTATTTATCTGAAATGGATGGTGTCAAAGTTGTGAGTGGAGGAAGTTTGACAATGGTAAATGAAAATGTAACAATCATTGAAAATCTGCTGATGACATGTTCAAAGCCTCTTCTGTGTATTTAAATAGTTTAAGGTCCTACATATGAGGGGGGCATAATGACTTATGATCAATATGAGTATGACAACAAAATTGGCAAACAAGGGCTTTGAGCATGCCATCATCAGATTTTCAATGATACAAATGGCTGGAGAGTGGGGAAGATTGAAGCCTGTCCATTAAAGTTAGAAGATTTGTTTTCTAAATATAAACCAAGCACTGATTATATATGTGTGTGGGAGATGATGATCTGGATTGACTAATGAGTGCTACATATATTGATAAAAAGTTTTCCATTCAAAAGAAAAAAGGAATACAGTGGTTTATCTTGATGTCTATGGTTTATGATTATTTATATCGGAAAAACATAATAGGTTTTTTCCTCAGATAGTGGTTTGATAGTTTCCATACATATTATATATTAAAACAAAGCACGGGAAATAATTCTACAATTTTCAAAATACCAATAAATAAAAGCTACGAGCTTATAGTATGATTGCCATCTTGAATAACATTTTCTCATAATAGAGTCATACTATAGGTTGGTTATAGCTTTTATTTACCTATTGATATTTAATTTCAGTGTTTTT
Source organism: Epiperipatus broadwayi (assembly GCA_028023455.1). Lineage (NCBI taxonomy): Eukaryota > Metazoa > Onychophora > Udeonychophora > Euonychophora > Peripatidae > Epiperipatus > Epiperipatus broadwayi. The sequence goes on from JAQFVV010006236.1 coordinate 1,316,824, forward strand.
TATAATATGTTATTTCATATATATCAACATACATTTTTATAACTAAATATTAGAAAATTTATATCTTCTATTGTATTTATTTGATAAACTTGAGTATTACGATATTAACATTAAATTTCTAATTCATATGTACAGAAGTAATTGCATGTATAAATATATATGTTTAATTACTTCATTCTAAGTTTATTAAATAATATTGCTTCAGATATTGCATATGTTTATTGTAAACTGAAAAGTTATTTAGCTGGGGGGGGGGGGGGTAACACTTTCTTTTTCAAATAAAAACATTTCACAGGATGTAATCTGAATAAAGTTGTTATAATAGAGAATATATGATGATGAATGGATTTTATTAGCATAATGTCAGATTGTAATTTTATTTAGAAGTCTTTATTTTGTGACTGAAATGAGAGTATCCTGGCATTTAACATCGCTGATTTTTGTAGTACAGCCAGCCGGTGCAAGTGATAAGAGATTATTATCTTCTAAGTCTGTAGTTAAACTGTAATAAACTTACGAGTTAATAGAAATGCTTCCATGATATAAAAACTCATTAATAACTGCAATTTCCGTTCAGAGAGCCCTCTTCAAAAGTGAAACTGCATTGTAGAAGCCATAGCTGATATGAGAGACAGAAATGTCTTAAATATTGTTATATATATTACTTGCATAGGTTCAAGATCATGTCTAGATGTGCATTTTTTCATGACTAACATTATGTCCTAATGTTTAAGCCATCAGTTAGGTTATAGCAAGTTTTCTAAGAATGTGATTTATTAGTAAATTGTATCAAAGAGATAGCATGAACACCGAAACCAGTTTTAATGTAATTGTGGAAAACATTTATGCCTTGAGCATGCATTTTGTTTGCATTGATTATGTCAAACATTTTGGGAAGTAATTTCTGTTTTTGTTGTGTTTTTTAGTGATTGTTCATGTTTCTGTTATTTGAAATGTTTTATTCTTTATATTTTTATATTTCTTTGTATAATAGTTTCTAGATTGTAATGGAAAATTTTTAAAAAAGCATGCATTTTAATATATAAATGTAATAAATGCAAATTTGCAATGATTTTAAATGTTTGTGCATTTCAGCACACATGAATTATGAGTAATGCACATGGCCATTGCTGAAATTTTGTTTCATTTGAGAAGCATTTCTGTTAATACGTGAATTTAAAATAGAGAATGACTTTTATTAGCTCTAACATCAGAGTTTGTAAAGTTGTGTTCTATTTATGAAATGCCAAATAAAATTGTAGTAAAATTTAATAATGAGGAACTCTTATTTGTGGTAATCTGCAAACGTAATTATTTTGATCATCTTACTTTACTACATAATTTCTATAATAGTTTATGTTTGGACAAATGGCCATTTTTTAAAGGTATATACCAAAACTTCTGTATTCAGGCTATATTGTTTTAAACTCCCATGCATATCCAAAATCCATGAATCGTACTGAGCACTCTATAATATATATTTTAAGCACTCACTCATATATATATATTACTACAATTAGATTCACAAATATCAAACTTTCTGCATTAATATCTTTGGCACCCACCACTTTAGATAAATACATTAATGAAAATTATTAATCATTTATTAGACAATATATTGTGATATCTTTAAGAGATAGAGATTTAAACTTTAAACTCAGTTAAAGATTTTCATTGTTATTGTTTATTAAACTTAATCACGTGATATTTTTAAGCCACCTGCATCCCTCTTTTTTCCATGTATATTATCTTTTTAGATATACTTAAATTTTATACTTATATAGTTTGTATATTTTAAAGTGGATGTGTTATTTGTCTATATATATATATTGTGATTGTGTTAGTACATGAGTATGGCCCAATTTAATATCAAATTTTCGGTAGCATATTATCAAAAAAAAAAAAATATTGTAGGTATTTATGTATATATTTGAACACACTCATAATACAAACGTTTTTAAATGAAGATATGTACGATATATTTTTTTTTACAAAGTATATGTAAACCTTTAAAGCATCAACAAAATTAATATCCTTCTTTTGTCATTACCTGGTGAAATGCAAAAGATACAATGTTTAAATCTTTTTAAATTGGTAAATTTTTGGTACATCCTTGCTTATTGTTTCTAAAAACAGAAACATTTTTTGTGGTGTTTTATAGGGCCAGTGGTTGTAATGTTTATTGAAAAAGTAAAGTGGGTTTTTTTTCATCTCGATTTACTTTAAGTTTTATTTAATATTTTTTTCAAACTATGGATATGTAAATCAGCAGATTTTGAGTCTGCGCATGTGGGGATTGTTTTGAACAATGCGTTATTAACAATTTTATATTCAGGATGACACGTGTTAGTTGAATACTCGATGTTGTACTTAATTGATTAAACTTAGTTTTATATTATCCTTTATTTTTAAATTTTAACATTAATAATTATGCTTAGATCTAGCATGGAGTGAATAAAGCTTCAGTCTAATAACCAATCAAAAGTTTTTGATATTCGGAAAAGGTTTTATTGGGGGGGGGGGGGAGGTTAAAGCACTAGTTATATGTATTAATATTTTTCTTTTTTTTTTTTTGTATAAAATTTATGAAATCATGTAATGTGAAAACATTTTTATCATTGTGTGTATTTTTAGATGATTTTTTTTTTCTTTAGGTGTTCGAATGTTAGATGGACCAGTTAGTGATGTCGTTGAAGCTCAAGCATTAGGTTTAAACATAGATCACATTGACATCTACAGTGCCAGTTGGGGACCAGAGGATGATGGGAAAACAGTAGATGGACCCGGCCCTCTAGCAAAACAAGCATTCATCAATGGCATTACTAGAGTATGTTAAAAATGTATATTGAAATCTTATTCTTAGATTATCTTCTTTCAGATAGTAATTCTTCTGGCATTATAATTTTTTTATGTTTTTATTTGACGTACTCCACTTTTTTTTACCTGTCTGGGTATTTGAGAAATCTTGTATCTCAAGTTTTAAGCACTTTATATTTTTCATCTAGTTGGAACATTGCATACATGTGTATTTCTGATGAAAATATATATATATATTAGAGTTTGCACTACCTTACATCATCTGCAGTTGCTTGTTTATGTAGTTATATTAATCTTCTCACACTGTGACAATTTTAATTGTTTCACTGGCTGTATGCATCCAACATTATGTTTAAGATTAAACTTTTGTTTTACTGATGAATTAAATTTTAAATAATCACATTTGATTTTTTTTAAAATATTAAAAAATCACATTTTAATTAAAACTATCAATCTTTTATGCCATGAAAAAACATTTTCAGAAAATAAACAAAATCTTTTTAATTTGATATTTGTTTTCAAATTTTGAATGAATAAAATTATTAATGTGTCAAAAATAGATCAAAAACATTTCCGTTCCAAATAAATAAATAATAATTTACATTCTAGATTTTTAATAACAATTACACAATTTTATAAAAATAATCATGAATTATTAATAAACTCATAAATAATCAAGCATGTTTTTATTCAATCTATTTTCTCATACTAATGTAAAAATTAGATGTATATAAACAAACACTATGTACACAGGACTTAAGCATCTTATCCTGCTGAATTTTTGCCTATCCTGACATCTATAGAATTTTTTGGGAATTAAAACTTTATAATAAAATATATATGTGATTTATTAAAATAATATTTTAAAAATAAAGTTTGTGAAAACCCTCAATATGTGGTAAATAATTTCTCAATAATTGAATTAAATGGTTAAAGATATTTGGAAAAAAAATCTGAAGATATCAAAAATGATGCAGACTGTTTAGACCATGACAATAGCTTTTTGCATGATTAGAAACCTATTTTCATGTTAATGCCATGAGGAGGGTGGTCTAGATTTCAATAGAAATGAGAATTTCTGATTGACCAAGTGCTTTAGTCTGCGGCCGAATAGCAGAAAAATTATACTTTTCAATAGATTGTTTACAAATTTAAGGTTATTTATGCAATATGTCTGTAAAAAACATTTTAAACCAAAAAATTACATCAACACAAAAAGATTTTCTTTGAAAACATTTATTTTTTAAGACAACTCTTAAAAAATTGTTACAGAAAGTGCTTTCCAAACTAGATCACGTTTGTCAAATGATAAAATAAATTATTTTTTAAAATTTCAATATCAATAAATAATATCTTGTAAATTTTTTTTTTTTCTTTTATCGTTTTAGCAATATAGAATTCAAATAATTACTATTTTATTCTACTAACTTTTTGAATTGGAAAATTTGTTCAATAATTATCTAATATTTTTGTTCCATTAATTTTTTGAATAGATAAATTTGTTTAATGACACCAAGCTATATTATTATAGATAAGAACTCCATTTAGAACTTTTTTTATATATTTTTAAAATATCAGATATTCATCATCATCATCATCAACCATTATCAATCCACTGCAGGATGAAGGTCTCTCCAAGTTTAATCCATCTTCTCCGATCTTTAGCTTCTCTTCTCCACAACACCCCTGCACATTTTCTTATTTCATCCATCCATCTCACATGTGGTCTCTTTCTGGGTCTTTTACAATCTCTTGGAATCCAGTTTAAATCAGATATTAATTTTTAAAATATCTGTCACTTGAAAACTTAACATTTGTAATAAATAATGTTAATATTAACAAAGTATTATATAGAAAAAAAGCTTTAATTATAAAAATAAAATATTCGTATATGTACAAATTTTTCACTAGATCTTATTCAAAACAGGAAAAAAAATTGAATATTTAATTTTATGTAGAATTCAGTATTTTTTACAGTACTCCTACCTAGTGGTATTAAATTGTATCTAAATAATCTTTTTTCCTAATTTGACTATTGTATGACATTTTATACCTTAATTAAATAAACTAGTGGAGGGTAATAAAATACACTCATTTATTCTAATATTATAAGATTTATTCCTATATTGTATTAATTGTCGTTGTGCTAGTGTATTATGAAATATAATTTTTTATTTTTTAAACAGGGACGAAATGGAAAAGGAGCTATTTATATTTGGGCTTCTGGAAATGGAGGTCTCCATAAGGACAGCTGCAACTGTGATGGTTACACAAATAGCATTTACACCTTATCAATCAGCAGTGCTACAGAACGAGGACTTAAGCCTTGGTACTTGGAAGAATGTGCCTCTACCATGGCAACCACCTACAGCAGCGGTGAATCAGGAGTTGACCGAAGTGTGGTAAGTAGTTAATGTAATTGTTTAAATGATTCTGTTTTACATATATATGTGTGCATAAAGCTTGAAAATATATTTGTATGTTCTATTAATGGCCATATTTATGTTTTATAGATTGGTTTGTATAATTATCACAAATTCATTTCTAGGGCAGGGTTTTTTTCTTTCTTAAATGGATATTGTTTTTGTTATTACTGCATAATCATATATATTATGTGCTTTTTCTTTCTATCTTTTTATCCTTTTTCATATACCTTTTGTATATAATGAATATAAATAGTTTGAGATGCAGAGATAATACATCTATTTTCTATTTCCACAACCTGGGTTTGAATTCAGGATATATATTTTTAAAAAATTCAAGTTTAGGATTTTTTTTTCAGATTGCCAGACTATCATCCATTCATTTAACCATCTAATATTGGTCTGTAAATTGGTAATTAGCAATTCTTAACTAGAAAATAAAAAGAAGAAAGAAAATTACTCTGACCATCATCCAGAAATTGAAAAGCCTGATCAGTAATACCTTGTTTTTCCCTTCATTATTACTTTATGAGATGCTGACAGAGAAGTTTTTGTTCGGAAGCTAGCTATTTCACCCATGTTTACTTCCTGCTAGAAATTGCTAAATTTTTGATTATTTATGACATTGTTCAGAAAGCTAAGAATATAATAAAATTAGTAGGAGAATAGGAGGAATATATTTGTATGTGATCATTTATTTAAAAATGTAACAGATTAGTGTTTTTATTTATGTTCTTGTTTTCAAACTTAATGTGAAGCAAAATGAGCTAACTTATGAATCACCGTTTAATTAGATTTCAAATGAAATAAAAATCTTCTTCAACATCAACTATAGTGGCCTATATCTTTACATTTTACTTGTAAATATATTTAATATCAGAAGACATGAGTAATTGTCATGTAACCTCTAGCCAGGCGTTAGTAAGTATTTTTTGTTATAATGCACTCCAAATGCACTTATCATTGATCTATATCATTTTAAGTTTTATATGTGATACTATTAATAAGTTACATATAATACTAATAATAGTAATAATCCCACTTCTTTTACTACAAGTTTCTATTTTCATCACATGATCACTATCTCATACTAGCACAATAATTGTTATTAAACAATTCAATACAAAACAACACTCTCCATATAGTAGTGCCATCTTGTGCTAACAAGAGCAATCAATGGATGCCAGAAGGCTTGTGCATAAAATCCCTATCTAGTGCCTACTCATCCAATATCCCCAGACTAGTTTCTGGCTTGTGGCCTTCATCAGTGAGTGTTTTCAATTTCATTCTCATAGTTTTGTAGTTAAATAGAGTTAAAAGGTGGGTGCTGGAGGGTTGCATTAGATCCTAAGATCTAGGTGCAGTGCTCTCAGATCCAAGGCTCCTCACTGATGAAGGCCACAAGCCAGAAACTAGTCTGGGGATATTGGATGAGTAGGCACTAGATAGGGATTTTATGCACAAGCCTTCTGGCATCCATTGATTGCTCTTGTTAGCACAAGATGGCACTTCTATATGGAGAGTGTTGTTTTGTATTGAATTGTTTAAAGTTTCTATTTCTTATAATCATACTATTATAAATAAAACTACATGTGTAGTACCATATATTAAAACAAATGTTGATATGAATTTGCAATTGAATAGTTTTTTCTTATGATTATTGATATAAAAATTAATTATATATAATTAAAACATATTGGTATTGATCCTTAATTTAAACTGATGTCATGATACTAGGAAGAGTGACCATTATCTGGGGATGCAGCTCACTTTATTCACATTTAAAATAAAATATTAGGAATTAATTAAAAGAGTGGACAAAATCAAATATAGAATTAAATTTGACTGAAATGCTTTCAAAAGAAATAATTTAACATTAAAAATACATATATAAGTTTTAAAAAAATAAGAATTTTTAACAACTATCTTTTACCAACATAAATAGTTATTTTCACTCTATTTCAGAGCCACAACTGCAAGCTTGGGTAATCAGTAGAAGCTAAAGATATAGTATCATAATATACCCAAACCAGATTTTGGCTTTTGGCCTTCTTCAGTGAAAGTTAGGACTTGTGAACTCGTGTATTTAGTTTCCAACTTTTACTTCTTTATCCATATCCTAGAAGAGACGATAGTAAATAATAGGTCTTAAATTGAATCCTTCAAGACTGCAAAAAATCTAGGATGAAAACACTTTAGATAGGTAGATAAGGGAATTATAAATTAGGAAAATGGGATAAGACTTTAAACAGATCTTCAATTTGCAGTAGATTTATAATAATTGAAAGTTATGCCACATTGCTGTTCATCTTTTACCATTATTTATGTATCAATCTAGGAGTTGGATGATTAATAAATATGCAATCTAAAGACTTTGCACTCTGGAATGAAATGTGGAAAGATATATGGTGGAAATAATGAATGGATCAAAAAATATAAATAAGAGAACAATCAGATATTATTGATACCATAGAAAGAATTTTAAAAAGTCTGAAATAGAGTTTGGCTGGCTATATTGCTAGAGTATATGGTGATATGTGGATAATTGAAGTCTTGGGAATTTTAAAGTTCCTAGAAAAAGTCTACTTGATAGATGGATATGGTAAGACAGTGAGCTATGATGATTTGGAGAAAGACTATGGATCAGTGAATTTGGATTAAACCTGGAGAGATCATCAACTTGCAATGGCTTGATAATAGTTGAAAATGGCACTATTTAGCAGCATTACTCTACATGATTTGGTGAAGAGATAAAATGGCAGGCTTTGGATACTTAAGATTCATAGATTGTGGCCCAGCTGTTAATTCTGGTGCGGTATTTGAATTCCTTAAGAAGCTCCCAGCAATAAACCATTTGATTATAGTTATTATTATTACTACTACTATTGCTGTTATTTAAAATCCGAGGGTTTTTTTTTTTTTATTAATTGTCATAAAATTAATTCTGTTGCATCTCATAAAGTTTTGGGAGTTCTAACAATGAATTCTTTCTTACTCATATAGAAGCGATTATTAGCAAAACATTTTAAGATCATGGATGCCATCTTTAGGCATGGTTATTATTTCAGTGATGATACAAAATTCAAATTATCTTTATCATTGATTCTTCCCGTCATTGAATTTTGTTCATTCATTTGGAATCCTAGTTCTAAACAAGGATGTAGTTTATTACAATCACTGTTTAATAAATTCCACAATATATTTTTTTGGAAAATAAAGTTGATCTTCATAGGGATCTTAGATTATTTTCAAAATTATAAGTCAACAAGTTATTCAATCTGATTCTCTATTATATTCAACTTTGTCATATCAATGTGTTTATCGGTGCTAATTTAGTATGCGATCTCCACCATTTTGAATTTCAAAAATGACCCAAAATGTATCATCTGACACATCTAAGTGATAAAGAAGTATGTGAAAGTGCAAAACATTTAGAACTTGGGTCATGTGACTAATTTGAAAAAAAAAAGCCTGAACGCAAAATAATTACAACTCAGTTCATGTGACTATAATAGCAGACAGAGATCGCACACTAAATTAGCTCCATGTTCCCCCCCCTTATTCAAGATTATCCTCTTTATATAATCAAGTTTATTTAAATCCTAAGTAATTTTTCAGTATTCTTAAATTAGAACTCCATTTTTATGATTAATCTAAATTTATTTCATTTATGTATTTTTTTTCTTCTTTGTTTAATATTTCTTTTATTATTATGTAATATGCATTGTATATATTCTCTTTACTATTTTCAATCTATAATTGGCTATAGGCTGTTGTTTGGCATTTAAATAAATGAATTGAACTGTTATTGTTAGTAGTAGTAGTACTAATAATAGTAGTCAGGCATACTTGAATTGCCATATACATTTAAATACCACATGCATATATGTGAGCCGATATTGCTATTGTCAGAAAATCAATTTAATATAATTTCTTTATTTAAATAATGAATTATTACAATGATTATAAATAAAAGTTTTATTTTCAGTATGAGGCAAAGAGCTGATTTTAAAATGTTCTTTTTAATGAGGACACTTGAAATAAATTCCTCACTGCCATCCTGTTGAGATCGAATTGTTCAATTAGTTTTCAAGAATTTATGAAGTTCAAGAAGACTATCAACTAAAACCAATAAAAATAAATATTAACCAATCAAATGAGTTACTAAAGTAAAACATAAGTAGTCATTTATTAAAGAATGAAAAAAAGGGGTTCTAATGCCGACCTGCTGTGATTGGTTGTATAATCTTTCTTTTTTAATATATATATATTAATATTGATAAAATAAAGTGGTAATTCTTATAATTTACTTTTAATTATAAATTTATTTAAACGCACATTGATTACGTAAGTAATATTCATTAAGGCTGTATCCTCAAGCACATGCATATAAAATGCGATAGTAGGGACCTATTTTTAAAAATAGCTTTGTTATATCAATAATTTATATTTCAGAAAATTAGATATCTTTTTTACTATATTAGTAATTTGTAAGATTTGAAATACCAGGAACTCTTATTTATATCTGGAACCCAATTGTAAATATAGGGGATTTGAACTTAGACTTTCAAGCCACTTCAACCATCCACACTATCTCATACCACTGATACACATGACCACACACATGCAGAAAAGATAAATTATCACCAATATATGTATTTCGTGCTGAATACTCTTGACCAATACACCATTTGATTGTTTTATTTTAATGTTTTCATTGTCAATCTACTATAGGATGAAGGTTTATCTAGTTTTTCCGACCTATAGCCTCTTTTCTCCAATACACACCAGCAAACCTTACTGCATCTCTCCATTTCATATGTGGTTGCTTTCTAAGTTCTTTACAATCTCTTGGAATTCAATTTAAAATGTCAACTATCTACCTATTATTATCTCTTCCAGCAATATGTCTAGTCCAGCTGCATTTCTGTCTCTTAATTTTTTCAATTATATTAGCAATATCCGTTAGTTCCCCATCCATATTATTTCATTTTTCTCTTCTTATTTCTTCTAACATATTTCTTTTCATTTTTCATTGAGTGATCTGAATTCTCTGAATTGTACTTCTGTTAAATGTTCAAATCTCAGATTCATAAATAAAAAGTGGTAAAGTCTCTTGTTTTCAAACACATAGATGTGTTCCTTTAATACAAAATTATTTCTATCAAAAGCACTCCATTCAAGTTTAATTCTATTAATAATTTTATCCATTTTGTTTTCATCTGTATTAATAAACTGGCCAATCTATTGAACATTATTTTAATCATTTTAACATTTATCTTTGTTCCTACATTTGACTTTCATCTGATAATTTTTCCTGAAGCTCTAAACATCATTTTCAAAAGCAACAACATCATCTGTAAAATTTAGATCTCCTAAATAATTTCCATTTACAGTTGTGTAATCATTTAAATATGAAAATGATGTCATACGTTACTTCTATAGTCATATGATCAATATTCTGAAATTCTTTTTAGAATGCAAGTAACTTTTTTTTACTTTCTGACCAAATATTATTTGAAAATAAATAGTTGGAAGAGAGAATATCTCTGAAATAATACTCTTCCTCACAATGTTCTGCCTAACAAAGGCATTTGTCAATCTATCTATTTAAAAATGTTTGTTGAGATATTTATACATTTTGCTAAAAAAATAAAAATAGACAAATATTTTTTTGTTCACCCATATTAAATGCAAGAATTTTGTAATTCACTTTGGTATATGACAGTGGCAGGAATCTATCTTATTAAAAAAGTCCAGAATATATAAAAGTTGGTATATCTTAATACACTACCACAATTCAAAATTATATCTTATAAGTAGCATATACATATTGTTTCTGGAGGGTTTTGATAATGGTTAGTATGTAATTTTATGTAAAGTGGATTCTTACTTCAGATACTGTCATATTTTTAGAGAAAGGTATAATGGTCAGGTAAGATTTAATATTTTACTAAATGATTAACGATGATGGTAATAATTTAGTTATAAATCAGATTTATATTCAATAAAATAATTATCTAATTTAGCAAATTAAACACACAAAAAAAATGTCTACCTCCAAAAAATTTTTACTAAAGTAAAATTGTTGTATAACAGCAAATGTTAAAAAATGAAGTGCTGAAAGAAATACTCCCATATATATCCAATGGTGAAGTCTAAATGTAAATAAAGACTTAATAACACCTGGAATATTTAGTGCTCAAAAGGAACTCATTCCCTTATAATGAAACTTTAAAGTAAGCATGGTCGAATCCAAGCAGCATTTTATATACATGTGTATGTTGTTGTTTTTATAATTGCATGTTAAAACTCCATATATGGACTGATGATGAAATTACTCTGGAAACATCAATAAGATCAGCCATAAACAAATGGGAAATAATTTATGTCAAAGGAAAGTGTAAACCTCAAATATTTAGCACTAGATTCAAAGGATATACACAGTGGAATTTTATATATATACAGTATTAAAATTTAAATAAATTTATTTGACATTTGTACAGATCCTGATGCTTTAGAATTATCTCATACTGTAAAGATATATATGCATTATTACCTTAGAAATATACATAAAACTACAAAGCAAATATAATTTTCTTAGAAATATATTAAATAATTAACTTAGTTTTCATAGAATGTTGGATTAAGGAAAGCCAATCAGTAAGGGTTAATAAAACTACATATAATATAATCTTCTAACAATTTACAAGGAATAACTATAAATAACTATTAGACCGTAAATCTTTCAATTACAAAGACAAACCACTAAACATCACATGATCACTATCTCATACTAGCACAATAATTGTTATTAAACAATTCAAAACAAAACAACACTCTCCACAAGATGGCACTACTATATGGAGAGTGTTGTTTTGTTACAAAGACAAAGTAAAACATGCTGGATCTTTTAATATACTCGAGCAAGCATAGATGATGGGTTTTATCACTTTATCATAAATTTCATCCCAATACTTTATTTAAACATAGTTAATGGTTAATATGTGTAGTATGAACCTCTTATATCGGATAAATGAGAATAATTGTAGGTCTTACTTTTATTCCAAAGTTATTTGTTTAACTCTATAAGTGATTTAATGCATTGCATACAAACAACACTTTATATTTATCATTTAACATCCAACTAGGATTATTTGTGAAGTATAGTATAATTGAATATAAATAAATTGTTTTGTTATTACTAATTAAAGTAGTTATCTCTACTTCTTTTGTCAAATAAGATATCTGGATAAACCATGATTTGTAAATGTATAATTTAGGTTATTTTTATATTTTATTAATTTAGATTAAATGCGGATTAGGGTATTTATTTATAAAGTTTTCTCCATATAAGTATCAGAGCTAACCATCCTTGTGACTTTCTATAGCTTTTAGACTCCTAACTCATATGAATTGTATGAGTAAGGAATCAATTTAACAGAAAGTTGATAAACTAATCTACATAATATAAATGTAATCTCAATTTTGTACTCATTACAGTCTCTGCTCTTAGGTATTCCATATATTCCTAGATCACAATAATATTTTTACAATATTTATGCTTCTTATTTATAAATGGCCTCTGAATCTCATAGTAAAATTGAATTTAACAAACTCTCTTTTAATTAGCTACTTCTCTTGAAATATTTTGAGGATTGTTTTTTATATACATATGATTGGTTAGTTATTTTAAATTGATAAATTTTCCAACAGATCATTACAAACACATATTTATATTAACTTACTGCAGGTGAATAATGTGAAAATACTTTTTAACAAATAATAAGTTATTACAACTTATCACATAAAATATCTGCATAATGTCTTTCAAAACCTAAAAGATATTTTGAATTGTACATCGTCCTTTATGGATGTTTTGTACTTTTATGGAAAAAGTTTATGTTTTGATTTGCAAAAGTCAGACTCACATAAATTGGGATCTCTATATTTTATGGGTTGCTTTTCTTTAAGATCTTCACTGGGAAGTGTTAAAATATATCATGTTTTACAATCGCTCACTCATAAACATGAAAATCCCATTTATTTAATTGATATTTTTTTTGTTAAAGTTATCAAAAAAAAATAAAAGATACTTGTATCAAATTAATAAATAAAATCAAAGAAACGTTATACAACAATTTATACTCTAGCAATTTTAATAAGCCCATAAATAATTTACAGCTTATTAGTATTGTTTTAAAAAAGGCATATAGTTATATTGCTCAGGAATTCATAAGTTCAAGTGCTAGCATCGATTCCATATCAAATACTCTACCAATTGTACGAACCCACGTAGGGCTATATATAATGTTGACAATATAAAGTTATTCATAGTAACATGGTTGGTCTGTGAATAGGTTTGACATTTGTTATTTAATACAAAAAAAAAACTTGTTTTGGTAACAATTTATAGACGATTATATATAATGACATTGAGTTTTTTTTAATTAGTTTTCTCTCTGTCTGTCTTCTAATACGTATAATTGTTGTATATATTTTACAGCGATGAAAATAAACAATATTATTATCACTTATTACCGTACCTGCGAGCTAAAAATATATTTTTATTCTATCTATATTTTACATGATTATTTGTCATTAATATAGATCCGTATATATTTTTTATAATTTTCATGTATACAAGCACCTAGTTATAAACTAAATATATTAATTGTAATGCACAGACGTGTATACACGCATTTATGTGCATATAAAATGTTATACATATTGCAACAAAAAATGTTGCTGCAAGAATAATTTTTACATTAAATAATACATTTGTTGATGTCTATTAAATAATATTTTATTCAAAACAACATAATAAATTATATTTATTTTACGATTATATCACATTAATGTAGGGAGTTACCAATCTTGATATTTTAATTTATTGTAAAGTCTGATATTTTCTAAAATTTGATTATGTTTTACATGTCTATTATATTATTTTTGAATATATTTTCCGTAAATAAGTTGGATTTCTTACTTTATCAGATGTTTTTCTTTTCTTTTTTTTTTACATTTTTGTGAAGACGCTTAAATAATATAATGTGTAAATTGATATTCTAATGTATCAACAATAAACGTTTGTTCGAATAAAAATTTATGAAAGAAGTATTGTTTTATGTTTTTCTTAGGTATTATTTCAATAGATAATTTTCCTTTCCCTATCCATTTCTCGTTATCTTTTTAAAACAAATTTTTATTATTGTAAAGAAAAAAGTTTTTTTTAATTTTATCTGCGAATAAATGTTTTATTTTACGAATACTGTTTTTATTTATTATCATAAAAATATTTTTTTTTAAACAAAAAAAAAAAGTACAATGCCTGTGGAAAATAATAATAAATTGTCCATTTTTTCCAAAAGAGGTTCAATTCACATTTACCAGAGGGCAGAAAATTGATTTTTTGTATGTGCAATTGTTAAAGAAAAATGTAAATAACTAGAAAAATAATTTTAGGCTTGTTATCCAATGATTTATTGTTCGGAAATTCATAAGAAATCCGAACACCAGAAATGGCAGGGCTAGAGCCACGATCCATGGATATTGAGCCACCTTTATATTTCTGCTTTAATCCATGTAGGGCATTCTTCCTTTCAATTGACCAAAAATATATTATTTCGTTTATTTTTATTTTTCTCAGTTGGAAATCGATATACGGTTAATGTCGTCTTTGAATTAATTGGTGTAATTTGTTAATTAAATTTTGCCTAACACTGTACAAGTAGTTATAAATAGAATAAAAATCATATAGCATTACAATACTAGCCCCAAATTTATTTATTTTTTAGGAAAATTCTTTTAAAATAATGGTTTTATCCATTAAGAAATAGACTTTTCAATTGAAATTCAACAAGATACAAATAACATATATATATACAAAACAAAATAACTTCCCATCATTCACTTCAATACTTCCTTTAATATCAAAGGTTGTCTTCATGAGATTGATGGCCTCAGATTCAAGAAAAATGATCATCAGAGATTTTTTTTTACTCTTCTAGAAGAAACTCTGATATTAAATTTTCCTGAATCTGAGGCCATCAATCTTGTTTTTTGAAATGAATGATGGTGAAGGTTATTTTGTTTTGTGTATATATCTTGAATTTCACTTGAAAAGATCTATTTGTCAATAGATGAAATCATAGTTGTGGAAGAATTTTAGTAATTTAGATTGGGGGGGTCAGAATTGTAATGTTACATGAGTTTCTATTTTATCATCATCATTGTCAACCAATATCATCTCTCCAAGTTCAATCCATCTTCTCTTATCTGTAGCCTTTTTTCTCTACATCACCTCTGCACATTTTCTTATTTCATCCATCTATCTCACATGTGATCTCTTTCTGGGTCTTTTATATTCTCTTGAAATTAAGATTTCAATTGTCCATCTATTATCATCTCTTCTAGCAATATGTCCAGCACAATTCCACTTCAGTCTTTTAATTCTTTCACCAATATCAGTAACGCCTATTTATTCTTTTACCTATATATTGCTTTTTCAATCTTTTTTTGTTACTCCTAATATACATCTTTCCATACTTCATTGAGTGGTCTGAAGTCTCTATATTGCTCTTCTTTTAAGTGTCCAAGTCTCAGATATATAAGTAAGAACTGGTAAAACACATTTATTAAAAACTTTCATTTTCAAACACATCGACGTATTTCCTTTTAATATTAGGTTATTTCTACCAAAAGCACTTCAACCAAGTTTAATTCTATGATTAATTTCATCCATTATGTTTCCATCTGCAGTAATAATCTGACCAAGGTATTTGTAGTTGTTAACTTCTTCCAACTTGTCATTATCAATCTTTATTTTCATCATTTGAGAAAATCCATTGAACATTACTTTAGTCTTTTTAACATTTACCTTTAGTCCTACTTTCTTACTTTCATCTGATAACTCTTACAACATTTCCTGAAATTGTAACACATTATTTGCAAAAACAACTACATCATCACAAAATATAAATGACTTAAATAATCACCATTTACTTTTATTTTTTTAGCTTCCCACTTTAATCCACAAAATACTTCTTGCAGCACTGCTGGAAAAAGTTTTGAAGATATGGAGTCACCCTGTCTTACATCATTTTCAATTTTCACCTTTCTAGTATCACGTAATGTAATTGTTGCTGTTGCATTTTTATAAATATTCTTTAGAATATGACAATATTCTGGATCTATATCTTGATGATTCAATGCTTTAATCATTGAAGAAATGCTTATAGAATCAAATGCCTTTTCATAATATCCAAACCAAGGCATAATGGCAACTCATATCCATTGTTTCTTTCTATAACTTCTCTCAATTCTTGAATATGATCTACTATGCTAAAACCATTTTTAGATCCAGCTTATTCTTTTGGTTAGTTGAAATTCAATGTTCTCTGTAAATGAATTGTAATTATCTTGGTAAAAATTTTGTATAAAACTGATAAAAGGCTGATAGGTCTGTAATTTCTAATATCTTCTTTATCACCTTTTTTAAATATTAATATTGCATTCTTCCAATCATCTGATACATCTTTATCATTTAGACATTTGATATATAACTTTGCCAAAAAAAATTCTATTTCTTCACCTACTTTTTTTAATATATCAATTATTATTTCATTATTACCTGGAGTTTTCCCCTTCTTAAATTTAATTGCATATTTCACTTCTACATTTAAAATCCTAGATAATTCAAAGATATAATAGATGTAGCAGGTAATTCTTTTTTATTACTATATAATTCTTGATAGAACTCTTCTACGCATTTTATGATGTCATCTCTCTTTTTAGTAATAGTTTCATCTCTTTTTCTTATTGCAGATATAAGTTTCCTATGAATACCAAAATGATGTTTTACATTCTTGAGACTTTTATTCTCTTCTACAAGCTTTCCTTGTTACTTTACAATTATATTATCAATTCTTATTTGCACCATTTTATAAAATTTGAGATTTTTATTACTTCTTAATGTATCATTTTTATATAACTTCATATTCCTTCTTTTCGTCATAAGTTCTCTAGTCTCAGTAGAAATTTTATTGGTCAATTGCTGCTTTTTTCTACCAACTATCTTTATTGCAGTTTTTAAAATGTACACTTTTTTCTATTTTATATTTATTAATATATATATATACACCTGGGTCTTGTTTTACATGGATTTTTTTAGCGCATTTTGAAGTTACACGATTCATGTTTCTTCGGAAGTCGAACTCCGATAATGCGCTATTACTTAAAATAATAAATTTCACACACTTATGTCATATTGAAAGTAATAGCACATTATTGGAATTCGACTTTCATCTTAGTAATTTCAATATTTTCAGTGCTTTATAATAGTAAGATTTTATGCAATAATGAAATTAAAATCATGATTTCCACATTTTATGTATACACACATTAAATTTTACAAGATTATAATGTAAATTTGTTCAAACATTGTGCGTGTTAATTTTGCATTTTAAATCACATTCTGTTTTTGCTTTTTAAAAAAGAAAGTAATCAATTATTAATCATTTAGTTTCCACAAGTTTATTATTAATTATTTTCTTATTAATGACACTAATCACGAACATGCTCTTAAATCCCAATGAGAGCTAAATGGTTGTATGTCTGGATATCGTGAGCTCCATAAACAATTAATAAAATCATCATCTCAAAGATTAATTACTAATTACGTTGTCACCAGAAAACCATTAACACAACATGAGAGTGATGTTGGCGCTAGTTGTATTTCCTTTTGTGAAGAATCTGATTTTTTACCAGTTTGCAAATGAACCTGTTTATTGGCAAGTAGCGATAATAATTAAAACGTGTATAAAAAAATATCAATTACTGTACTGTAAATTATGCATAAAAATATATTATTTTGAATAAAATTAAATATTATAGTTAAAAAAAAGTTTGTCTTGTATCAATTTTTTCAAATTTGAAATTTTTTATTAGACATATTTTATTTCCTTATTTTTTTTTTGCGCGAATTTTAAAGTAATTTTACATTGGTGCTTTGCTTTTATGCGATTTTTGAAAAATCACAGTCCGTATCCCCCCTTTTTCAAGATAAATTATGTCTATTTTTGCACGGTTTCTTTTGCGTGTGTTTTCTGAGGAATCTATCTATCGCATAAAACGAGACCCAGGTGTATATTATAATTGAGGATACAGGGAGGAGAGAGAGATAGATATATAACAGGGTGCCAAATTGTAACTTTAACTGAACAGCTGCTGTACCAATATGATGGAGTTATAGATTCACGAATTATGGACTTATAATAAAATAATTTTAACTTGCAAAATATCTCGATTCAATTCTCTTCTTAAGTTAAATGGTTTCTTAAATTAAGCCAGCCAAATTGTAACTCACAAAAGGGAATGGAGTGACTTGGCTAACATGCACTTGTAAATAGCAGTTACATGAATCAAACATTGTTGCTTTATATCTCACTTAGAAGCAAATAAAATACCAGTCCCCTATCGCTTATGCTTAAGGTTCTACAATTATTTGGGTGACTCGTGTCGCGAATACCGAGAATTATACTAATAATAAACATAAAATTACCAATAAACTAAGAGAGGAGGAGTAATAAACATAAAATTACCAATAAAATAAACTAAGAGAGGAGGAGAAACCTTGACTCACCCTCATAATACTTTAATGACCTTGAATTCTCCACATACAAACATCATAGTTACAATTAATTTATTTCCGACTTTAAGTTATCTATACTCTCCTCTTCCACTAAACTTTGCTATTTTTAACTTCTCCACGCTGTTGTATTTCATGATCAGATATGCACAAAATAAACAGTCTTATTAATTTATAATACCTCATTAATTCTATAACAATTAATTCATAAGCTCTTATTTCAAAATTGGAAAATTATAGTCTCAGGGTTCGAATCAAGAATGCAAAATTTTTATTGGCAATTTATGAATTTACTGTTGACCAATGAATGTTATCCCAGCAATATAACTTAAGTACACATACACTTGATCTCTGAGCTAATATCTAATTTTCATCAACCAATAATAATAATAATAAAATCTTATAAATTGCTAAACAGTTAACTAAAATAGAATAGTCTACCAACTTTAAATTTTGAACTAGATTATTATTGTCTGGGATCGCATCCAATACCAGGAGTGGGAAAAGGGATTTTATGTCCACTCAAGATATTAGTCACAACACAGTAAATTTATGAAAATGAAAATATTGCTGACCCATCTGATCACACACATGTTGAAAAGATAAATAATCATCAATATATGGATTTCATGCTAAACCAGCAATCATCAGTTGGTCTAGATTACTATCCTCACACATATATATAATCAGTGCTCAGCTTTATATTAAGATGGTCAATCTTCTTACTTTAATGGATAGGTTTCAAACTATTCCAACTCACAACTCTTCAGCCTTTCATTTCATTGAAAATCTGATGATGAAATGTTCAAAGCCCTTGTTAGTGCCAAGGTTGTTATCCTACCCATGTTGACATATTAGTCATTCTGACCCCTCATGTACAGGAGACTAATCCATTTTTATACATACATATATGAGGGATGGGCAGACCTTTTATACACTATTTATATAAATTAATACATTGTACAGGCTTAAACCTGCTTTTATATATATAATATAGGTGGGATTCGAACTCAGACCCCCACACGGCCCACTACTCTCAGTGCCATCTCATATTGCTGACCCACCTAATCACACACATGTTGAAAAGATAAATAATCACCAATATACATATTTGATGCTAAACCAGAAATCATCAGTTGGTCTAGATTACTATCTTCACACATATATATAATCAGTACTCAGCTTTATATTAAGATAGCCGATCTTCATACTTTAATGGACAGGCTTCAAACTATTCCATCTCACAACTCTTCAGCCTTCCATTTCATTGAAAATCTTATGATGGAACATTCAAAGCCCTTGTTAGTGCCAAGGAGTTGTGAGTTGGAATAGTTTGAAGCCTGTCCATTAAAGTATGAAGATTAGCTATGTTAATATAAAGCTGAGCACTGATTATATATATGTGTGTGAGGATAGTAATCTAGACCAATTGATGATTGCTGGTTTAGCATGAAATACATATATTGGTGATTATTTATCTTTTCAACATGTGTGTGATCAGGTGGATCAGCAATATGAGATGGCACTGAAAGTAGTGGGTCTGTGAAGGTCTGAGTTCAAATCCTGCCTATATAACATATATAAATGCAGGTTTAAGCCTGTACAATGTATGAAAATAATAATTAATTTAAAAGTAAATCTCCTTCCAAATGTTTGCTGTGTAACCTTAATAATTTGTAATGCAAGTCATGAATGTTTTCCTGAAGGTTTGTGATGATGGTGTTCTAGTTGTATTTTTATATTAGACTATTTCTATCATCTAATATTAGTATAGAATGTCTTTAAAAAAATTTAACTTTATTTAAATATTCCAAATACATTCAACTGTTAGTAATAGCACATGAAACAGGTTAATATATGAAAACTGGCAAAACTCTCATATACGTATTGCCACTCAGTGTAAGTCAGAGTAATCAGTGGATGTTAGAAGGCTTGTGCATAAAATTCCCATCTAGTGCCTACTCATCCAATATCCCCAGACTAGTTTCTGGCTTGTGACCTTCATCAGTAAGGAGGCTTGGATCTGAGAGCACTGCACCTAGATCTTAAGATCCAATGCAATGCTCCAGCAGCCATCTTTTATCTCTACTTAATTACAAAACTATATTTACAATCCAAGCTCATCAGCTTATAAAGTCATATAGGTCTAAACTCAGTTCAGTACCTATACATTTTGGCATCTTTGGTTCTTTAATAACCATAGCCACCATTATCCTATTAGGCAAATTGGTTTTAAGCCTAATTACTAATTGATTACTTTGGCTTGCACTGAGTGGCAATACATATATGAGAGTTTTGCCTGTTTTAATAACAGTTAAGAGCAAGCAAAGAAATGGTGATCATGTGAGGTTAGTATATGCACAACATTTTGAGAGGTATTACTCTCCCCTCTTCTTCAGGTTTTGCTGGCCTGACCAGTGACAGTACTAGCATGGGAATCAAACCTTGATCCTTAGATTCTTAAATACTATTTAATTTTAAGTTAACACTTTAACCAACTGAGCCATCCTGCCAAAGATGTTTTATCTTAAAATTCAATATTCAAGAATCTAAGGGTCTAGGTTTGATTCCCAAGCTAGTGTTGTCAATGGTCTGGCCAACAACACCCCAAGAAGAGGGGAGAAAAATACCTTATGAAACATTGTGCATATACTAATCTGTGTGCTATTACTAACAGTTGAATATATTTGGAATATTTAAAATAGTTATTTTTAGATAATGGAAATAGTCCAATATATAAATCAGACTAGAGATTATACATAGCAAAAAAAGAGATATGGATTATAGTAATATTGTGTGGTTATTTCTATAAGAATAGATATTAATCTTTGATTAATTGTCAAGTTTAGAACTGGGTTAAACATGAAATGATAATCTCTAGTCTAATAAATCATTAGAATTAATAATTAAAATATTTGCCTAAAGAGAGTATTGTCAAATGGTATAAGAAATGGACATCTTGTGGGGTCCCCCCAGATGTAGCAATAATGTCAGAAAGATCTTGGCTTTCTGGATATTGTTGGAATCTTATCAACTAATACAGTCCATCTGGTGTTCATTACATTTATATGCTTAAAGGATTGGAATTTAATAATTCTGATCAATGTTGCTGTGGCTAAACACAATGAACCATATAATTAATAACTGGAAAATCTATGGATATACTGACAAAATTGAAGGATTAATGAAGCTATTTACTTATTAGAATCTCCACTGATTAAAATTTTTTTATAATGAATGTGATTAATCCCCATCTAAAAAAATAAAAAATCTATACACTATAATCAACCTGCACCCATTCTAAAAGCTAAATATGATAATACCTTAATTCTTATTTGAGAAAAGACAGTATAGACTTCAAAAAGCAAATCTCATCGCATACCTTTACACCCACATACATTGTAACAAAATTGCACTCACTAGGAATTATGGCTATCTTATTATGTTAGGGAAATGATTATTTTCTCAATCAATGACCAGTGGGTGACTGTGTGTATAAGGCAGAGTGACTATAATCCAAAATTTAATCTTATCCAATCATAATTGTGGATGATGACCAAACTGAAGCATTAGTCGTAAGGCAGACTGTCATATTTTCTGATAATCATCCATCTTCTAATAGGTGTTTAAATTAGGTCTATCAGAACTGATAGATTGTAGTATATCTAACTTTTAATTAAATATACATTAAATACTTCTCTGACAGGATGTTAAGTTACTGTAAAATGAGATTACAATAACATTTAGACTTAATGAAACAAATTATATTTAGTCCCCTTTACATTTACAAATGTGCATAATCAATAAAAAGAACTATTTTAGAATGGACAGAGAAATCAATCAAGCATATAATGGTCAAAATCTTTTTACTTAAAGGTTTTAATCCTTCTCAACTCATTTTTTTAATCTCATCAAACCTTATGAGTAAAGGAATGTTTTTCCATTCTTTTCCATATCTTAACATAAATTAAACATAATAATAATTAAAACTATCAACATATTAAATTAAACTTGAGAGAAAAAAATAAGAATCTTGCAAACTAAGTCATTTAATGATTAGTAGCTAAGATGGTTTTTATTTGTAATGGAGTCCTTTAAAGTGATCTTACCGAATTTTTTTGTTGTTATTGTTGACCTCAACATTTACACAATACTTTTTTCTTCAGAATCATTACTTTATGTAATCTCACAGAATCATTTATAAATAGTAACAATACTAATAGATCTTCTGGCAATAGTTAATTTTGTTCATTTATGCTTAATGATGTAGAAAACTGAATCTTGCATTCATCGGGTTAATTCTTCTTTGACTGTTTTTCTTCCCTATAGATATCATGTTTTGTTATAGTGATGGCAAACAATTCTGTTAGTTGTAGGCATATTTAGATATTTATTTTATAACTTTTCTGCACTACCATAACTGTATCCTGAAAAGGTGATGCTAACACCTCAACTGGATCTCAACTCAGCAATAGTAAATAAATGTGAATACAACTGACATGATCCTTACAGTTGCTAATTGGTGAACTATACAAACTGGTAAGCTTCGGAAACAGTTATGGCTGATTAGAATTGCATGAATGAAATTTTACTCATAGTAAAATCTTATTACAAATGGCTTGGTTTAATATTCCTAAGATAAGTTTAGTAAGTATGTGATTTACATGTGGATGTCAAACAATCCTGATTTATGTAAGTATTCCATCCCATAGAATTTTATATAAGTGGGATTTTCCTTGATAATCAATTTGTTAGCTATTTGGAAAATCATGTGACATTTGAGCATAAAACGTGACAAATTATCTGTTGGTACAAAATGTATAGATAATTTTTGAATAAATGAAAATAAGATGTTCAAACAGCTTAAGGCATATAGAAACTGTTGTGCTTAATTATATATTTTTTTTTCTTATTTGGTATGTGCTGAATTGTTTATGTGAATCCAGATTTGTCTAAACTGGGTTTCAGTAAATAAAAAGGACTCACTATAACAAGTAACATTTTTGTATTGACCATTGAGGTAAAAGTATTTTAAATCATTTTCTGAAGAGCAAAAATTATGACTCCAGAGAATATTTTGGCATAGACCATTGTTATTAATTAGTAAATAGTTTACCACCAGTGGAAGAAATACCACTGCTTGGCACATTACTTAATAGAAATAATTATAGAATCATATGTTAAAAATCGGTGCAGAACTTTTTTAAGACACATGGTTATATATATATGAGAGAGAGAAAGAGAGATCTGCTATGTAGAAGTGACACAGCTGCCCGTTTTTCTACAATCTGGGTTCAAATTCTTACTAAATGAAACCTTTTGAAGAGATTTGGGGGTTTTCTTTTGAATAAATGACCTATGAATAACTCAACTTTCCATCCAAAATTGATCAAAACTTTGTATATATTCTTAGAGCATAAAGTGGATAGAAAAATAATCACAAAACTTTTAGCATCCAACAGTTAGCGAAACTGTTGTGTAATGAATCCTCTTTTATCGTTCCTCTATGAGATATTGTCGAAGAGACTTTCACCGCTTTGGATCATTCATTATATGTGTGTGTGTGTGTGTGTGACCCTACCATATTTCTGTGTTAATATTATAATTAGCTGGAAAATTGAAGTTTTTTTTTTTTTTTTTTTGTTCTCCTCGATAAGAAATGCCCTTTGTTTTCTACTTCATTAACTTAAAGAGTTTGTTTTCAGCAGGGTCTCATTAAAGAATTGTTGTTTTTGTGTGTGTGTGTGTGCGTCTTTAGAAAGTTTAATTATTTTTTAATCACTAACTAAGATACTTAAAATTTATTATTAATGCTAAAAACTAAGATACTTGAGTCTTAATCCAAAATACTACCCAGCTTTAATTGATGTAATTTTTAGCTCATTTGTTTAATTTCAATTAGTAAGGGGTTTTTGAATTGAGCGAAGATTGATGAATCACTTTCTCTAGTCCATCGGCAGCAACTGCATCTCTCATTTATCATTCTTTATCCATATACTCTTGATTACTTCTGTGAAGATAAAAAATATTCTTAGAAGAATGTTTTAAAAATTAGACTTTCGAAGCAATTTCTTTTATATGATTTTTTTTTTTTTTAAATAAGCAAAAGTTTTATTTTTTTTCTCAAGCTTATTGAGTTTTAACTTTTTATTAAAATATTTTTTATAATGGTTTTCTGCTCTTTTAAACCTGTTAAAAAGAAATGATGTTTTTTAAAATAAATTACATATATACACACACATTCATCATCATCATTTGTTATTGATCTACTGTAGGATGGTCGTTTCTGCTAGTTCTAGCCTCTCTTTTCATATGGCAACAGCAAACTTCTCTTTTTCATTCATAAGTGATCTCTTTCTAGATTTTTTTATTATCATCTCATCTAGTAATATGTCCACCACAACATCATTTCAGACTTAATTCTTTCAATGATGTTATTAATATCTGTTTGTTTTCCCATTCATGTATTTCATTTACAATCCTTTCTTGTTACACCTGAAATCTCTGAATTTCTGTTAATTGCCCAAGTCTCATATCCATGAGTAAGAACTGGTAAAACACATTTATTAAGAACGTTTTGGTACTTGGGTATAGTCCAGTAAACCAGGACTGGAAGCAGTTTTTTTCTTGAATTATGCACTTTCAGGGGAAAATGCGACTGGAAAGAAGCTATATTTCCGTGTTATTTTTTTATTAGTGTTATTTAATTTAAAAAAGACAATTTTGTCAAGCATTGGTGGTCGAGAGGTCAGCGACAGCAGCTTTACAAGTAGTTGTCACGGGTTAGCGGTTTCGCTTCCCGGCTGATGCTATGACACATAAGGTAAAAAAGACAATTTTGTAGCAAAATTATTAATAATATTTCCGCTTTATTTCTTCTTTTTTTTAATTAAGTCAAGTTATTATAATCGATTATAAATTCCATTCGCAATATTTAATTTTTTATATCTATTATAGCATACAAACATTAACACACCGTGAATATTATCATGATTTTTTTCCGTTTAATGTAAGATTGTCATTGAGCATTATTGGGTTTTTTTTAGGGGGATGGGGATATTTTTCCAAAAGGATTAAAATGTGGGATCTTCTACTGATGAAGAACATGCAGCAGAGTCACAATTACAATATAGTAACCAACAGGGGAGAATACTTTCACAACAGTTGTTGTTTGGTGGCTTGTACAGAGAGACTGATGAGTGCTTTATTATAACTGTTCCAGGTTTACTGAAATTATATTAAATTTATTTTATTTACCATTTATCATTTGGACCAAGTTGCAATCTCTCACATGTCTTTATTAACTATGCTCATTATATATATGTTAAAACGAAGATTTGCACTGGTTAAATATATAAAATATATATTTTGCGGGTTCATCCGTGTTAAAAACTTTTAATATTAATATACTGACGTTTTGACTGATTGTAGCGCCTCTACAACCGTCTTTCTACCTTTTATATCTCTGTGGATGGCTTGTGTGACCAAGTCGAAACGTCAGTATATTAATATTAAAAGTTTTTAACACGGATGAACCCGCAAAATATGTATTTTATATATATAGCATGCTTAAAGAAGATAATAAGAGGTTGTTACCTGGGTCATCTGATGAGTGCCATTTAGGTATAAATGCATCTTGGTATTTGTCTTTTCTGATGTATGTCATTATAGTATATATGCAAAAAGCAAAATAAAGTTGAATTAATTTTTCAATGTAGTAGTATTTAAAAATAACAATAGATATATTCATCTATATGAAAATTTCTAGTGTAAAACAGATTAGTAATAACCATTAAGATATTTACTTGAGATAATTGGTAAACTTGATTATATAAGTTTAGAACCTTCACCATAAATTGTAATATATCACATATATGAAAAGTCTAGTGTCCGAGTAGCTAACTGGTAGCTAACTGGATCTACGTGTCACTTTCCTTCTCCCCATTATTTGTGATTCAAATTCAGGTGAACTTATTTCAGATTCCAAGCAAACTTAGAATTTTTTACTTTTAAACCAAATCATAACTATCTAGTAGTCAATTTGATTGTTAGTAAAAAAAATGGATGTCTAGTTTTTCAGCGCTATAGGATAATGCAAAGAAGGAAGACAATTAAAATTCACTAACCAGCATTTGATTGATGTAATAAGTATTGTCTTCCTTTTCATTATTTCACTATAAATGAGTTCTTGAAAGGCCTCTGCTTCTAAGTAGACTACATATATATTTATGTATATAAATCCAACTACATACCGCTAGCTGAAAATTCAAATATAAAAATGCCAAATCACCCTCCCAAACATTAAGATATTCAGCAACGCCATCTGTAAAAATTCAGTC
Organism: Epiperipatus broadwayi; assembly: GCA_028023455.1. Lineage (NCBI taxonomy): Eukaryota > Metazoa > Onychophora > Udeonychophora > Euonychophora > Peripatidae > Epiperipatus > Epiperipatus broadwayi. The sequence continues at coordinate 1,344,051 of JAQFVV010006236.1, forward strand.
TTTATTCACAGGGGGTATAGTTGAATATTAATATTTGGGAGGGTGACTTGGCACTTATATATATATATATGATCATAATACAATTTAATATATACATAAATAAAAGAAATTTCACTCTAATCCATTGTAATCTTGAATAATAAGTGATTACTAGATGATGGTATATTTAAATCCTCATTCCTAGATCTATTTTTGTATTTTGCCTTTATTGATAAGGATTTTTGGATTTAAAACTGGAATCAAAGCAGTTGTATATCTGACAACCACCTTTAACTTTCTTCTTGAATCTAGCTAAAAGTCTGAAATTTAAAAAACAAACAAGGTTTTAATCTGTGTGTGTAGTTAGATAGATCTGACCACAGGTCTTCCAATTATATATTATAGTAGCCTCACTTCATTACTAACTGTAGACATCTTTTTTTTTTTTTGGCAAAGGATGTGTATATTAACATAAACTTGATTTCTTTTAGCATGCATATATATATAATGTGTTTAACTGGATACCCTGCCATTATTAATAACATGAAAATATTATAACGGAGAAAAAAAAAAAATTAAATAAACCGAGTATACTTTTTTTTTCCATATGTCATAGCATCGGTCGGGAGGCGAACCCGCAACAACCGTCTGCAACCAACTGCTTGCTTGCAAGGAGGCTGCGCTGGCCTCTCGGCTAACAACACTTGACGAATATATTTTTGATGTGTAAGCATCATAATCGTGGCTGTTCTATTTCTTAACAGAACAACCATGATTATAATGCACACAAGTCAACAGTATATTCGATTTAACATCACATGATCACATTTCCTATACTAGCACATTAATTGTTGATAAACAGAGCAAAACTCTCCCTACGGTTTGGCACTGTGTATACGGGTAAATCATTGGTCCTGAGGCTTAACAAACCCTTCCTATTCCCTTTTTCCATATTCCCATGCGGGTTTCTGGGGTGTGGCTCGGTGGTTGGGGGTTTTGCTTTGGGCATACTTTTCAATTATTTTTTTCCCCTTACCCCATTTTTTTATTTAATAATTACATATTTCTTTTTTGCTCTCCTCCTCTTTTTTTTTTTTTTTGGGGGTTGTGTGTTATATTCGATTTATTTAATTTATTTTTATTCTCTGTTATAGTATTTTCATATTAAATAATGTGAACTTATATTTATTCACATGGGCACATAGACATGTTTATATGATTTTTGGTGATTTCACAAATGATTTAAAAATTAAAAATATAACTATTTTTTATGAACACACAAGCTATACCTCATTGTCTCTCTTTAATTCCTATTGATTTACTTTTTTTAAAAAAATTGTTTATGTATTTTGAACTTTGATTTTTTTTTTCAACTGATAATAAATTGGATTCCCATTGTCCAACCAATGTACAATTACTTTTTATTCGTATTAATAAATATGTGTGCTTGTTTTTTTATACATAAAAATGTAACAATTGGATTTATGATTTTCTACTCCTGTTTTTATTAAATAATTTTATATAAGAATTAGATGATTAAACTATGGCCAAAGTAAAACATTGAAACAGATATGGAAACAGGTTTTTTTTTTTTATGAACTGGATTTAAATCACTGATGATAAAGATTTTTTGGTATCTCTTATCTAAGTTACATAGGATGATGAATGATAATTGAACTTTTTATTGCTCAATAGTTCATAAGAAGTTTGATTAATGGGAAATAACAGAAATGGCACCATGATTTACTGTCCTTGGAGATCCTGAATCCAACATTGCACTAAATTTCATGGGGCAAACAAATAGTTTGTTACTCAGGTGATCACAAAAAATTTGAGCAGTGGAAGTGTCAGTGTGAATTGTGATCCAGAGATTTTAAGAGCTAGAGTTTGTCATTGCACCAAAACAAAATAGAAAATGCCTTGAATACAAGGTAAAAAAATTAGAAAAAGATTTAAGAAGAAAGGTGGAGGTGAAAAGCTATATAAAGGAAAAACAAGGCAGTGGTAGAGGATAATGGTTTTTAGAAAATGAACAGTGTTTAAAAATTTTTAAATATAAAACAATATCAAAATAATCTGAAAATTAAATCAAGATTTAATCAAAAACATTGTTAAAATCTGAAATTTAAATCAAAGCAAGATTATGTCAAGTTTAATCAAAAACATTGTCAAGTAAAAACATAATTAGTGATTTTTATTAATCAGATAATTAAGAAGTAAAGAAATGAGTGTAAATAAGAAATGTGTGAATACAGAAGATGAAATAATTGTAGAACTTCTGAAAAACAGATAAGACTTTGCAATATTGTTTGCTGATGAATGCCAAGAAGTGTATCATTTAGAAATGGTAATAGATTTGGTTTATAAATTATTTAGAGTGGAAGAGATGCATTATTCATAGATGATAAATACTGAAAGGGTAAATGGGCAGAAATTATACAGAAAAATGTGGATGGAGGTTGGAGGTTTTATACCATAAATTGGAAACAAGAATGTAAAAGGAAAAGTTGTTAAAATATTGTCTTACTACATATACTATATTTAATATTTATGAATTTAAAGATATAGTTCTCTCAATCACTTCAGTTTATCTTCCATCTTTTTAGAACACCTCACATCTATCCCCATATATTTGAACTGGCTTCTGCTTTCTTTACATGCATAGAACAGCATGACTCTAAACGTAAAATTAAAGAAGCATGACTTATAGCTAACAACACCCACACTATAAACCAGAATGAAGTATGCTTCTCTCTCTCCAAAAAATGGACTTACTAATCCACGTTGCATATATTTAAATATTTGTTGCATACATATTCTATCATGCTCCCACAACCCATTTGTTATGATTATGAGAAGATAAAACTTTCCGAAAGACTCAACCAATTAATATTAAAATTTGTACTTAGTTTCACCATTGCCTGTGTTTCTGCACATTTAGATATATTAAAGATAAAATATTATATGACTCTTAGGCTAATATACCACAAAATAAAATAAAAAACAAACTGAGAAAATAAAATTAATTTTTTTCATAAATTGTGAAATCTTGATATATAAGTTTTAAAATAGGAATTTTGTTAGTTGGTTTTAATTAATATACATAAAATTGTGATTGTTAAACATTAGAAAATATTACTTCATTTTTAACCCATGACGTGTACGAAGACAGACATTTAGAAGTTCTATATTTCCTAACAAAGAACTATATTATGTAATGATTTATTTTTCAATATTCATTTTAATAATATTATAATTTGAAAGTATAAATTATACCTTACTATTATCATTTGAGCAATGATATACACATGCTTATAGATTTCTATTTTTAAATATAAAAAATTTATAGACGACCAATTTCTTCCACTAGCTGCTCATAATTTATTATTATAATTCTGGAGAATACATTTGAAATAGTTTATTGAAATAATTCATTTCATAATAACATAAATTATTACTTTAAAATATAGTTCTTTATATTGTACTTATCCTAAAAGTATCAATTAATTCTTAATTGTTCTCACTTGTATTGTTTGTGATGTTGTTTTTTTTAAAAAAAAAAATAATAATTTTTATCAAAAAATTTCTATTAAAAAAACAATCTAAGACTTGCCGCCATTTTAAAGAAAAATGAATTATGGTTAAGTTATTATTATGGAAACATAATGGATGAAATTAATCATAGAATTAAACTTGATTGAAGTCCTTTTGGTAAAAAGGTTTTTAATAAATGTATTTTACTAGTTTTTATGGATCTGAAATTTGACATTTAACAGAAGAGCAGTGTGGAGACTTTAGGCCACTCAATGAAGTATGGAAACATGTATATTAGGTGTAACAAAAAAAGATTGAAAGCAAAATACTTGGGTTAGAGAAGAAACAGCTATTACTGATATTACTGAAAGAATTAAGAGATGGAAGTGAAGTTGGACTAAACATATTACTAGAAGAGATGATAATAGATGGATAGTTGAAATTTTAAACCAGATTTCAAGAGGTTGTAAAGGACCTAGAAAGGGACTACATAAATGAATGGATGAAATTAGGAAGTACGCTGAGTCAGGTGCAGAAGAGAAGTTAGAGATCAGAGAAACTGGATTAAACTTGGAGAGACCTTTATCCTGCAGTGGGTTGATAATATTTGAAAATGATGGTGATGATCAATGCATGCATAATGTGTACTATTCTCATGGTATGTTTATTGAAAGACAAATTGACTTCTTGTAGATTATGCTCAGTCTGTAAAGATAAAATATATTTTGAATTATTAAAGAATAATTACAAAACTAACTAAATAAAACAATGCTTAATCATATGAAAATGAAGGCAAATTATTTGACAACAGTAAGAAATACAAAGTTGTTTAGATCATAAAAAGATTGTAATATAGATTTACACTTAATTGATTTTCTGACATCAATTGTGATTACAGTAAAGATAAAGTAATGCAACCAATGTTATGTGATTATTTTATTATATCATCTGCAATAATGAAAAGATAAGCTGTAATGATTGTGGCTGTGAATATGAGTTGAAACATTAATCTAAAACGCCTGGCTCCAGACTATCGGGTGGGGGGAGAGTAGAGCTTTTATCCTTCGTTTTAATTTCAAATTCTGCTAAAAATGTCAATAAATATTATTTTACTATTCATAATTTCATTTATATATAAATTCTTTATATTTTATAAATTTATTTTAATAACATTTTAAAAAGCAATATAAATATAGGCTTAATTTTACAATGGTACAATAAAATTTCATTGTAGTAATTACAATACATAACTGACAGCCAATCAGATGTCAAGGATAGCTGTCTAAAATGATGTCAAACCTAAACACACAACAAAGATTTGATGAGAAAAGGGCAGCCACCCTTCTCTCAACTTTTCTTTCTAATATATAAGCCAGTCATAAGCATTTAGGTTTGAAAGCTTGAAGCTTTATATATCTTCACAATTAACTCACTGAGTCTAAATCATAAACATACAACACGAAATCCTATGATTTACTATGAAGTAGTTTTTTTTAGAATACATAACAAGCAGTAAAGTATGTAAATAATATTTTAAATTGCGAAGTGCCAATAGTTGAAAACTGAAATAAAATTTCATTGTAGTAATTACAATACATAACTGACAGCCAATCAGATGTCAAGGATAGCTGTCTAAAATGATGTCAAACCTAAACACACAACAAAGATTTTATGAGAAAAGGGCAGCCATCCTTCTCTCAACTTTTCTTTCTAATATATAAGCCAGTCATAAGCATTTAGGTTTGAAAGCTTGAAGCTTTATATATCTTCACAATTAACTCTCTGAGTCTAAATCATAAACATACAACATGAAATCCTATGATTTACTATGAAGTTTTTTTTTAGAATACATAACAAGCAGTAAAGTATGTAAATAATATTTTTAATTGCGAAGTGCCGATAGTTGAAAACTGAAATAAATCGAGATACTGTGAAATCTCTAGTGCTCGTTACAATACATATCTGACAGCCAATCAGATGTCAAGGATGTGTGGTTAGGTTTGACGTCATTTTAGACAGCTATCCTTGACATCTGATTGGCTGTCAGTTATGTATTGTAACAAGCGCTAGAGATTTCACAGTATCTCGATTTATTTCAGTTTTCAACTATCGGCACTTCACAAATTAAAGTATTATTTGTAGTAATTAAAACAAATCAAATAATAATTTACTTTTACTGATTATAAATTTCTTGTTTGAAATAAGCTGTTTAATGTAATCTTTTTTAAAAAGTTAAAAACTGCTGTAGAAATGAGTTTTGTGATAGTTATACAATCCAATTTGGGAATCACAAATGTGTCCAAATATAGGACATGCTGATCCATTTTTATGTTTATTTGATATTTTCCAGTGCTATCTTTTTATTTCATTTCAAACATATTTCAACATTATGTCTAATTGTGGCTCTTCGGTGTGTTTTATTCTCTGCTATATTTTTCTAATCAAAACAATTGATGTTTGCACTTATTTGGGATGTCTTTGAGATAATTATTATAATGCAGACAGGTTCTACTATTTTCACAAAAACCATGCTTAAGTTTGCTGTAGACAATCTTTTAGGAAGTCTTGCATTGTTCACTCATTTTACATGTCCAATCCAATATAGGTTGATTTTACAATAATGGATTGCAAAGCATAGCATGCCACCCAGGGCATTCCCAGGTTGCAGATAGAGGAATGGCCTTTAGGGGCAATGATTAGCTATGAATAAGCAAAGTACTGTAAATAAGCAGTCACTGACAGTGTGTCAACATATGGTGAAGAAGACAGTGGTATATTTGCTTCTATAAAAATGACACAATTCTTATGATTGTGGTTGTATAATGGCAAGTGTTGACTGACATTAAATAAGACAACACCCTCCTGGGTGCTGGATCAGCAAAAGCATTCTTCCACGTCAATGGCAGATCACTATAGGTGATAATGGTGAAGAGGAAATGGTAGATGGTTTCATTTTTTAAGATTCAGCTAGCACATTAAGCCTGTTATGGAGGTTATTTCTGGACAAAGAAGGCAATGGGAACCACTTTGCTTTATAATTCCCTTGTTTTTTTTATTATCAATAGTTCTATAGGAATCATTACATTTAATGTTGAGATCTTACTAAGGATAGCTTTGATGTCTTACCTGGCGGGAGTAGAGGTGATGCTATTGAGATCATAAATCTGTGAAATCCTCATAAATTTCATTCATTAAGAGGACACATTGAGAAGAGCTGTGAAATTGGAAAATGGAGAGTTGTGTATAAATAATATTGATGCTATAAGATTAAGTGAAGTGAGATGGGAGAAATGTGGGGAAGACTAAGTTATTTTATTTTGATGGTTGATAGATCAATTAATGAAGTTGGCATTGTGGTTGGAAAGAGAATTTGGAATAGTGTGGAAAATGTTGATTGTATGTTGAAAAAGATGGAAATATGAAGAAGATGGATACTGAGGAAGGGCAAAGTGTGTATCAAAAATTAATAATGAGCTAAAAAGAGAAACAGATTTAGCAAAAAAAAAAAATGATTGGAGCAAGAATGTAAAGAGATAGAAAAGATATGATATGTTATTTGATAAAATAACAATTTTCACTTCGGAGAAAAAGATATAGATAGCAAATGTGATTGCAGATAAGAATGGAGTTTAACTGATAGAAATGATATATTAAACAGATGGAAAGAATATCTTCAGTATCTACTTAGAAAAGATATTGAAGTAGATGATAACCGGTATAGACATATTGCCTGATAAAGGAATAAAGTCAATTGCACTAATGAAGAATGGTAAGGCTGTTAGATTTGATGCAATTGAAAGAAATGGAAGAACTTACTATAAAGTAAATAGTTAACCTTTGCAATTTGATATATAATAGTGGAGTCTGGCCTGAAAATTTTTTTTAAGAACTATAATTATTCTAATTGCTAAAAATAAGAAAGCTGTTAAATGTAAAGAGTACAGGACAATACGTTTATGTTATGCTTTTAAAGTTTTATTAAGGATTTTAACTTGAACAATTTATGAGAAGGTGGAGTATTATATTGGAGAACAGTTTGGTTTTCAAAGAGGAGAACTACTAGATATGCTATTAGTGTTGTTAGAACAATTGCAGAGAGATATTTTGAAAAAGATAAAGGATTTGGTATATATTTTGTGGGTATGGAAAAAGCATTTGATAAAGTAATCTGAAATAAATTTATGACCATCTTAAAAAATAAAGGAGTATTTTGGAAAGAGAGAAGATTGATTTGGAATATGTATACTGGACAAAGAATAAGGATTAAATTGGAAGATAATGAGATCTCGATGAAGTGAATATAGAAAGAAGAGTTAGGCAAGAATGCAGTATGTTACCTATTTTTAATATTTATTTAGAAGAGATGCTGAAGAATTATTTAGACTGTGAAGGAGAAAATTTTGGAGGTAGAATAATAAAATGTATAAGATTTGCAGACAATATAGCTCTTATAGCTGAGGATGAAAAATTTCTTCAGAATATATGGTGAATAAATAGAAGGAAGGATATGGAATGAAAATTAATGTTAAGAAGGCTGAAGGTTTATGGATAGGGAGGGAATGCAAAAAGACTGCAAATTGAAATTCATGATAACATAGTTCAACAAGTAAAAGGATTGCTCTTTGAAGAGAGAATTAAGAAAAAGATTAATTAAATGCTATGTGTGAAGTATACTTTTGTATGGCTATGAAACATGGACAATGAGTAATAAAATTATGAACAGACTGTAAGCCTTTGAGATGTGTGGACATGGAGAAAATTGGAAAAATCAGTAGGGTGAATAAAATAACAAAGGAAGACATTTTGAAAAGTAAATGAAGATTGATTGAGAAAATCAGAAAGACAAAGAGAAACTGAATTGGACGTATATTAAGAAGAAATTATATTTTAATGAAAGATGTTTGGAGTTAATGGTGTGTGGAAGTAAGAAGAAAAGATGGAAAAGATTAACATTTCTGGGTGATATAAGAGATGGAAAGAGTTATGGGGAATTGAAGAGCTGGGCAATGAAGAGAATGGGAGGAATTAGATGAATTGATGATGTGACTATTCTCTGGATCTGGTCATGGGACAGAATTCTGTTGATGATATGACCACATATAACAATTTGAACATATCACTTGGTTTTATAACCTTGTCATTATATTTTTAAAATTGTATGGAGCATCCTTAAATAACATCTTTTTAATACTTTTACATAGAAATTGATAGTGTTCAAGTCTCACTTCCATATAGCTATAGCCAAATCTGTTCTGCACTTCACGTCTACTTGTAAAACTATTAAGATTTTTAAATTGGTTTATATTCTAAATCTACAGCATTGGTATTGTTGGATTAATACAGAAAAAGTTCACAACTAATTGAAATAATTAGACTCATTGATTTACAGATTTTTACTGTTTTCTTTAATTTTGGGTTTGTAAATATATATACAAACTAATTTATATATTGTGAAAGATTAAAGATTACCATCGTAATTTTGTTTAGATAATAAGATTATAGTAATAGGTGTTTGGATTTATAATATTACATCTGTATACAAAACAAACCTAAATGATTATCGTAGATATATATGCCAGATATAGATCATAAAGCTAATTCAATCACCAGAAAAAAGGAATGCTTTTTTAATCTTAATAATTAAAAATGTTGATGATTTTTAATAAATGACTTTTTTATGCTGGATTGATATTCTCACCATTTAATGTACTTGATTTCTGTGATCTGAGTTTAAATCCTCGTATGCTAAAACTTGAAAAATATACAGGTTCTAATCAAACTTAAAATTCTTTTACCAGGATAACTATCCAGTATTGGTAGGAAATGTGTATTTAGCTATTTCTTAGCTAAATAGTAAAACAAAGATGGAAAAATACTCAAACCCTCACCACCCAACATAAAAAATCATATGAATAATCCTTTGTCCATTACTATTTTTATGAGAAGAGAGAGAAGTTTTGTCTTATAAAGAGTTAATTTAAGGCTATCTTAAATATACACGTATTTAAAATAAAATAAAAAAGCTATATTTAAAAGAGAGAATTCAAAAGCAATAAACATCTCCCTGTTCTTCTGTCATCTAGTGTAAAATTTAGTAATCAATAGCTAATGTATAGCAATGTGTGACTTAAATTTTTATGATGTCTTACTGGTCATATGATATAATGTATATTACTTTAACTAATTTTGCACTAGCATTTAAAATTTTTTTTTTATTTCAGGTTACCACCGATATGAGTACAAGTGGACGGAATCTTTGTACAGAGCAACATACGGGAACATCGGCATCAGCTCCCTTGGCTGCTGGAATTGTTGCACTTGCTCTAGAAGCTAGGTAAAAATTATATGTAATAGTCTGAGCTTATGTGTATATACATGTATTGTCATCAGAGGCTTGTGGTAGAACAGTAGCTTATCCATCTATTACACCTCTGAATCAGGTTCAAATTTGGTCTGAATAAACTTGAAAAAACTTTTAGCCAATTTTTTTTTTCAGGTAGCTAGCCCAAAACTAATCCAGTTAATCATCCAATATTGGTTGATAAATGGGCCTCTAGTTTTAACTAAATAAGGATAAAAGGGGGAAATTATTAAATTTTGCCTTTACTGTTTCTCAGTGAGAGGATGCTTGAAGTGATCTTTGCCTGACAATGGGCCATATAATGACTATTTTATCTTCTCTATCTAACATTATACTTTGATCTCAGCAACATTATATAAAATTCGCAATTAAATAGAATAAGTAAGTGTAAATTAGTCAAAAGTACATCACAAAAATTCGATAAACTGTTATTTTTAACTAATTTAAAACTAATGGAATACTTTTTTGCCCAAAGGCTAGTGAATTCATTTGCTATTTTACAAGCTAAGGTTTGAATCCAGATGAAATGTGTTAATATTTCTACATAGCTGAGAATTTTCTAAATAAGCTTTCAATTTTGTTTTGAATTGTCAGCCCATAGTAATATCAAGTCCATCCAATTTCTGATGACTAAATGAGTATCTAGATATTCTTAACTTCAGCATAATGGTCCAAGTCCTAAATCCATCGGATGATTGTTGAAGAACTGAGTTTAAAGCAATAAAAAAAAAAAAATTTTAAAATCTACTTTTTCCAAAAGTTAGGAATAAAGAAAATTAAGCCAATAAACATCACATGATTTCCATTTCTTATGCTTGCTTATAACTGTTATTAAAACAGGCAAAACTCTATATGTATTGTCACTCAGTACAAGCTGAGTAATCAATGGATGCCAGAAAGCTTATGCATAAAATCGCCATCTAGTGGCTACTCATCCAATATCCCCTGAGCCTTGGATCTGAGAGTAGGCACTGTAGATTGGGGATTTTGTGCACAAGTCTTTTGTCATCCATTGATTACTCTGGCTTGCGATGAGTGGCAATACATATAGAGGTTTTGCCTGTTTTAATAACAGTTATAAGCAAGCATAAGAAATAGTGATCATGTGGTGTTTATTGGCTTAAAACCAATCCTGCCTAATAGGATAGTGGTGGCTGTGGTTATTAAAGAACCAAAGACACCAAAAGGTATAGGTACTGAACTGAGTTCAGACCTCTATAACTATATAAGCTAATGAGATTGGATTGAAAATATTATGGTGTTTTCAATTTAAGACTCATAGTTTTGTAGTTAAATGGAGGTAAAAGGTGGTTGCTGGAGGATTGCATTAGATCCTAAGATCTAGGTGCAGTTCTCTCAGATCCAAGGCTCCTCATTGATGAAGGCCACAAGCCAGAAACTACTGGGTATAGATGAGGATTTTATGCACAAGCCTTCTGGCATCCATTGATTATTCTGGCTTGCACTGAGTGGCAATACATGTAGAGAGTTCTGTCTTAATATTACTTTTCATATAAAATTAAAAATATTTTTTACTAATTTTTGCTGAAATTGTTTATAAACTTTAAAAACAAATGTATTGTCATCAGGAATCTATATGCATGCAAAGTTGACTAGGTCAGATATTGGGAAGTTGATAAAAGGTGAGCTACAAGATTTTAATGAGATGGAAAAAAAGCAGAGTAAGTTAAATAAAAACATATAAGAATCCAAACTAGTATGATGTGATCTTCATCATGCTCCTATAGACATGAAAGTTGATGGTTTATTTTTAGTAGGTATTATTGTTTGATATGAGGTAGTCTCTCCTTCAGCGAATGCAATTTGTTCCAGAAGTTTATTGGTTATACAATCTGTTTGTTCTAAAAAATACATATTGAAATACGTGTGTTTAGGAGTAACATTTAGCAAAATACTAATAGAATCATTTAATCAGAAAAAGTACAATACAAAATCAAAAATATGTATAAAATTAATTGTTGTATATATTTAAGTCTTAAACACTGTACAGTGAATTTGGAAATTTGATTTCAGTTTTCACTAAAATCAACTTTTCAAAATATATACAAACTTTAAGTACCAATAGATTCCAGTATCTACATTCCATTTTTCCTTTAATTGATTCTATAAAACATTGACAGCCCATACCATGAAACAATATAGGCATAAATAATCATTAAATGGATGATTCAGCCAACTTTGCATATGTCAAGTTTAGGGCTCTAAATAATTTTTAAAAAATTACGGCAAAAAAAATTTTAACAAAAAAAAAAAAAGAATTTTTATCTATAATTTTTATAAATTAATGTCAAAAAACCAGAACAAAGAAAACTCTGTATTCTTCATTTATATTGTTAAAATGTTTTTATTTGAGAAAGAAATCTAAAACTTTAGTTGTTCAATTATATTGTTTTGTTTTTTGTTTAAGAAATCAATTTTCAAAATAACCTCCCCTCTTTTTTTTGATCAAAATCAAATAAATTGAAAAGACAAATAGTGCCAAAAGTTTGTAAACGAAAGCTGTCAATAACAAGTAACAATGGGGTTTTAAATTACACTTGGATTTATAAATATATTAATTTCTTAAGCACAAGCAGATGATATAATAATAACGTGAAAGGCTGAAACCTTTGACAGAGGCACCTTAAAAATGCTTAAATGACAGCCAATCAGATGTAATAACGACTGCACAGGAAACTCTAAATTCAAAACACAAGGCAAAGAATTTTATGAGAAAAATATGGATCCACTTCTTCTCTACTTAAATTTATATATAAATAAGCCAGACTCAAGCATTTTGAACTAAGATCGTGATGCTTTAAACACCTTCACATTTAATTCACTAAATATTATATATAAATAAACAACATGAAATCTTTCCATTTACTACTAGTAATTTTCAAATCTAATGAAATGATTGTAACAAATGTAAATATATTAATTTCTTAAGCGCAAGCAGATGATATAATAATAACGTGAAAGGCTGAAACATTTGACTTAGATTTAAAATAAATTGATTTACCTAATCATTCAGTATACTGAATTTTTACTATAGTAAATAGAGAGATTTGAACTTAAGATTTTCAGTCTATATTTATCCTCCACTCCATCTCAAACAACCAATAGACAAGACCACACATATGTGAAAAAGATAAATGATCCCCAATATATGTATTTCATGCAGAACTAGCATTCATCAGTTGGTTCAGATCATCATCTTCCACACATAAATACAATCCGTTCTTGGTTTATAATGGACATGCTTCAATCTTCTCATCCTTCCAACAATTCAACTGTCCATTTCATTGAAAAACCAGTGATTGAATGCTCAAAGCCCTTTGTGGATTTGATAGTGCAATCATATCGCTATAGATATTACATCAATCTAGCTCCTCATCATTTTTTGTCTATTAATATAAATGGATAGATAACGGCCTGGTAATATGAGGAGTTATATTGACCTAATCCAGGGATGCCCAACCCATAGTTCGCAATACACATGTGGCTCACGCAACCATTTGATGTAGCTCGCATTGCACTCTTCAAGAAAAAATGATAAAATATTTTATGTTCTTTGACGCCACACGCACAGACTAAAAAATAAACATTTTTACAATACAAACGATAATGATATGCAGTGTCAGGTTTTACATTAAATAAAATAATTAAAATATACTTTTCCTGTAATTGTAATTTATATGTATGTTACCAAATTTTTAATAAATAAAATGTATTTACATTTTTTTTTTCTTTTTAACATATTACACCAGGTTTTTTTTTAGTTTGTGAATTATGTTTATAAATGTAATATGAAAAATGGAATATATAATTGTGTCTCCCCAAATTTTTTTAAATTCTCAACTGGCTCGCGTCAAGTTAAAGGTTGGGCATCCCTGACCTAATCTCTACATGGGTGTAACTACAATATTAAATCCATCAAGGCTTTGAGCATTCTATCATTGGTTGTTCAATGAAATGGATGGTTGAATTGTTGAAATGATGAGAAGATTAAAGCTTTTCCATTAAAGTTTAAGGAGTTGCTATTTTAATATAAGATGAGCACTGATTGTGATCTAGCCCAACTGATGAAGCTGGTTCTGCATACAATACATATATTGGGGATCGTTGATCTTTTTCACATACGTGTGGTCATGTCTACTGATTGTTTGAGATGGAGTGGAGGATGAATATGAACTGAAAATCCTAAGTTCAACCTCTCTTTAACAAATTAATTTATGTTGGTATTTACATTAGTGGTTTTAAGAGGAATCTTCAGTTTGTTATCCCAGTATTGTTTTTTTATGTATTGCAGTGTAAATTTAAAGAATCACTAAATGTAAAATGGAATGTAGATACCTTGAGTCCATTGATACCCAAACTTATCCTAATAAAAAATTGTAAAAAATATGTATTGTTGTTAATAATTCCATATTCAGAAAGAATTTCTGCTTTCTCAGTTGGAATTCATTTTCTTTCTTTTTTTTTTTTTTTTGATGTATCATTAAATAAATTTCTAACTTTTTTTTTGTTTGTTTGTTTATGGCAGCATTATTTTACTTCCATAGAAGATTTAAAATATATGCATAGTAATTTACATATTAAAAAAGATAAATGAAGTAAATTTTTTTATCTAAGCCATACAAAATTTGATGTCTGGTGCTCTATTCAAATGGAAGGCTGTAAATACCTTGCATGAAGATGTACTAACTACATCATCCAATAGCAGCCATTGTAGGAGTTGCATTCCTTCTATAAAACTCAAAGAAGTGCAAAAAGGAATTTGTTATTTTAGAAGCATTTGCTGCATCAGACTTCTCTCTATTTGTTTGCATAATGCTTTAGGAGTTCTAGAGCTTAAAATGAGATATCATATAAATAATATTTCTATATAAGTAAGCTATTGCTCTCTGCTGTCAGTTTTTGTTTGCTGTTTTTAATAAAATTCACTGATACCCGAAAGATTACATTAAATTAGTTTTCAATGTATTTAATCCATTTAAATTGAAGATTACATCCAATTACAATAGTTTTTTTTATTTTTATAGTCCATACATTAACATTCATTTGATTAATCTGATCTTTTACTCTTTTAATTTAGAATAATTAGATATCTATTTACTGCCCCCTTTTTGATGGTTAATTGAGTTAACTGTAGATGACTTAACATTTAAACCTATTTGTGACCAAAAAAATTTTTTTTAATTAACCAGTCTAAACTCACAATCCATACTATGGGGGGGGGGTACAGATATGCACAAACCTTTACACCACAAAGTTCTTTTGATTTCAAAGAAGTCATCTTAAAGTTTGTTCATCTCCCACAGAGAAATATTTTTTTTTGAAAAGCAAATTCTTATAGAAGAAATATTTAGAAATTCAAGGCACTTCCAGGTATTCCTAAGGATGAGAATCTTGAATCCTTTGTATAAAGCAGAATCTTATTTGTTAGAATGGAAAACATCATGTTTAATGATAGCAAAACAATTATAGGATTTTTTTTCCCCACAGATGGTAACAATGTAAATACTAAAAATCTTAAAACTAATCAAAGAAATTATGATTATCAAAGAGTTTGAGTTAATTAACATTTTATCTCTAACAATGCAATGGTTGCATATTTATCTGCCATATCTAAGATTTGGAATTGAATTCACCTTGATTAAACTTGAATTTTTCATTAGTCTTATGTTTTTACATAGCTGATTTATAACCAGATGAGTTCATTATCCAATATCCCTTTGAACGATGATTATATAATTGGCCGAATGAGTTAAAAATCAAAACTTGTAATTGGCCAACTCACAACTTTAACAAAATCTATTGTTAAAATAGATCACTTTTAATAATATAAATACGTTAGTTTCGTTTGTAAAAAGTATATTACTGAATTCTCAGATTACGAAAGCAAACGAAAGTCTTTTCAAAAATAAAATTTGATTTATAATTTAAAAAATATTCAATTGCGGTGAAATAAAAGTAACCGCTATTCAACCAACCAAAAAAGATTGCTGACGCAATCTTTTTTTTTTCACTTTAACGTTACGATCAATATGTAGCAATAAATAAATAATTCTTGGTAATATCTTAACTATTTTTCTAAAATAATTTGATTTTTAGTATTATTTTATCAATAATAATTTGTAATTCAATTCAAATATTGTTTAAAATGTTGTAAACATTCGTTTATCATTTTCGTAATAAAAATCAAAACGAACGTAACTTTTTACTTTTTGGCAGCCATTTCTCTTTCTGACAGAAGTGGGACAGCCAATAAGATTCAAGAAAAGTTGGTGAGGAGGCGGTGCTTTGGTTTTGTTTGACATATATGATCATTTTTATTGATTTTTTACTTGTAAATTTATTCTGAAGAGGGCACCATCTTACAGAACTTTTGATTTTCTTTCTAATGACGTATCATATGTATACGTGGGATAAAAAGTAACTGATTTAGAGTGATGTCAAATCTTCTCGTTTTTAGACGAGTCATGCATTATAAGAGATATTGGAGGGAAAAACGTGGATGGGAAAGTGTTCAAATCCTTTTGCTTTGCTGTTGGCAATCTTACTGTTATCTTCTCCATTATTTTTCTATAAGAAGCTTTTGGGGAGGGTTTTGTCATGCTATAGGCAATTCATACATATTTATTTAAAGTTAATATTTTTAACACAGATGTAAATTAATTAGGTTTGTTATTTTTTTCATTCAGCCTGCAGAACCATGTCTGATTGGTTGCTGCACATCAGTAGATATTGACTATGGGATTTAACTTCATACATGTAATGGTGATCCCATTTACTATATATATATAAGCCCTCATTTTTAAACAAACTCATTAAGCAATGAATAGAATTTATTTATTATCAGTTGTAGTATTACCTTGGCAGTAGATTGCTATCTTATTGGTTTGTATGGCCAACTTTTCAAATGCTGTTAATGTGATATAGCAGACTCTTGTAACAAACTACCAGCAGGCATAAAATAACCATGTCATATATATATAAAATCAAGAGCATGCTAATAAACTAAACAAGCTTCTTTTTTTTTTAATTTTTTTATGACAAATGCTACCACAAGAGAATGCATTCAAATCATCTTTATCTAGGATTGTCCCCAGACCAGTTTTGAGTTATAGTTCTCTTTAGTTGGAGCTAGGGCACCAGATTCAAAAAACCAACTCAAGCTAAGCATTTATCTAATAGTTAACCCCCAATAAGATCTGAAACCTTTTGACATCTACATGTCTTTAAAGTCAGCTCTCCAACTGAAAAAATCATATGGGCCTGAACTTAATTCAGATACTCCATATATTAATAGATTTAGCCAAAGCCCCCAACAGCAAAATAATAATAGAAAATCAGATGTCATGTGACTTATATATATATATATATATATAGCTTGTTATTACAAATATGTAAAATTAAGAGCATGCTAATATGTTCTAAACAAGCTTTTTTTTATGACAAATGCTACTGCAAGAGAAGCCATTCAAATCATCTTTATCTAGGATTGTCCCCATCCTCAGATCGGTTTTGAGCTATGGCTTATTGGTTTATTGAATCTGGTGTCCTAGCTCCTCACTGAAGAGAGCCATAGCTCAAAACTGGTATGTGGATGGGAGCAATCCTAGATAAAGATGATTTGAATGCCTTCTCTTGTAGTAACATCTATCATTAAAAAAAAATTTTAAAAAGCTTGTTTAGAGCTTATTAGCATACTCTTAATTTTATATATTTGTAATAACAAGCTATATAATTAAGTAATGCTGCTACACTAAGTATCACATTTCCACCTTAATACATGATAATACTGTAATAAGAAAATGAAATTACTTTATCACTGGTTTTCTTTATATATAAAATATATTGTCTTCAATATTTATGGCAGAAAGCTTGGAAATTAATTGATCCAATTATTTTATATTGATCAATGAGATATATTTTAGTTGACATGTTAAAGAAATTGCTTTTTTTTTTTAATCTTGTAACAAACATGAAATAATTTATTTACTAATCCTTAAAAAAATTTCATTATTTAATTTAGCCATTTATATGTCAACAATTTAAGATATAGAGTCTTCTAGAAAACAGGAATATAGATTTATTTATTTTTTTACTAAATACTGGTTGTTTGGTGTTAATATTATTTATCAGGTATCAGTTTAAATTTTTTATCAATTGCAGATAATTTTTTATATTTTCAAATTAAATTTAAAATATTTTTCTGTTATCACAACTATTACACAATTTATTTTTTTAAAGTTCATTTAAAAAATATTATTTATACCCCTACAACAATGAAAAATATTTCATAAGACAACCTAGTTTTAATTTATTTCTGCTACCTTCTCAATTAAAATCTGAATCTCTTAGTTGTTTGTAAATAGAATTCTTTCATATTACTGTTTATTTCAAGGGTGTTTATGATCTTGACAGGGTTTTTTTTTTTCTGGGGCTTAAGAACAGAAATTTAAATTCCTGGGAATTCCTCAGGTTCAAAAAATATATAATGCACAATCTATTTATAAAACTGATGAACAATATATATGTATGCTCTGTTTCTTTATTGCTATAAAAAACAATAGTAATCAATATTAATTATCTTAGGTAATCGATTACAGTTAGAAGTCAATATTTGAATTATTCAACTATCAAATTTTAAATCAAGATAAAAACAATTTATGAAAGTAAACAAGCATAAGGAATAAACATCATAATACTAATGTATATTGTAATTATATATTTGGCCCTATTGGCTAAATATATATTCTATAATATGTTTTAAAAAATTATTAAATTATATTAAATGTTTCCTTCTTGGTGTTAAATTATAAAGTCTTAGCTAAAACGTTTTATATTATTGATTAAAATAATTTACTTAGCATATCTAAATATTAGTTACTTAAGAAATACTAATTAGATTATTTAATGTTTGATTAAAAATCCCAAGTTAATAGTTTAGATATAAATAAGAATTTGTTTGAAGTCCATTATGTTTTACATATAGGCATTTAAATAAAATCCTTGTTGTTTTATTCTGTACAAAATATGGTTATTTAATTTTTGTTAGAATCTTTGTTAGTTTTAAAATAAATGGTTTTAAGATAATAATTTATGAAATTTTAGTTCATGTAAGAGTTATTTAAAGTCAGAGTTTAGAGATGTTAAGTTTAAATATGATTTATTGGTATAAATTTCAACTTAAATAAGTTTTAAATAGGTAAAAAGTTAACTTTTTTTTTTTAGAATAATGGTTATATCTAATATGTGTGTATGAGCATTGGTGCATGTGTTTGAATGAGTGGAATGTTTAAAAGAGAATTATTAATGATTATATTTTTTTAAATGGGTACTTTTAAATAAAGGTAATTTTAAAAGGATTGAAAATAAAATAAAGAGTATATTTTGAATGGAACATCCGTAATTTAAAAATATAAGTAAATAACTTTATTATAATTAAATAAAGCATTTATTTAATAATTAAATTGCAACTATTATCAATCTAGTCATCACATGAATAGATAGACTGGATTAAAAAGTTCAAGGTCAAGTTAATTATGAAAGTTAAAATTACCTAGTAAATTAAATATTCTGCTTCCATATTTAAATTGGATTGGTTGAACTGAATCATCTGATATGAACTGCAGAGAACAGATATGCACAGATGTTTCGATATAAAAAGAAAAAAATGGGAAATAATTATTAATGTGTGTTGAAATTATTATTGAATTTTTTAAAGTTTTGTTTTTGTTGATCAGATTTTGTTTCACTATTTTAAATCAGTTTAAAAGTTTTTATATGATTTTTATCATTTCAAATATATGAATAAAAGAGTTAAAAGTATCCATTGCACTATTACTCTAAGGTATATGTTTAAGCAGCTTATCAAGTAGTAAATTATGGAAAGATGCTAAAAGTCCTATTAACTTTTAAAGGAAGTCAACAGAAACTAATTACACATTGGAAATGTGTTTATTTTATCATTATTTTAAGACATTAATTAATTTGAACTTTGGCTGTAATAATTGCTTTCAACACTTTTAAATATTTTAAATAGTTATTAATACTAATTTTACTTATTATATGTTTAAACTGAGAGACTGCAAACTTCTCAAGCGCTTATGACTATCAACAGCCAATCAGATTGTAAACACAGACAGAATTTAACAAGAAAAGGGTGGTTTCACCCTCTTCTTTACTTGTCTTTCTATATATCCAAGCCAGTCTAAAGTACTTAGATTTGAAGGCATGAATCTTAAATATCTTCACAGTCAACTTCACTGAGTTCAAATTACAAACATACAGCGTGAAATCTTTCAATTTACTATGCAGTAGTTTTTCAATGTTATAACTTGCAGCAACATATGTAAATAATATAGAAAGACAAGTAAAGAAGTGGGTGGAACCACCCTTTTCTTGTTAAATTTTCTGTCTCAGTGTTTACGATCTGATTGGCTGATGATAGTCATAAGCGCTTGAGAAGTTGCAGTCTCTCAGTTTAATTTCAATACTGTCTGCACTTTATAAAATAAATATTATTTATTATATGTTTAATAAAACTCTGATTTAAAGATAAATAATTGATGAAAGACAATCACTCTTAATTTGTTTCAGAAATACATGTAAAATTCATTATATGTGTGACAAATTAAAAGTATAATAATAACAAGTTACCGTACAAGCATTGATTGTATTAAGAATAGAAGAAATTGCTATGATTTGGAATTGTATTATATAATTTTAAAGAAAGAAAAAGTCATGAATCTGCTTTTTCAGTACTTTAAAGAAAAGACTTCATTTAAATTTTTACTAATGCAGATAAGCTAAAACTGAATTAATATAATTATCCACTCCATGTTCATCTGCCTATTCATTTAGAATATTTGTTTTTTTTAATATATTATTTTACTTTAAAAAAAGAGAGAATTGTAAGTGTGTGCGAACATTGAATTATTTATTTATTTATTATCATTATTAAATCAGTGCCTTGTACTGTTAGTGATATGTGGATAGTATATTATTTTTATAAGCATTAATTCCTGCTATGAGTGAGAGCATGGCTTGCTTATTTGTTGGCCCTGCCCGCACATAGTTACTAAGTGCCTATTCATAGTATTGTATTGTTCAGCCCCTCCATGACTCATTTTTAGCACTGCCAGGTCAACTTACCAGGTGCTTATTCATATTTTTTATTATCCATTTTGCCTGGAATTTCAATGTTAATGCATATTTCAATGGTATAATATCTGAAGGCATATCTGTTTTTAAAATATATTATTAGTTCTACTATAATGAAATTTAAAATACATTGTGAGCATTGAGCATATTTATGTCATCACTCCATCATAAATGTTAGTATTATGATATTCATGTTATTATTTTGCATAATATATTTGCTATCTTCATAAATCTATAAAAAGTGTCTCCACACTGATTTTCAAACCTGGTTTCACTGTGTAAAGTATATAATATTTTACTGGTGGCCTGAATATAAAGTTATAAGTGCATTGTTTTACTCTGCCTGTATAATAAATGGATTAGATAAAAGTGAGAACTTTTGGGTGATGATAATTGTTTTTTTTATATGTCAAAGCATTGACTGGGAAGCAACCTCGGGCTAGCTGCTTGGAAGGCAGCTATGCTAACCATTAGGCTATCAGTGCTGATAATGATAATAATTGTTTGTATTGTAAATTTTTTAGGAATATTTTCTGGAAAGAGATATTTATGTATAAAGTTTATTAATATTTTGTTAGTCTAATTTATTGAAATAGTTACGGCTTTACTTCATTAGCGTTTGAAATCAATTAATATATATATATATGTCTTCTGAGCATATATATATATTAATTTATTAAATTTTAAAAAAATGATGCTTATTGTAAATAAATATTTTATTATATAAGTATTATCTCATAGTATAAATAAATATTTTTATTGTTAATTAAATTCTTTTCTGTTTCGTTGCCATTGTTACATTATCACCTTCACTCAGAAAATCTTATTTAATGTTTTATTATTAATTATATTAGAAGAGTATACTTTTGGTCATATAGAATCTATTTATTTACTTTGCTTATTGTTTATTTTACCTGCATTAAAAGATAAGTATTATGTTTTTATTTGTTTTTAGTTCAAATGCAATTAAATATTTACTTCATTAGCATGTAATATATAAATATATATGTGCTTGGCATGCAGATAATGGAGTTAGTAGAAGCAACTAATACTCTGCAATTTAATGAGCTGAGCGCTTTTGGGAGACTTTATGCTCCATAATCATAGCTGCTGAAATGTGGAGAACTATACAAATGTAATATGCAAATCAATTAAAAATATTTGCATATAACATTTGTATAGTTTTCCACACTTCAGTAGCTACGATTATGGGAGCATAAAGTCTCCCGAAAGTGCTCAGCTCATTAAATTGCGGAGTATTATTTGCTTTTACTAACTGCATTATCTGTGCACCAAGCACATATATATTTCAAATGCAATTATCCCATGTTAGTAAAATTTTAGAAATGATTGTAGCTAATAGAAATGAAAAAGTTACACTTGAACTTTAAAATATTTAGAAATGTCTTAATTTATTACCCATCTGTTGTTCAAGTATTTAAATACATTATTATTGTGTATTTACATTTCTTCTTACTTGAAACACAAATGTTTAATGACAAAGCTAAAAGACGAAAACAAAATGTTTAGAGTGTAACTTGAATAACTGATGCATTCTAGACATTTGAAATATATTGCCATTATTATTTTTCTTGTTCCAACTGCATTTTAATTTTGAACCCTGATGTGTAGATATTTTAGAACCTGATATGAGATTTTAAAAATGGTAAAAACCTAAATTTTATATAAAATACAACCTGGGGTAAGATTTAAGTTGAGATAAAAATCTGGTATTTTACCAATTATAATGAGTTATTATTTTATCTGTAAGAGGATTTATAATCTGTGGAAAATCCATAGTATTATCATTAACATATGAGCTAAATACAACTGCATCAGACAGTTAATTCACTCTAACTCTAAAATAAACTACAACATGATCACCTCTATTCAAAGATGCCTAGGCACAAAAACGTTCACCTGGATCCAACTGGCCATCTTCCTCACATTTTCATTATGGCTGGTCCGCATCAACTAGCCATTGAGGATTCAAGTTGAAACCCAGCTCTCACTTCATCAACACCATTACCAAAATAAAGAAAAGAGATCAAATGCTTTCCTCCAACAACATCTTTGACAACACTTGGAAACTCTTCGAGATTCCAATACCACAGCAATAGTATAAGCTACAACTCAACCACATGTAACAACATCCCTAGCCCTAAAAACTCACAAGATACAAATCATAGCAAATTCACAACCTTGTGCTTCAATATTAGGCAAACATCACCCACAAAAAGAGAACTTTATGAACATTGAGATGGTCCCAACTGGGGCACATGAACAATCAAAACGCCTCACAGATCAAAGTTCCAATATAAACCTGTATACTTTATTGTAACTTATAAATCACACTAAAATTCGTTAAATAAATTTTTTTTGGAAAAAAAATCCATAGTATTATGATACCCATGTGACCTGTTCTTTGTTCCTGTTGTCCAGTATCTTATGGATGGTTACATAACTTGTTTTTGGCAACTAACATGGTAGCCTTGATTGTAAGGTTTTTTCCCCCCACACCCTTTGATCAGTTTTAAAGTTATATAGTTGGTTTTTGATGACCAATGTGGTGACCTTGATTGTAAGATTTTTTTTTGCTCCTGCACCCTTTAGTCCATCTTAAGGTTACAATATATGTAATTTCAAAATAAAAAATTTAAAAAATATATTTATTTGGTGAATAAAAAAATTATCTATTTATATTTAAAAAATTTAATTTTTGATTTCCATAATACATTTTGAAAATCTCATATTTATGGCAGTTAGAGTTGGATTAGTAAAATGGATGCCAGTCCACCATAGTCAGTTTCTACCAACAGGTTGCATGCTTGCAAGTGAAAAACTAATTACGAAATTAAATTATGACAAACTGAAAGTAATTGTTTTTATCTGTATTTTTATATTGGACTGTTTCCATCATCTAATATGTGTGTTGAATGTCTTTAGAAAAGTTTAATTTTTAGTTAAATATTCCAAATGCATTCAACTGTTAGTAATATCACAGCAAACAAATGTTAATAATATCACAGCAAACAGGTTAGTATATGCACTAACTGTTAGTAATATCACAGCAAACAGGTTAGTATACGCACAACGTTTTGAGAGGTATTTCTCTCCCCTCTTCTTCAGGTGTTGCTGGCCTGACCGGTGGCAGTACTAGCATGGGATTCGAACCTGGGTCCTTAGATTCTTGATTATTGAAATTTAAGGTAACGCTCTAACCAACTGAGCCATCCTGCCAAATAACTATAATTAGTGAATAAAAAATTAAATTACAGTTTCATTAAAGTTATTTATTTATACAGATATAATTATAAAAAAATAATCATTTGTGGTATTCATTTCTTATATCATTTAAATTTTCATGATATACAGTCAATGTATTTATTTGTACATGTTTGTCTTAGTTATCCCTGTTCAGGGCCTCAACTATTTGTATTTATTTTCTCGAAAATATGTTACCTAACGTGTTATTTATTAACATTAAACAATATTAAGAAAATGAATTATAAATTACTGTTACCTTTAAAAAATGTTACTAAATGGCTTATAAATTCCATTTCACAATATATAATTAATATTTTTTTATGTATATGATAGTGTAGGAATGTAAACACATTGTGAATGTTGTCATTATTTGGCAGCCTTTTATTACATTTTTAATATTATTTTTGAGTTTTTAGTTTACTTATTTATTTGTGAAAATGATTAAAATTTGGAATCTTTCAATGGCAGAGGAAATAAAAAAGCACAGAACTGTGAGGCAATACATTGATTCCTATTCAGCCTAATTTAATTTGTGGTGACTGCATAAAGATGAAGATGCATTTGTGATGATGATCATGCTATTAGGGATTTCTGCTAGCCAAAATGAAGAACCCTCATTTGTAACATACCTTTGCTATACTTTCTTTGACCAGTTTTTTTCATTTGTTATTTATATTAAATTTTCTTTAATTACAATCATGTGTAATTTTGTGCATTTTTTTTTTTAGAATCGTATTTAAAAAAATAATATTAAATATGATAGCTTATAGTCAGCCATATTGTTTGTAAAATTTTTTTGATGCCCCTGTAAATGGATAATTAAAACAAAGATGGCTGATGAACTTCCATTATGCAGCTGCTACAAAAGTATCAAATACAATTAAAAAAAAGAATAATAAAATAGTCAATAAAAAATTATTGCTTATTTTTTTGTTTCTTACTTATATTATCACATATTTGCATTCTTAATTTAAAGCTTGTCTCAGATTTTGAAAAATATTTTCTGGAAATATATCCCAGGAATTCTTATGTTAAACCACTAAACATCACATGATCATCATCTCTTATACCAGCACATAATTGTTATTAAACAAGGCAAAACTCCATATAGTAGTGCCTCTGGTTGGCACAGGGTGGCACTATTGTTGAATTCTTAAGTTAAAAGTCCTACTTGGGTTATATATATATGTGCACTGGTTGCAAAAGGGAGAGTTTGTTGTTAACTGAAAAGAAATCTTTTGATTCCTTTTGGCGGCCTTAAAGAAACTGAGCAGGGCATATTCCTAACATCCATTCCATATGTTCATGTCATTGCAGCTGTTATTAATATGTGATTGTTGTTATCGACTTTTTATCTCTGAATTTAAGATCAAGAAACACTATGGTCTTTCTTCTCAGTTGCCCGATAAGGGAAAATGAATGTGCGTGTTAATGGAAAAAAAAATTTCTAATGGATATATCCAATCATGATAGACAAAAATAAATCATGGTCCTTATTCCCAGGAGACTGTAAAGTCATCAGCCAATATAGAAAATTAGTGGCTGAAGGCAGACAGTGCTAAGAATCCTCTGATTGCGGACGCAGGCTGCCATTTGATGATGAATTTTTATTTAAGTACTTGCAACTGCAGATCACATTTTATGTGAAGGAAGATGGCAATAATTAAAAGAACTCCTCTCTTATATTAAATGGGATATTATTGGACTTTGTGAAGTAAGAAGAAAAGTGAAGAGACAATTGATTTAAAAAGTGGACATATACTCTATTATTGGAAATACAAGTGGAGTAGGATTCATTATAAATAAAAAGTGGAAGAACAATATTGTGGAGATTGATGGTGTATCAGACAGAGTGGTAAGATTAGTTATACAACTTAATAGCAGATACCAAATGCAGATAATTCAGGTTTATGCCCCAACAAGTTTTCATAGTGATGGAGAAGATTTTTATATAAATATACAAAAGGCTTTTGATCAGACTAAATAACATTTTTAAACTGTTATGGAAGACTTTAATGATAAAATTGATAAACAAATGAAAATGCTGTAGGTAAATTGGTTATGGTAATAAAAACGAGAGAGGACATCGACTTATAGAGTTTTCAGGAAAATAAAAATTTTATATTATGAATTCTTTTTTTTTTTTTAGAAAAATATTAAAAGGAAATGGACATGGAAACATCCAGAATTGGGTTGTATTTTGACTAACAGAAAATTCATATTTCAAGATTGTAATGTTTTTATTAAACTCACCACAGGGAATAATCATCAATTAGTAAGATTAAGATAGTGTTAATGCAAAACTAGAGACAAAAATTATTAAGAAAAACAATATTTACAGTTGATATTCCTAATCTTTAGAATCATTCTATTAAATTTAAATTAGAATTTGCAAATCGTTTTTAAGTAGTAGTAGATTTTGAACATGAATCAGATTTGAATGAAATTAATAAGAAAATAACTGATACATTTTTAAAAACTGCAACAAAGATAGCTGCTAGAAAAAGGCAATTCACCAATGAAATTTCTATTGAGACTAGAGAATTTGTGAGGAAAAGAAGGAATATGAAGATATATAAAAATGATGTATTAAGAAGGATTGAATGTATCGAATTTTGTAAAATGGTGCAAAAAAAGTTGATAACAATATAAGGAAGTATAATTGTGTGAACTAGCAAGGAAGGCTGTAGAAAAGAATAAAAGTCTCTAGAGTGTAAAACAATATTTTGGTATTGGTAGGAAACTTATATTTGCAGTAAGAAAAATTATGGAACTGTCACTAAAAAGATAAATGACATTATGAAATGGGTAGAAGAGTTTTATCAAGAATTATATAGTAATAAAGAACAAGTATCTCCTACATCTATTATATCTTGTGAATTGCCCAGGATGAAATGAGACATACAATTAAATTTATGAAGAAGAGGAAATCTCCTGATAATGATGGAATTATAATCGATATATTAAAAGAAATGAAGAAATAGAAAAAAAATTGGCAAAGTTATATACCAAATATCTAAATGATAAAGATGTACTACGAGATGATGGGAAGAATGCAGTATTAATATTTTTAAAAGGTGATAAAGAGGACATTAGAAATTACAGACCTATCAATCTTTTATTAGTTTTATACAAAAATTTTACCAAGATAATTACAACTCATTTACAGGGAATATTGGATTTCAATCAACCAAAAGAACAAGCCGAATTTAAAAGTGGTTTTAGTACAATAGATCATATCCAAATATTGAGAGAAATTATAGAAAAGAACAATGAATCTGAGTTGCCATTATGATTTGGATTTGTAGATTAGGAAAAGATATTTTATTATATAAGCATTTCTTCGATGATTAAAACCTTGGATCATCAAGGTACAAACTCAGGATATTGTCATATTCTGAAGAATATTTATAAAAATGCAACAGCAATAATTACATTATAATTATACTAGGAAGGTTAACATTGAAAATGCTGTAAGGCAGGATGACTCCATATTTCCAAAACTTTTTACAGCAGTGCTGCAAGAAGTATTTTATTGATTAAAATGGAAAGTAGTAAAAATAAATGGAGATTATTTAAGTCATTTAGATTTTGAGATGATGTAGTTGTTTTTGCAAATAATGTGTTAGAGCTTCAGGAAATGTTGCAAGAGTTATCAGATGAAAGAACTAAAGGTAAATGTTCAAAAGACTAAAGTAATGTTCAATGGATTTTCTCAAAAAATGAAAATAAATATTCATTATGGTGAGTTAAAAGTTAACAATTACAAATACCTTGGTCAGATTATTACTACAGATGGCAACAATGTGTGAAATTAATCATAGAACTAAGCTTGGTTGGAATGCTTTTGATAGAAAATGTATTTGAAAAGGAAAGTTTTTAATAAATGTGTTTTACTGGTTCTTACATATGAATCTGCGACTTGGACACTTAATAGAAGAGCAATACAGAGACTTCAGATCACTGAAAGAAGTATGGAGAGATGCATGTTAGGAATAACAAGAAGAGATTGAAAATGCAATACTTGGGTGAGAGAACAAATATATGCATTAATGACATCATTGAAAGAATTCAAAGACTGAAGTGGAGTTGAGCTGAACATATTACTAGAAGAGATCATAATGGATGGACAATTGAAATCTTAAACTGGATTTCAAGAAATTGTAAAACACTCAGAATTGATACCACATGAGATGGATGGATGAAATAAAAGTGTGCAGCAGTGATGTGAAGAAGAAAGACTAAAGGTTGGAGAAGATGGATTGAACATGGAGACTTTCATCCTGCAGTGGATTGATAATAGCTGAGGATGGTGATATATTTGCATTGAAGATGCTATAGTTTCAGAAAGAATGCTTAATAATATTGAAAGGAGTTGACAATTTATATGAAATATTCATTGGAATGAGATACAATTTTATTAATTGACTACAACTTCATTTCTATTACACAATTCATTGATATTCATTACTATTTTCAGTTTGTTCTTATGAAACTAAATACTTCTGTCCAATCTTATTAATTATTGGAAGTAAACTTATTAAAACAGAAACTTTCTTTACACTTTTTGTTTAATATTTTGGTAGCCGTATGATCTCTACTGGGTGACAATGAGACGTAGATTAATATATACTCTTAGCTTTCAGCCCAGTCTATTAATATAACAATGGATGATAGATATGTCAGTATAATGAACTTTTGTTTAATTCCATTTCATTATTTATATTTTTAAAAAATCTCGTGTAAGGTCGTAATAAATAGTAGTATATACATTTTAAATATTTTCTTTTTACATCTTTTTTGTGAATTATAAAAATTATTTATTTATTTTAGGCCTGACCTGTCCTGGAGAGATGTTCAGTATTTGGTGATATTGACATCACGTTCCCTTCCACTTGAACACGAAAGTGGCTGGATAACGAACGCAATGGGCCGAAAAGGTTGTAATAGACTTTGTTATTTCCTAAATTATACTTATCTGATACTATGTCTACATAATAACGATGTAACTTTATTCTTAAAATAATTTTTTCCCAGTGAATAATATTTGTCAAAGAACCACATAAACAATAATTTGTTGATGTTTTTTCTAAATTTTGACTGATCAAAGCAATTCATTACTTTCAATTATATTGCAGATTGATTTATTTTTCACGTCTTTAGTCACATGTTTATGATTACAATAAAAGAAATATTAATTCATTAAGTGGATCATCTCTAGTCTAAAGAGTCTTTTTTTAAAAAATGATTAGTCTAATGAATGACTAATAAAAATTATTAATATATTTCCATCACGTGATTTGTATCAAAGTTGTGAGGGCAGTAAGTTTGACAACAATTAAACTATAGTAATTTGCTATCGCTATATACTTAACAATGATAAAGATATGTGTAAGAAATTGTGATCTGGGCCAACTGATGAGCAGGAAATGTGCATTTAGCGAATTATACATCTTTTTTACATATCTTTGGTCATATGTTTAGAATTATATCCCTCCACAAGGCCTTAACAGTTAGAAACTAGTCCCTAGCTTCTGTGAGAGTGGTGTTGTGAAAATTACACTACAGAAATATTATTAATTGTTAAATATCTTTAGAAAAATTCAAACTTTATTTTAAGCTTTTTAAATATATTCAACTGTTAGTAATAACACATGCATTAATAAATAATGCTAGGTTTCACATGATATTATTCTCCTTTCTTCAATGGTTGTTAGTAACCAATGGCAGTACTAGGATGGAATTCATGAATACTGAATAGATTGATGCTCTATGAATTATGTTCTTCTATGTAAGGCAACTGTCAGTAGAAATTTTATATACTTATGAGGATCCTTTTAATTTCTTTACTTTTAAAATAAAAATTAATGAGTGATTTCCAAACATTATAAATATTAAGTTGACTTAAGAGATTATTTGTCATAGTTATATAACAACATTTTTGTATAAGGGATTTGAAATCATACATTAATTAAAATCATCATTGTTCATTTCCAAAAGGTAAATCCCATATATCCAACCACACTCTTTTTTCCAAGATTCTTTAATCTTGCTCTACACTATGTAAGTATCTGTTTTCTTTCTTCAGAGTTATAATCTGTTTTTTATTTCTCATCCCAGTGTTACAAATTTCATATACCTTGAACATGAGGGGAGGATTGGAACAAATTGTTGCATAGTTTCTTACTAAGTAAAGTTAAACCTCTTATCATATTTTGTAATCTGTATTTCTCTATATTTTCTTTCTAGAAAATATCTGCCTGTAGCTAATATCCTCCTAACTTTATTTTATGTCTTATTCATTGTTAAGCCTTCCATACATATGTTTCTTCTACATTCATATTATCACAAATCTGCACATCTCATTTAGTTTCAAGCCTTCCCATGGATATTTCTGAAACTGCATATAATACTAAATCCTATATAATGTATTTATTTAACACAAATACATACATAATATTTTAAATGTACACATTATTATATCAGTCATAAATAATTTAGTGATTTATATATATGCAAGAAAGGAAATTACTCTTCACATGTGTGCTATTAAATTTATATGCACTCACCTGTCAATAAGTCTTTTAAAAGTATAAGTGAACTTATTCTTGGAGCTTATACTTATATTAACCAATCCTTAATGGTGATCTTAACTTAGGACTTGATCTTATTATATCCCTGATATTTCAATTGATAAAATGTTTGTACAAACTTAGTTTATATATCTAATTTCCTTCCACAAAATAACATGTATATAAATCGCTAAATTATTTAATGCATATATTCAAACTAATATAATTCAAAGTCTCAGATAATTAAAAAAGAGAAACTTTCTTCTCCCTGTGATATATAAATTAAATTTGTACATATAGTTTGTTTAACCGTGATGTATCAGGTTCATAAGATCAAATCCTAATTTAAGCATGGTCATAAGATTAAGCTCAAAGTGCAAATGATTCACTTATGTTTTTAAAACACTTAATTGACAGACAAGTACATGTAAATTTAATAACATTCTAATATCACATGATCACATTTTCAACAATCTAATAGCACATGCATGAAGAGTAATTTCCTTCCACGAAATTATATTATTATATGAATGAAAATAATTACAAACAAAATAATATACCTAGAAAAAAAACAGCACAGTCACATGGCTGGGATAAGGGGATGATTAAGAGGTGATACCTGATGGTTTTCATAGATGACAGGCTTTGACATTAAATTTGTGAATTTCTAATTTTTTATTTAATACTTGTTTGAATGATGAATTACTGACATTGTGCTGTGAGCTTCTATAGATATTGGGGAAGGATTGATATACAAGCGTCATAAACTATGACTGATTTACTTTCTTTATTAAAACCTACTGTTTTTACTGCAGCAGCTCTTTTCAATTTTTTGAAATATTTTTTAGCAATTTGCCCACTATTGCATATGCTTATTTTTTACACATTTCTGCATGATTTGGTGCAGTGGTAGAATGACAGACTCTGAGGTTCATGGATCATAGTACCATTCTATCTTTTCTGGTGCGTGAACTTCTTATGAATTCCAAGCAATAAACCATTTGATTGGTTTTTTAGTATTCATCATTTCTGAATATCTTTTTATTAATAAACTTCCTTTAATTTATCAATTGCCCTATTCTTTCTTGTTTCAGTTTTTCATTTTTTTAAAGACATTATCAATTCTACCATTACTAAATTGAAAGTATGGTCGCATACTGACAAAACATCTAAGTGAAATTTATTTTCTGGAGCTATTCATATGTAAATAACTCTAATAATATTAATTATTGTCAATAAAAGTATCAGTATTTAATAAACTTCTTGTACATTTTTATACAATGTTAAAATTTTCCTAATTAATCTGATGTTTCGAATGTTCAACAGTCTTCTTCAAAAATCGCATGTGTTGTTTATAAAACCATTTTTAATTTTATATCAATTCAATCCTTTTATATTTACTTCTGTGTATATTATAATGAATAATTTTGTTTAACAAAAATTTGGGACATATATGTCAGTCCTCTGCAATGAGAAATTGTTTGAATTCTCTTAAAAGGTGATACCCCTTCATGAGCACAGAAATTCTCTGAAGAAAGGGACTGCCAATATTAATCATCCTTGTTAAAGCTATAATGTTCTGAAAGAATATTGTAGCCCTTGTAGTAATGAAACTGCATGTGAATTAACGTCTTATTGTTAGATATTTTTTCATGGTGTTATTCAATCATACTTAAAGAAAGTTTAACAAACGTTTCTGTATTGTCTTTTGTTTTATAGTCAACTAATATTTTTAAAATATTTCTAGAGAGAAGAAAGAGATAGCATAATTAGTCGGTAATTTCCTGACATTTGTTTAAACTGTTAATCTTCCATAATTTTAACAGAGTCTTTTATAATTCTTAACTTTCTCATAATCCTCAAATTGTTGACTAGATCGGAAAAGATGATTAAGAACTATAACAGATTCTGCTGAAATTTTAAAAGTCCTAACAATTTAAACAATTGTGATTAAACTCATTGCATTCTAATCTTATAGAGGTCCATTCTTCTCCCTTTGACAAAATATTTAAGCAGTCAATTGACCAAAACAGAAAAATGTTATTAATCTATCTAGTTACGATTGAACATTTACTTGAAAAAAATATTTAATGAAGTCTTGAGAAGTATGAATGAGATTTCATTGAAATGTTAACATTTTAGTTCTGATGAGAGGATTTAATGTCTGTGACTT
Source organism: Epiperipatus broadwayi (assembly GCA_028023455.1). NCBI lineage: Eukaryota > Metazoa > Onychophora > Udeonychophora > Euonychophora > Peripatidae > Epiperipatus > Epiperipatus broadwayi. The sequence goes on from JAQFVV010006236.1 coordinate 1,377,112, forward strand.
TGAAAAAAGACTTTAAACAGGATTCCTTGACTGATGATTGTCAATGGGTAAGACCACTTATATGATATATCTCAAACATTTCTCATATATATATATATATAGGTGTGTATGCATGTATATTCTATTTAGATTAAAAAATTCACTTTTTATTGACACATTTTAAACCCATGTATATAAAACATATATAGATATACAATTTTAATAGGGTTGTCATTATATAAAATTTAAAATTAAATAATGTTTTATAAATTAACACATCACACAATTTTTTTGTTTAAATCTTTGACAAAGATTGGTGAACAATTGAAACTTTAGATTAATAACATTTGAACATTGCAAAAACATCGAAAAGAAGTTGGTATACTAAATATTGGATAATGTGCAATGTTAGCAAAAAAGAGAATATTATTTTAAAAATATCAAAAAATAATCTTATTTTGTGACTTCAAGAATAATTTTGAGATAAACAAGACAAATAAAGAAAATTGGAATAGTTTGTATCTATTTAATTTTAAATATAGTTATTGTTTAATTTTATGTTTATTTATTATAAAGGAAATTTTATTTTATTTCAGTGAGTTATAAGTTTGGTTATGGATTGATGGATGCAGCCGCTCTTGTAAGTTTAGCAGAACGTTGGACTTTTCTACCACCGCAAAAAGTTTGCGAAAGTAGAGTAGACAGCAAAGAGAAGTGAGTTGTTTATTAACTTGGGTTTTTAATTCTAATATTGGAATTTTCAGCACAAATTGTTTGCAAATAACATTATACTTAGATATCCATTTATTAATTAATTAATCCTTTCTTTAAAAACATGCTTCTTTCACTTAATCATGTCTCGAGTGTATCTAATTTGAAATGTTTTAAAAAATTATAGATGTCAATGATAAATTTTGATAGTTATGAGTAGTATTACTTAAAAGAGAAATGATAATGTGATAATAAACCAAATGCTTGGTAAATTAAATTACATTGTGCCTATCAACATTTTGAAAGCAATCTTAATAGAGAAACGAAAGAAGAATATATACAGTATACAGCTATTTTATTGACAGTTATACATAGTATGGTCCAGTGAAAGGGTATGATTTTCTCTTGAAGTTGCTTGTAATGTCATCTCTATATAGGGACATATATTAGCTATTTACCATAAAAATTTTGAGACACTTGCATATCTGCATTGTTAGCTATGGTATGAAATGTGATATGTTTCATACCTTAATAGTTCGTCTTCAGTGTTCTCTCTGCCAATATGAAATTTTGCAAATGATTTCAAAAAATTCTTGTGACTCATGGTTTGCGCTATAATATCATTTCAAATGTTTTCAAGTAGCAATTCTGACCAATTTTAATATTAGCACACTGTTCCAATATATTTATAAAGTATGAGTTTGAATTTTGGCCATTAACTAGATGATATCAATACTCCAATGTATAACTGTAAATACTCTTACAATTAAACATTCTAAGCTAGCTTATAGAAGGTTTACTGCTCTGAGTGTTCTATATTTATCAGTACTGTAATGTTCTATCTTTACTTATGTATATATGTGTAAAATACCATACTTAACTAATTGCCAGCATAATGACTGCAGCATATGCCTCCATGCTGTAAAGTTGCAATTATTGACCAAATGACTGAAATTTTTTAGATCACAGTCTATCCCATAATTTTTTTTTCAGGTAGACAACTTAAGCCGACCAATATTGGTAAGAAATGGGTATCTAGCTATTCTTAGCTTGGTGGATAAAATTGCCAGGGCAATCTCGTTTGGTTAGTTGAATTGATGGGCTGATTATGATTACTGTCTGTTGAAACTTTCACTATTGGGGAAGAATAAAAACAAAAAATCTGATAAAAGTGCAAGAAGCTCCCTCTAGTTAGCAAATCAGTATTAAAAAATCTAATATTACAATACAATGGAAATATGCAAATACCATGAACATTAGAGAATTAGTGGGAAGTTCTTATCAAGAAGATGCTGAGCTTTTTACTTGAATAAATTGCAAAATAATATAAATTAAATTACTGCCTTCAAATAGCTTTGGAAAAATCAAGTGAAAATTTAACAATGTTTTCAAAAGACATCACAACAAGATCATTGTCTAGTGTGATTTTTACTCTGTTTTTCATGTGTCATAGCATCGGCCAGGAAGCGAACCCGCAACCGGGCAACTGCTTATAAGGCAGTCACTCTGACCTCTCGACCACCAATGCTTGACTGATTTTTACTCTGTTGCCAGAGAAAAAGAAAGCCAATACATATTCTTGTGTGATATAAGGCGGCTTTAACAATTACTGTAAATAATATTAATACTTTATATAGAAACAAAATTAGATAAATATTAATATATATAAATAGCAATCCATTCAGTATATAAATAAAGCTCATGACAATGCAAGCTTAGATAAAAGTTAGAAGTCCAGAATAAAGTAATAATGGTTTAAATTTACAATAAGATTTACTATTTTCCTTTTTAAATAGTTTAGAAGTGTGGGCAATATAAAACCAATACTTTGCTTAAACATATATATACTATACTGGGGATGGCCAAATTTCATGTCTGTAAGAGCTACATGTTAACATTGAGATATATTCAAGTCACAGATAAATATTTGTAATATTTAATGAAAGCAAATATTTGATCTATAACTTTTTTTTATTAATATGATTTATTAATTGTATAAAAAGTCAAGAGAAAAAAGTTAATAAGAGAGAACAAAATCAATAAAAAATTATTGATTATTCACATGTGATTATATCTAATTATCAAGAACATTAAAACTTGATTGTATTTTTATATTGGACTATTTCCATCATCTAATATGAGTATTGAATGTCTTTAGAAAATTTTAATTTTATTTAAATATTCCAAATACATTCAACTGTTAGTAATAGCACATCAAACAGGTTAGTATATGCACAACATTTCGAGAGGTATTAGTCTCCTCTCTTCTTTAGGTGTTGCTGGCCTGACCAGTGACAGTACTAGCATGGGATTCGAACCTGGGTCCTTAGATTTTTGAGTATTGAATTTTAAGGTAACGCTCTAACCAACAGCCATCCTGCCAAAGGCAATAGTCTATAGTAATTTCATATACTTATCTATGAGGTTCCTCCTGACCTCCACTTTTTCCTAAGAGCAAAGTTAATTAGTGGTTCCCATACATTATGTATAGTCACACTGGGTTGGCTTATGGGATTTTTTGCCATTATCATGTGACTGTACATAATGTATGGAAACTACTAATCAACTTTGCTCTTAGGAAAAAGTGGAGAAATCAGGAGGAACCTCATAGATAAGTATATAAAATCACTACAGACTGTTGCCTTTGATAGGATGGCTCAGTTGGTTAGAGTGTTATCTTAAAATTCAAAACTCAAGAATCTAAAGACCCAGGTTCGAATCCCATGCTAGTACTGTCACTAATCAGGCCAGCAACACCTGAAGAAGAGGGGAGACCAATACCTCTCTAAACGTTGTGCATATACTAACCTGTTTGATGTGCTATTACTAGGAGCTGAATATTTTTGGAATATTTAAATAAAGTTAAATCTTTCAAAGACATTCAATACCTATATTAGATGATGGAAATAGTCCAATATAAAAATACAACTAGAACACCATCATCACATACTTTCAGGAAACATTAAAACTTGATGTACAATTTGTTTAAAAAGCATGCCACAGTTCATTCTTCCATTATAATAGATATTTTGAATTTATAAATTTTATTGTTGAGTATAACAATTGACGAGAATACATTATTTTCAAAATTGAAATTAGTTTACAAGCAACTCTCTTTAAATGAGAATATTTAGATTCTAGCATGGATTTCCAAAATTCATTTGGGGAAGTAGATTTATGATGTATTTGTAATGCTTTATCTTCTTGCAGTTCTTGCAATTATATTTCTCCAACTGCTTTGTTGGTAAATATTAATTCAGAAATCAGTAAAACACTTTCAATCATGTCAACAACAAAAGAATTGACGTTGACTTGAAAATATCCAAATCTAGTTTTAAAACCTAATAATAATTCTTCTAACTTTTATTGATAATCTTTTTTTTTCTTTAAGGTTAGAAGATATTGATTTTAAAAGTGGGAAATGGTAAAAAGTTTTAGTCTTAAGTTCATTTTGCAAAATTTGAAGTTTTTCCTGAAAACAAAATAATTTGAAAATGATTATTTACTATTTACTCTTTTTATTGTAATAAAATATTGAGATTTTGTACATGTTATCATTCAGAACATCAAATCTTATATAACGAGTTTTCACATTTTAATTCTGCCTGTGATTTATCCTTGTCTTTGAGAAGTGAAATAATAGGGATGAAGAAGCTGAACAAATCCATTTAAAACATTGTTTGTGGACAGCCATTGTACAACCCAATAGAAATTTATGTCATTTGAAGATTCTGTATCATCCAAATCTTGTAAAAAATTCTTAAACTTATGATGATTTTTTGCATTAGTTCAGATGTAATTTACAATATGCAATATTGTCTTCATAACATTATGTTTTAAATTTTTAGTTACAAGATGTCCACAGTAAATTATATAATTAATTGCAGCCAGTCACAAGTTCGAACCCTCCAAAACTGAGATCGTGTGTACTGAGAGAAATGACTGCAAAAGAAAAATGAAGGAGGCATACTTCATCATAAATGAAACACACACCATTAATAGAAAAGACACATGTTTCTCTATTTCTAAGAAGTGGACAAGCTGATCGATCTGTATATATTAAAAATTGTTTTACATATGATTAATTTGCATATATTAGCATACATCAACAACACCATAATGTTTCTAATTCATCGGCTATGAATATGAGGTTAAAAGACCTCAAAAGCGCTAAGCCTGATATTTAATTTTGATATTTCTAACTTCACCAATGAGCGTTTGAAGCTTGGTATAATTACTACTACTATAATTAAATGCCATAAATTATGACAAGCTTTTCAAGCGGATCAAATTTTGTTTAATACTTTGTCAACAGCATTCTTGTTGTTAATGCCACAAATTGATTCTAGAAGTTCCACAAGCTAACTTTTTTTTTTTCTATTGCCTCCCTAGACACATAATGAATCAAAATGGCCAGCTAAGCTGAATGCTGTACAATTTATTAAATCATTCTTCAACTTGAGATCAACATCTTTATGAATTTTGCTAACTTTTCATTTTGTTGTATGAAATGAAATTGGAATTTGATCTTTTAATCAGTGGAAATTTTGTGTTTTTTAGATCTAATTATCTTATCACTTAGAAGTTTTTTTAATGAATTTCCCTTTCTCATATGGACATTTAAAGTGTGCAATATTCCAAAAAAAAATCAGAAAACTGGCTTTGATAGTATAAGTTGCATTACTAAAAGATGATAAGAGCTTTTGTTGTTGAAGACCACATTTTAAAGATTGATGTTTATTCATTCATAATTTGAATTGCTTGAATACCGAGTCAAAAATTATGGCTGATTTGTTTTGTAATGTTGATGTAAGTTGCTAACAATTGTAGTTTTGCAAATAAAACAGTGGTTTTCCACTTTTTCAATGAATACTGATTCCTTTTCCTGTTCACTGTTGAAGCATCTGTTTTCCTGGTGGTACTTTGATTTTTGCATATTGAAGCATGATCTATAATTTGAATAAAAAATTTCAAGTTTTTAAATCTAAATTCACATAAAGCAAATTACACTTGCTACTTGGGTATGAATTTTATAGCATTATTTCTTTATTTTTCTGAATATAAATTAAAAATAATTGGTACTCTTTTGATAGCCAGGCACGGCCATTTGATGGTGTTGTTTTTTTTTTTCCATATGTCATAGCACCGACCGAGACTTGAACCCACAACCATCTGCAAACAACTACTTGCTTGCAAGGCGGCTGCGATAACCTCTCTGCTAACAATGCTTGACGTTTGACAGTGTTGTTTGTGTGTAAAACACATAAAAATGCAGTTTTGTTGTATTAGCTGATTTTATTTTGAAAAGTTCACGAGCTGCATGGCTCATAAGATGCAGATTAGTTAGACTTACTGTATTGTCAGATTGCAGTCTTTTATACAGTTTGCTTTTATCATATGTTTTAATCTTTTTATGATATAATTTAAGTTTATTGATTACTATTACTTTTCTTTCAAATATCAAATCATAACAATGTTTAATTGTAATAATATAATACACCATATACACCTTAATTGATGCTCTACAGTACAGTTTAACATATGATTTATTTTTTATCTACTCTTGCCTACAGTTTCAACTGTCCAGAAGTCATCAGAAAAGTGGAAGGAAATTTTAATACTTCAATGTTTAATTGTGAGAGCATTTCTACCCTCTGTATTCCAAAGCCATTTACCGTAAACTTGAGTTTCAATAATTACCAAGTGATAGTGCAATTTAATCTCCATCCCAAACTGTTTTCTGACTTTTGCCTTTATTGATGATGATTTATGATTCAACATTGATATTGTTATGCATATGACAATTCCATTTTTATTATTAGCTTTACTTGAATTTCAAAAAAAGCCCTTGGGTTTTGAACCTAAGCCTACCTGCTGCTTTTATAATAGTGCGAATATGATATATCTGTAACTATAGTTTTAAGAGGGTCACTTCTACTCTAATTATATTAAATGACATCAGAGTGCAGAGAAATAAAAGTTTTTGTTAATGTAATACACTTTCAGAATCAAGTGATGTTGCGCTAGTATTTTTGTCATTATGTGGCACTTGTCAGTTTAATTCCTTATGTGATAAAGTCATTAATGCATATAATTTTTGATATGCATATTATTACCTGTTAACCAGATGATTTGATCAAAAATTCTATATTGAAAAAAAGCATTTTAATGTGATTGAAAATAGGCATCCAGGCTTGATTTTTTAGTGCATTTGTTCTAAAAAATATAATTCTATATTATGCATCTTATGTTTCAAAATTAAAATAGAAAATAAAAAATACATATTGTAAAGCATTTCATATAATAAAAGTTTTGAACATTTGCTATTTTTTTATAGAGAATGTAACTATTGCCCATATTCATCAACTTTTTTAAAAATGGAAATAAATTAATTAGTGCTATAATTATTATATAATGAATTACTAATAAATATGGTAGTTTTCTATTCTATCATGTCAGCCGCTTGATGGCACTATTTATATGCAAAAGCACATAAATATGCCATTTACTTGGCCGCCACCTTCTAGGCCTATATATCTATGCAAAAGTACTGAAAGAGGCCATTTAAACACAGCAAGTTGCCACATTTATGGCATTAATTTCTGTGCTATAAAGCACAGAAAAGATGCTGTTTAGTGGTGGCTGGCCTGCTTTAATGTTACACACTTTATCCCAATGCTCACAGTTCAATGTTCACTACAGTATTGTATGAGGGGGTCTGGACTTCAGCCTGCCACAACTTTTCAAATATGCATTTAAGAAGAATTCGTTTACAAGTCATCTGACCTACTATTACCTCCTAACAATTGTCTAGCCATTACCACACTTCCCTACACAACATGGAACCTTCCAAAAATTCAGAATGGGTAGGTCCAAGCAAGATTTCGACAAGCTCATGCAAAAAGTCACATTTTTGCGAGAACACATCCGTGAAAAATTAAATGGCTGACAGATCGAAATCAGGCCAACTGACATCCACAGAAGCCGGCCTGCACAGGGAATTAATTAATTCTACTGGAATAGAATCTTTACAATAAGGTAGGTCAATTGATAAAGTTTTAATTCTTGCAGTTGTGAAAAGGCATACCATCTGGCCTACATTACAAAACTAAGATGAAACTTTTGGGGACCACTTGGAAATTAAACGGGTTTGAAATTTTTGCTAGCATAAAATTGTTCTCGACTAAATGTACAGAAATTGATGAAGGAAATCAATGAATTATGTTAAGCCTTCAGACAAAAAAAAGGATGTATGACTGTGAAAATTTCTCATAGTTCTATCCAGAGACCCAAAGAAATTGGCCAAAGAATACATTTATTATTTCATCTTTAAACAACAAAAAAGTAAAACCGATTGAGTTGGAAATAATTAGTAATTTCTCTTAATAGGTGTGCCATTAATATCCATACACATCTTATCTTTCAAGGATAGTTATTGTAAGAAATCAATCAATAAATAAATTTTTTTTTTTTCCTTTTCTAAAATGATCGGAAAAAATAAATAAATAAAAAACTTCAGTAATTAAAGCATCATTTTTTTGCCACCATGATGTAGTTGTAAAGTTAGTGGGGAGGGTGTGGGGGAGGATGTTTTTGCCACATGGGGAATTGTACTATAATAGAATATTTGCGATAACGTATGTTTCCGTAAAACTGTTCCAGTAAATGTTATTAAGGAAATAAATGAATTACATTAACCCGTATGATTCTTATTCTTTCACAGAGAACGGGGTGGGCCCGGTAATATTATATGTATGTGTTTTTGCTTAGCATCAACGCCATCAAGCGGCTGACATTATAGAATAGAAAACTACCATAAATACTAATTATAAAGTTAAAAAAATAATGAAATAAAGTAAAATTGATTAGTAGAAAAAAATAATAATCACTAGGAAATAATAAATTTGAAATTACATTTGAATTTTTGAGTTTTTACATGATTTCATCACTTGATGAAAAATATAATTAAAATTTAAAAGTTTTTTAATGAATTTATATTTTAAATCAAGTGAGAAAGTAAGACTTCCTGTATAATTTAATTTTAATAATTACTTATTGTCAGTAAGATCCCAATGATAAAATTTAACAACTTTTGTTTTATTTGCAATAAAAAAAAAATTTACACTAGTTTTCTTTTTTATCTGAAGGTTTGTGATTATGATATTTTGCTAATAGTTATATGATGAACTATTTCCATTCTCTGGTTCGATCATAAAATGTTTTTGAAGAATTCAAAGCTTTGTATACCTTTCCAAATAAATTTAACTATTAGTACTTATTTACATGTTGGTGTAATTCACAAAGTTTTGAGTGGTCTTTTTCCTCTCTTTTAAGTGCTGTTTGCCTGATTATTGATAGTTTAGCATCGGAATAGAATCAGAAATCTTTAGATTCATGAATATTGAATTTAAGGTGAAACTGATCTGTTGGGTTAATCTGATTTTCAGATATTATAGATCTGACTTATGATACTCTAGCATGGATACTGATCTGATAATCTTTAGATTTGTGAAAAGCCATTTATAAATTTAAACATCAGATCAGTAAAAGGCTATCAAATCTATTCCCTTGCTAGTCTGTTACTAATCAAGGGTTTCAATATTTGAAACAAAGAGAATAAAAATATTAATTGAACCTTGTATTCTATAGAACCCTTTCTGTGTCTTATTACTTACAAAAGGTTCATTTAAAGTCTGTTTTTCAAAAAAAAAAAAAAAATATTTGGTGATTCAACCAGATGATGAAAATAGTTAATATAAAACTGCAAATGAGTTGTATTGTTAAGAATATATTATATTTGACAATTATTAGATATCAAATGTAATTTTTTTTTTTTTTAGGCAGATCAATGATAAGTTGGTTGTAACTATGACATCTAATGGTTGTGCAGGGTCACATAATGCTGTTAAGTTTTTGGAACATGTTCAAGCAAAAGTAACGCTTAGGTTTCCACGTCGAGGTGATGTTAAAATAACTTTATTATCACCCATGGGTACATCTTCAATATTGCTTCCTCCTCGACCCGGAGATGTTCTTCATGATGAATTAGACAATTGGCCTTTATTAAGTGTTCATTTTTGGGGTGAGAATCCAAGTGGTGAATGGAAATTGATTATTGAAGATGCCGGCAACTTTAAACATCCAGGTAACTATGTTTCTGGTGAGATAAAAATAAACAACAAGTATTGTAATAAATAAATGTTTTAATGTTTGGGAAAACAATTATAGTCAGATAGTTTTATATTTATTACATCAAATATAGAAAGTCAGAAAGTAATAATGCTTGTTAAACCACTAAACATCACATGATTACCATCTCATACTAGCACATAATTGTTGTAAACAAAGGCAAAACTCTCCATACAGTAGTGCCAACCAGAGTAATCAATGGATGCCAGAAGGCTTGTGCATAAAATCCCTATCTTGTGCCCATATGACTATATAAGCTATTGAGTTTAGATTGAAAATATTATGTTTTATAAGCTATTGAGTTTTGTAGTAATGTAGAGTTAAAAGGTCCCTGCTGGAGGGTTGCATTAGATCCTAAGATCTAGATGCAGTGCTCTCAGATCCAAGGCTCCTCACTGATGATGGCCACAAGCCAGAAACTAGTCTGGGGATATTGGATGAGTAGGCACTAGATAGGGATTTTATGCACAAGCCTTCTGGCATCCATTGATTACTCGGGTTGGCACAGGGTGGCACTACTGTATGGAGAGTTTTGCCTTTATTTAATAATGCTTGTTAAGTATTTGGTAAAAAGGTAGACTTCGGAACTCGAAATTCATCTATTATGGTGGTTAGTTTTATCACTTCCAATACTTGGACTTCTTACAAATTCCTAAGCAATAAACCATTTAATTATTTTTTGTGATGTATGGTTTAGTGCAGCGGTGAAATGACAGATTCTGGACCTGAAGGTCCATGGATGTGACTTCAGTTCTGTCACTTTCCGTACTTGGAATTTTGTGTGACTCCCTAGCAATAAATTATTTGATAATTTTTTTGTATATATGATTGCAAAAATAGTTACAGACATTATACTATAACCTAAATTGTTATCACAAAAATAACTATGAATTATTTATGATATAATCACAGAATTAAATTCGCAATGTAATATTTAAAAATGTAAATTAGTTTAATTCATCATTATAAACCATTTTTAAAAAAGTAATGGAATGGTTTATTATTTGGATGGCCATGCGATGATATATTCTGAATCTGTGATACTCTTTGTTTCGGTAGCTAAAAATGGGTGATCATCCTCTATGCTAAAACTATTTTAAAAATAAATTTTAAAAAAAATTGTCAAACATTGGTGGTCGAAGGTCAGCGACAGCTGCTTTACAAGCAGTTGTCCCGGTTTAGCGTGTTCGCTTCCCGGCTGATGCTATGACACATGAGAAAAAAAAAAAAAAAATAAATTTTAAAAAAAGTTACAACTTTAAACAAGATCGCATTTAATTTATTTTAGAAAGTCATTGAAATATTTTATTTAACAAATAATTGTTACATTTTAATGTCAATTTAATGTTTAAATTTATACTTTGTTATGTAATGAATATTTTTTATAACAATTTAATATTTTTTCAAAGATCAAATTTTAGGCCTTGTATGTGCGTGTGTTTTTTTGTAACCATCACGTTTCTTCTCAACTTGCTTATTTTCTAACGTTCGGTTTGAGTATTAGTGAGGGAAATATTTTTTTAGATTTAACTCGAATTGCAAATACTGTTTTAAAATCTTTTACTGCCGATTTCAACATTTGGTTGTTATGTTTCATCTGAATTCTTTAAAATATGAATGATTTTAATATTTTTTTTTCAAACAATATACTTATGAAGAAACGTTACTTGAGGGCATCAATAATACTATCAGAGACAAAATATTATATTATCGTTACTTAACTATTATACCAATGTACTGATTGGACTATCAATCTTGAAGTCACTTTAAGTATTGGATTGACGATTAAGCCTGTTAAATAATTTCAATATTCTTTTTAAACAATATGTTATTTGAAAACTCTTGCCTTAGTACACCAGTTGTGTCACTAAAGATGAAATATTAGATTTTAAAATTATGTTATGATAAATTACATCATTATCATGTAGTGGAAGGATCGTACAATGATTCACAAATGAATATCTAACATTATGCTATGCATTATTTGCTATAGTGATAGAAGGAGAGATTGGAGCTTAATATTCATGGATTGTAGCCTGGCTATATTTTTTCCGGTACTCAAACTTTTTATAAATTCCCAAGTAATAAGGGCATTCAATTATTATTTTTTTAATGATAAATTATATAACATAGAATAAATATATCAAATTTATTAAGCGCAAACAGATAACATTGTAATAACGTGAAAGCTAAAACCTTCAACAGATACGCTTTAAACATGCTTATGTGACAGCCAATCAGATGTAATAATGACATCACATGGCCCTCTCAATTCTCAAACACAAGTCAGAACTATAAGAAAAAGATGGGACCCCACCTTCTTCTATGCCTCAATTTATATATATATAAGCCAGACTCAAGCATTTTGAACTAAGAGTGTGAAGCTTAAACGCCTTCACATTTAGTTCACTAAATATTTTATATAAATAAACAACGCGAAATCTTTCGATTTACTATGAAGCAATTTTTTAAATCTAATGAAATGATATTAATAAATGTAAATATATCAAATTTATTATTTATTTATTGTTTGCGCTTAATAAATTTGATATATTTACATTTATTAATATCATTTCATTAGATTTAAAAAATTGCTTCATAGTAAATCGAAAGATTTTGCGTTGTTTATTTATATATAATATTTAGTGAACTAAATGTGAAGGCATTTAAGCTTCACACTCTTAGTTCAAAATGCTTGAGTCGGGCTTATTTATATATAAATTGAGGCATAGAAGAAGGTGGGGTCCCATCTTTTTCTTATAGTTCTGACTTGTGTTTGAGAATTGAGAGGTCCATGTGATGTCATTATTACATCTGATTGGCTGTCACATAAGCATGTTTAAAGCGTATCTGTTGAAGGTTTTAGCTTTCACGGTATTATAACATAGAATAATAAAAAGATAGAAGACATTTAACCATCATTCCAGTATATTATTGGACTATAGATCTTGAAGTTTCAGTAGCTTCACTGGATTGAAAATCAAGCTTTTTATATGATTTTCTTAAAAGTTTTTTAGGGTAGTTCCGTTTTTGTTGATAGTTTTGAGAAGTTTTTTTTTTATTTAAACAAGTTATTTGATAAATGTATTTTATTACTCTATTCAAGAGCAATCTATTATAAACTTTAATAATCAGGGGGCATTAAAACATCACTTGACCACCTTTTTGTATGCTTATACTATGTGGCACCATTGTACGGAGAAATTTTCTATTTTAATCAGTGGGCACTAGATGGCAGTGCTAATCAAATCACCAAAACCAAGAAAGGTTTACAATATCCAAAGTTAATAGCCAGATAATTTATTTCTATGTATATACAGCAGCTACTCAGGAACAAGTCAGACCATTTCAACTCCAAAGCAAAAAAAAAAGATTTAAAAAAAACTGCTCAAGATCATTTTTGTGATGACTATCCATGAACCACAAATATGTCAACGTATATCGAACATGTTAGTACATTTTTATGTTTATGTGATGTTTTGCAATACTTCTGTTTTTTTCTCCAGAAAACTTTTCTTTTGGAAATATTTCAACACCATGTTTAATTGTAATTTACCAGTGTATTAATTTGGTCATAGTCGTAGATCATATGATCCCATTCTTTTAAGCTTGTAAGATATAAACATTGAGCATTGCCAATTGCTCAACAAGCTTTGTGATAAATGCTTAGCCAGAGAAAGCATTTAAAATATCTCTGACAGGGAACCCCCCCCCAATCTCTGATCACTGGTTTCATGCTTTGGCACTCCTCAGAGAGACGCTAGGAGTTTTTATTAATTTGTTCATTTGTTTTGCATGTCAATCCAACAAAGATGTGATTTTATGTTAGTGGATTTTCTCATATACATACAGTATATTGAAGAACATAACTTATTGATTGGCTTTATTATCTTGCCATTATATTTTTAAAATTTTATGGAGCATTTTTAAATGAAACTTTTCTAATGCTTTTGAATTACGTTTAAAGTATTTCTAAATTTCACTTTCAATAAATATACTACATAAAATAATAGCTCTCTATACAGCTAAATTACTTGTGACCCCTGTGTTAAAATACAGTCTTTTAGCTTGTTAAAAGTGTGAATATAAGAAATGAGAAAAAATGTGTAGTAATATATTATAAAGTACGTAATTATGAGGGCTGAGAAAAGAGGATTAATAAATTGGCTAGAGAAAAATATGAGTTATGCAAAATGAATATGAACAAAAAAAAATTAGTTTGGTCATATAAATTAAACCATATATTAAAGATGTATGATAACAGGGGGAGGTTATTGTTAGTTGACGCAATAATGGCATTTCAGATGTTAGGGAAAGAAAACAAGAATGGAATTAATATTTGGACTGTAGATGTAATTTACGTGTTGGGGGAATGAATAGGGAATGAATAAGCATAAATTATTTGGGGAATTGAAAAAAATAACATAAAAGAAATAAATGTTTTATGATTTTAAGATAAAAATGGTGAAAACAAGGATAGAATGGTGGAATTAATATAACAACTTTTATTAAAATGAGATATGGGTAGAAAATCATGAAGTGGGATTGGAAGAATAATTTAGTAATAAGAGTAATGAATTCATTATGGTAAATGATAGTTTCAGAGGAAGGAAATGGGATAGTTTATGCAAAGAAACTTCTGATTTCAAACAGAAAGAAGCCATTTTATATAACCCTATTTTCATCGATATCATCAAATGTTTGGTTTTAGCTTTTAATCATCATACTATCAAATCTTTGTGCAATTAGAATACTTAAGAAATTGATATTTTTACAAATTATCCACATTTATAATTAATCATGTAGATTGTTCTAATGTCAGTCATTTAATATATTTCATATTAAGAAAGATAAAAATATGATTTTATATGTCCAGATATATTTTATACATTTGTTTTTCTTATTTTTTTTGAAGCAATATCATTAGATAATACTTGCCACTGTTCATAATATAATGTCTCTGTGGTAAAACAAATTGTTGTATATATATATATTGAAACAGACAGATCGGAGAACCGATCTTCGTTTCAGGTGTTTTATGTACGGTAATTCAAACCACTGTTCGCCCGCAGTGAGATTTTGTCTATTTTAATTTATAATAAAAATTAGTTATATATTCTATAGTTTATAAATAAATATGTAAAGTTTCCGTATATAAATGTCGCAAACCATGAAATAATATTTGTGTGTGCGTGGTTTGCGAATTTATATCATTTAATTTAAAGTTTCAGTGCGGGCGTATTTGTTTTAAATTTTAGTTTTAAAATTGTATAAAGTCGTTTAAAAATACTGATCAAAAATCACATTCCTTTGATCAGTGTTTTTAATTAAAATCTAATTGCACAAATGTTCAGAGCAATTAAGTTGTATTCAAAATTAGTAAGGAATTTTGATATGTAATTACTGTATCGATTTAAAAATAGGATATTAAATTAAAAGATTGCTAAAAACAGATAATTGATTGTTGGTCAAGCTGCATCGCTAGAGGCTAGAGAAAGTAGGCGGAGCCTAAAACAAAAACAAGTCGGAAAGGTCAGCAGTGGCAAATTCTAGAAAAAACTTACATTCTAACTTTGGTCGTGTTTGAGAGAGGTAGTCTCGAGACAACACAGCAGTTGAGTATAATTCAAACATTATTATTAAGAAGTTTACCAGTGAATCGCCATGTTGATGGGCTAATTGCCAGGAGCTGGTCTCTGCCCGCCAATATGGATCTTCGTGCCGCTGTTTGATCATGTTTCATATACTTCAGAATTTCCAACTTCCAATCTCAAAATTTACTATGCCTTACAAATAACTTTCAAAAATGCGCGCCTACGTTCGTCACAAGCCAAGCTGGATGAAGAAAGAAGAGAACTTTGTTACACGAACTTTAATTTTCTTCCGTGCTTAATGTTATCAATCAAGTGAATCATATGTAAGTTTTTATATCATTTATAATGCTATTATTTAACCTGTCAGTAAATTTTCTTTTCTTTTTTTTAATCCTCTGCTCTAGTCTTTAGAAATCATTTATAAAATTGTAATTAATAGTAATAATATTTCAACTGAATGCATTTATATTTTCTTATGTTGCTTATTTCATGAACAAACATTGCCAATAGTAATATTTCCAACTCTGTGTAAACTAGTGTGTAATAATGATCAATTTAATTTAAAAGTAATTTCATGTTCTGAATTAAATATTCTTTCACATTCCGAGTTAGTAAATGTTAAATCACTTTATTATTCTATGTTAAGTTGTTATAAAATTACAATCTAAGTTTCAATATTAAATATATATATAATAGTTTCAAAGTGTTCATTAATGTTATGTATAATATGAGAAATAATTCACTGAATAATTTGATACTATCGCTACCGCCTGTTAACCCGAAGGGTTAGAGTTTCAGAGTAAATTTAACTAATTATTGTTTTTCACCGTCAGTTTAATTTCGCTATGTTTTTATTGGGATAAGGATCTCAGCCTGTGGCGTAGAAACAGACAAATAGTTTCCAGGTTTTATATAATTTCTTTTAAAAAATCCGCTTCAAGTATTCGTCCTTCACGTCTGTGGCAATGCCTTCCCTTCGCTGAAGTTAGCGTCTCGCCATTCTACCATTGGGGAATGAAAGCAGTTTTTCTTTCCCGGTAATCTCTTGGATCACCGGGGTTCGAAATGATCCCGGCTGGTTGTCGTGTCCCGGAGCTACTTGGGGGCATTAAGCCTTGTCAAAGTACAAGCCGCCCGGTATTCCGTTAATGCACCGCAATTGATTACTGTAGGGCTTTTGAATCCAGGCAACCACCAGTTCATCTATCTTCCATGTCGTATTTATATAAAACCACCAGTTCATCTATCTTCCATGTCGTATTTATATAAAACCACCAGTACATCTATCTCTTATGTCGTATTTATATAAAACCACCTCCACTGTTCGTCTACGTTCCGGCTCGAGCCTATTCTAATAAAATAAGTTAATAAAAATCTTTAGATAAATATTTTTCCAGTGCTCAAATACTCTGATTCTCTTAACCACCCGTCAATCATTTAACTACCCAGCTATTGGCATAAGTTTGTTTATTAAATAAAACGTTCACTAAAGACTAGTAGCCAAATACAAGAGGATTTATGAAGTCTTACCGTACTGTATAACACTATATTTATATGCTGTATATTTCTATTATATAACACTATATTCATGTGCTTTCTATTTGTCTTATTTAACACTATATTTATATGCTTTATATTTTGCTTATTAAACACTTTATTTAATCTTAATCTTTGTGTCCTCCACCTTATTACTCTCTAAGTCTATTTAGCCACTTACTGTCTGTATTGGCAACTTAAATATATACGTTACATGAATGACCGTTCCAGTATCTATAGTCTAATAAACCTATATATCATTAACTGTAAGAATTTAGTCCATGTTCTAAGCTGAGCTAGAAAAGGGATAACCCCGTGCTGTTATAAAGTCATCATCGGTTGGTCATACCGGGGTTTGGGTTTGAATTCAGTTGGCGTTTTGGGAATTTATTCTTAAACGTGGACTGGGTTTGAACTCGGGTACTGTGTATGAGTAAGCGTGGTGGATTTATACCGGTACAGTTATTATAATTTTTGGACGCCCTCCGTGGTGCTCGATGGAAGAAATCTCCCACACCCTGCAGAGTGAACGGAAGGAAACAGTTAAATGATAAAAATATTCAATTTTTTTTGTGTCGTTTGTCATAATATTGATACGTATTTGGCGTATTAAAATGCGCAAGTGAAAACTATAGTAATAAAACAAATGTATAAAATTTTTTTTTCCCTTACACAAAGGTTCAGTATATAATCCTCCCAAATATTGTTAAGAGTCAGAGTGAAGATTTTTTTTTTTTTGAAAAGAGAGCAGAAGCAATTCGTGAGTGTAATTAATTAAAATAAATGAGTTATTCCATAATGTTTTTGTGAGTTCATTCTTGTCGTTTAAATCATATGAAAAAATAAAGAAGTAGAATTAAGTCCAGTTCTAAAAAAATAAAAACGTGTACGCGTATATATATTTG
This sequence comes from Epiperipatus broadwayi, assembly GCA_028023455.1. Classification (NCBI taxonomy): domain Eukaryota; kingdom Metazoa; phylum Onychophora; class Udeonychophora; order Euonychophora; family Peripatidae; genus Epiperipatus; species Epiperipatus broadwayi. The sequence goes on from JAQFVV010006236.1 coordinate 1,395,026, forward strand.
TGTACGTATATATATATATATTTTCGTTTGTTGTGAAAAATATTTTTTTTGAAAAAAGAAGAAAGAAGTAGGATTATTCTTGTGTTTTAAAAATAAAAACGTGTGTGCATATATATGTATGTTGTAATATAAAAAAAAAACCTTACCGGAGTCAGTATTAAATTTTTTTTTGCATATATAAATCTTAAATCAAAAATTATTAGGTCATATAAAAGTATATATTTGGGGATCAGTAGATTAAATTATCTATTGGTCACATGTTGCTGGCTGGCGCCTATCAAATAAATTTGTCAGCAAACATGTTTGTCCATACAGCAGTGGCGAGTGTTGTTTTAAAAGAGAGTAGGGTGGCATATATAAAAAGAGAGAATTACTGACAGAAATACAAAAAAAAAATACTATGTTATGTACCCATTATGAATATGTATGTATTATAGGACTGAGGAGAACAGTGCGAACTGGGTGAAAGAAAGTTTTTTTTTTCCCTGTATATTTTTAGTAATGATTTTAGACATGTCATATGATATTCCTAAATAAAGAAAAAAAACGTAGATAACAAAAACCAGACTGAACGTAGGCGAAGGAAGAAAAGAGAGAAAGGAAGTAAGCCACACAAACAGTATCAGCAGCGGAGGAGGATTTGGCACAAGGAGCAGGGATCAGTAACCTTTTATGATATATACAAATCAAAGCGTTGTACGAATCAAAGTCTTATGCTAAAAACAGTTCTAAGTAAAAACGAAGAAGAAATGACAGAAATAGAAGGAAGCGAGCATGTGTCCGCGACTGGAGCAGAGACGTCGGACACATCCAGCGACCACGAAGTTGTATTCAAGGAATTTCAGGATAAAAGAAAAAGTTTTAGACGACCGGAGAGGAACGTCAAACAGAGGGAGCGCGATCGCGATGCGAAATTTGACGCGATCCTCGAGGAGATGAGGGAGGACAGAAAGATCATGATGGCCATGATGGCGCGTATATTAAAGATTGAAGAATGGCATATGGGGTTGGACGTTCAAAAAGCTAGAGAAAGTAAAGCAAGTATTAGTGCGAGGAAGGGAGAAGAAGACCAAACCATTCCGATGGAAGTAGAAACTGTGAGCGGAATAGCCAATGAAGAGAAGACAGGCCAGGACCCAGACGCAAATGTTGAATTAGAAAGGCGAACTGAGGCGCAGGGCCAGCGCGAAAACCAAATAGAGCAAAGTGGAACTAGCTACAAAGAAAATGAAATAAAAAGAGAACAGGCCGTAGACACGCCAATCAGGATGATTAACATCCCTCACGTAGGATCATCTATCCACATTCAAACGTTCAGAGGCGACCCCGGGGAAAATCCAGCCGTGCATCTGGACAGCATTAGAGAATTCATGTGTTTTCACCCGATGAGTGAAAAGGAGAGGATAACAGTTGCCAGCCATTATCTGAGGGAATCCGCGAAGGCATGGTGGAAATTATTGAAACAACCACCGAGTACGATGCGAGGCTATGAGGAAGCTATTTTAAAAAGATACTGGAGTGTGGAGAAGCAGGAGGGTCTGCTACACCAGTTTTCAAATATGAAATACGACGAAAGTAGCAGACAGAGTTTCGCAGCCTTCTTCACGCACCAAGCAATGATATTTAAATCCCTCACCGCTTTCAACTACACGGAGCAACACATTACTCGCATCGTCATACATAACCTTCCACCGTGGGTGCAAAGGATAATGCTGGGGAGTTGCCCCATGTCGTTCGAGAGCACGGTAGAACTGCTCAACCAGATCGACTATGGGGACTTGTATCCAACGAAAGGGGAATGGGAGCACTATAGTTTTAAGACCAGGCCTTTAAAACCTTATATACCTCCCGACCCAGGGAGAAGGTAGAGATATACAAAATGATAACCCGGGAAATGACCACTATGACATGCACATGATGATGAGAAAAGGAATTACGGTAATATACCCACCTTTGTAAATATTAAGTTCAAACCCTCACCCAGACTGTTCTCCAAGGTCAAATCAATAAAAAAAAAAATCAATTATGTGAAAAAAATGGATGAAAAAAATGTTAATCAGAAATTATGTACAATCATTTTTTTTTGTTGTTTTTTTTTATAAAGTGACAAGAAATGAAACAGACAGATCGGAGAACCGATCTTCGTTTCAGGTGTTTTTATGTACGGTAATTCAAACCACTGTTCGCCCGCAGTGAGATTTTGTCTATTTTAATTTATAATAAAAATTAGTTATATATTCTATAGTTTATAAATAAATATGTAAAGTTTCCGTATATAAATGTCGCAAACCATGAAATAATATTTGTGTGTGCGTGGTTTGCGAATTTATATCATTTAATTTAAAGTTTCAGTGCGGGCGTATTTGTTTTAAATTTTAGTTTTAAAATTGTATAAAGTCGTTTAAAAATACTGATCAAAAATCACATTCCTTTGATCAGTGTTTTTAATTAAAATCTAATTGCACAAATGTTCAGAGCAATTAAGTTGTATTCAAAATTAGTAAGGAATTTTGATATGTAATTACTGTATCGATTTAAAAATAGGATATTAAATTAAAAGATTGCTAAAAACAGATAATTGATTGTTGGTCAAGCTGCATCGCTAGAGGCTAGAGAAAGTAGGCGGAGCCTAAAACAAAAACAAGTCGGAAAGGTCAGCAGTGGCAAATTTTAGAAAAAAACTTACATTCTAACTTTGGTCGTGTTTGAGAGAAGTAGTCTCGAGACAACACAGCAGTTGAGTATAATTCAAACATTATTATTAAGAAGTTTACCAGTGAATCGCAATGTTGATGGGCTAAGTGCCAGGAGCTGGTCTCTGCCCGCCAATATGGATCCTCGTGCCGCTGTTTGATCATGTTTCATATACTTCAGAATTTCCAACTTCCAATCTCAAAATTTACTATGCCTTACAAATAACTTTCAAAAATGCGCGCCTACGTTCGTCACAAGCCAAGCTGGATGAAGAAAGAAGAGAACTTTGTTACACGAACTTTAATTTTCTTCCGTGCTTAATGTTATCAATCAAGTGAATCATATGTAAGTTTTTATATCATTTATAATGCTATTATTTAACCTGTCAGTAAATTTTCTTTTCTTTTTTTTAATCCTCTGCTCTAGTCTTTAGAAATCATTTATAAAATTGTAATTAATAGTAATAATATTTCAACTGAATGCATTTATATTTTCTTATGTTGCTTATTTCATAAACAAACATTGCCAATAGTAATATTTCCAACTCTGTGTAAACTAGTGTGTAATAATGATCAATTTAATTTAAAAGTAATTTCATGTTCTGAATTAAATATTCTTTCACATTCCGAGTTAGTAAATGTTAAATCACTTTATTATTCTATGTTAAGTTGTTATAAAATTACAATCTAAGTTTCAATATTAAATATATATATAATAGTTTCAAAGTGTTCATTAATGTTATGTATAATATGAGAAATAATTCACTGAATAATTTGATACTATCGCTACCGCCTGTTAACCTGAAGGGTTAGAGTTTCAGAGTAAATTTAACTAATTATTGTTTTTCACCGTCAGTTTAATTTCGCTATGTTTTTATTGGGATAAGGATCTCAGCCTGTGGCGTAGAAACAGACAAATAGTTTCCAGGTTTTATATAATTTCTTTTAAAAAATCCGCTTCAAGTATTCGTCCTTCACGTCTGTGGCAATGCCTTCCCTTCGCTGAAGTTAGCGTCTCGCCATTCTACCATTGGGGAATGAAAGCAGTTTTTCTTTCCCGGTAATCTCTTGGATCACCGGGGTTCGAAATGATCCCGGCTGGTTGTCGTGTCCCGGAGCTACTTGGGGGCATTAAGCCTTGTCAAAGTACAAGCCGCCCGGTATTCCGTTAATGCACCGCAATTGATTACTGTAGGGCTTTTGAATCCAGGCAACCACCAGTTCATCTATCTTCCATGTCGTATTTATATAAAACCACCAGTTCATCTATCTTCCATGTCGTATTTATATAAAACCACCAGCACATCTATCCTTTATGTCGTCTTTATATAAAACCATTCTCCAACTGTTCGTCTACGTTCCGGCTCGAGCCTATTCTAATAAAATAAGTTAATAAAAATCTTTAGATAAATATTTTTCCAGTGCTCAAATACTCTGATTCTCTTAACCACCCGTCAATCATTTAACTACCCAGCTATTGGCATAAGTTTGTTTATTAAATAAAACGTTCACTAAAGACTAGTAGCCAAATACAAGAGGATTTATGAAGTCTTACCGTACTGTATAACACTATATTTATATGCTGTATATTTCTATTATATAACACTATATTCATGTGCTTTCTATTTGTCTTATTTAACACTATATTTATATGCTTTATATTTTGCTTATTAAACACTTTATTTAATCTTAATCTTTGTGTCCTCCACCTTATTACTCTCTAAGTCTATTTAGCCACTTACTGTCTGTATTGGCAACTTAAATATATACGTTACATGAATGACCGTTCCAGTATCTATAGTCTAATAAACCTATATATCATTAACTGTAAGAATTTAGTCCATGTTCTAAGCTGAGCTAGAAAAGGGATAACCCCGTGCTGTTATAAAGTCATCATCGGTTGGTCATACCGGGGTTTGGGTTTGAATTCAGTTGGCGTTTTGGGAATTTATTCTTAAACGTGGACTGGGTTTGAACTCGGGTACTGTGTATGAGTAAGCGGGGTGAATTTATACCGGTACAATATATATATATATATATATCAACCATCATGTTTAAATAAACCAATAGTATAACAACAACCTGTTGTCAAGACAACATTGCAATTAGCTTGTAAATGAAAGTCTATTTACTTTCTAAATCAGTAACAAACCTGATATTCCATTGGTCTATTTAAGCATGAGGATTGTATGAAGTGATTTGCATATGATAATCAGTTAGCTGTCAATCATCATCAACCATTATCAATCCACTGCAGGATGAAGGTCTCTCCAAGTTTAATCCATCTTCTCCGATCTTTAGCTTCTCTTCTCCACAACACTCCTGTACATTTTCTTATTTCATCCATCCATCTCACATGTGGTCTCTTTCTGGGTCTTTTACAATCTCTTGGAATCCAGTTTAAAATTTCAATTGTCCATCTATTATCATCTCTTCTAGCAATATGTCTAGCCCAACTCCATTTCAATCTTTTAATTTTTTCAATAAGGTCAGTAACACCTGTTTGTTGTCTTACCCTTACATTGCGTTTTCGATCTCTTCTTGTTACTCCCAACATACATCTCTCCATACTCCTTTGAGTGATCTGAAGTCTCTGTATTGCTCTTCTATTAAGTGTCCAAGTCTCAGATCCATAAGTAAGAACTGGTAAAACACATTTGTTAAAAACCATCCTTTTCAAACACATAGGCATATTTCCTTTTAGTATCAAGTTATTTCTACCAAAAGCACTCCAACCAAGTTTAATTCTATGATTAATTTCCTCCATTATGTTTTCATCTGTATTAATAATCTGACCAAGGTATTTGTAACTTTTAACTTCTTCTAATTCTTCATAATCAATCTTTATTTTCATATTTTGAGCAAATCGATTAAACATTACTTTAGTCTTTTTAACATTTATCTTTAGTCCTACTTTTCTACTTTCATCTGCTAACTCCTGCAACATTTCCTGCAGCTCTGAAGCATTATTTGCAAAAACAACTACATCATCTGCGAAATCTAAATGACTTAAATACTCTCCATTTACTTTCACTCCTTTAGTTTCCCATTTTAATCCACAAAATACTTCTTGCAGCACTGTTGTAAAGAGTTTTGGAGATATGGAGTCACCTTGTCTTACACCTTTCTCAATGTTGATTTTTCCAGTATCATTATGTAATCTAATTGTTGCTGTTGCATTTTTATAAATATTCTTTAAAATATGACAATATCCTGGATCTATACCTTGTTGATCCAATGCTTTAATCACTGAAGAAATGTGTATAGAATCGAATGCCTTTTCATAATCTACAAATCCAAAACATAATGACAACTCATATTCGTTTGTCCTTTCTATGACTTCTCTCAATACCTGGATATGATCTATTGTACTAACACCACTTTTAAATCCAGCTTGTTCTCTTGGTTGGTGGAAATCCAAAGTTCTCTGTAGACGAGTTGTAATTATCTTGGTAAAAATTTTATATAAAACTGATAAAAGGCTGATAGGTCTGTAATTTCTAATATCTTCTTTATCACCTTTTTTAAATATTAATATTATTACTGCATTCTTCCAATCTTCCGGTACATCTTTATCATTTAGACATTTGGTATATAACTTTGCTAAAATTGTTTCTATTTCTTCACCTGCTTCTTTTAATATATCAATTATAATTCCATCATTTCCTGGAGCCTTTCCTTTCGTCATACACTTAATTGCATGTCTCACTTCTTCATTTAAAATTCTGGGCAATTCGGAAGATGTAACAGATATAGGAGGTACTTGTTCTTTATTACTATATAATTCTTGATAAAAATCTTCTACCAATTTCATGATGTCATCTCTCTTTTTAGTAATAATTCCATCTTTTTTTCTTATTGCAGATATAAATTTCCTACCAATACCAAAATGTTGTTTAACATTTTTGAGACTTTTATTTTCTTCTACAGCTTTCCTTGCTATTTCACAGTTATACTTTCGTATATCATTTTCAACTCTTTTCCGTACCATTTTACAAAATTCGAGATATTCAATTCTTTTTAATACCTCATTTTTTGGATATCTTCATATTCCTTCTTTTCTTCATAAATTCTCTAGTCTCAGTAGAAATTTTATTAGTCAATTGCTGCTTTTTTCTACCAGCTATGTTTGTTGCAGTTTGTAAAAGTGTATCAGTTATTTTCATATTAATTTCATTCAAATCTGTATCATGTTCAAAATCTCCTAACACTTGAAACCTATTTGTAAGTTCTAATTTAAATTCATTAGAATGTTTCTGAAGATTAGGAATATTAACTGTAAATATTGTTTTTCTTAATAATTTTTGTCTCTCTAGTTTTACATTAACACGTAACTTACACCTTACTAATCGATGATCACTTCCTGTGTTAAATTTATTAAGAACATTACAATCTTTAAATATGTATTTTCTGTTAGTCAAAATATATTCCAATTCTGCTGTACCTTCATTTGGATGCTTCCATGTCCATTTCCTTTTAACATTTTTCTCAAAAAATGAATTCATAATATAAAGTTTTACTTTTTCTGCAAACTCCACAAGTCTATGTCCTCTCTCATTTCTATTACCATAACCAAAATTACCTACAGCAATTTCATCTTTCATTTGTCTACCAATTCTAGCATTAAAGTCTCCCATAACAATTTTAAAATGTTGTTTACTCTGATCAAAAGCCTTTTGTACATCCATATAAAAATCTTCTACTACTTCATCACTATGAGAACTTGTTGGGGCATAAACCTGAATTATCTGCATTTGGTATCTGCTATTAAGTTGTATAACTAATCTTGCCACTCTGTCCGATACACCATCAATCTCCACAATATTGTTCTTCCACTTTTTATTTATAGTGAATCCTACTCCACTTGTATTTCCAATATGTGTGCCTTTATAATAGAGTATATGTCCACTTTTTAAATCAATTGTTTCTTCTCCTTTTCTTCTAACTTCACAAAGTCCAATAATGTCCCATTTAATATAAGACAGTTCTTCTTCTAATTCTTGCAATCTTCCTTCACTTGAAAGTGATCTGCAGTTGTAAGTACCTAAATAAAAAGTCATCATCAAATGGCAGCCTGGCTCCGCAATCAGGGGATTCTTAGCACCCTCTGCCTTCGGCCACCAACCGCTGCCTTGGTTGGTGACTTTACAGCCTCCTGGGAATAAGGGCCATGCTTTATTTTTGTCTGTCATAATTGTATATATGTATTGGAAAAATATTTATCATTTGCACAAACATTCATTCTGCCTTATCAGGCACTGAGAAGAAAGACCACGGTGTTTCTTGATCTTAAACTCAGAGGTAAAAAGCCAATAAACTCACCACGCTGGCTAATGCGTGTTGGTGAGCAGTAGCCAGCATGGTGAGTTTATTGGCTTTTTATTAGCTGTCAATACTTATACATTAATATGTATATAGTACAGTGTTCTTTTTTTCTCTCATACTTTATTTACTATAAGTACTTGTGTATTATATTAACTGAGTTCTGCTTTTAAATAGATAATTTAGAATGTCAGTATTCACAAATGAAATAACTTTTCAGAAATCGAGGCCTCTAAATTACGGATTCTTGAACTGCAGCCTGCTTGGTCCATATAAATCTAGGACTATCTGTATCAATTTTTTATTACACATTCTTCAAAATAAGATTCAGTCAGGTTTAAATTTACATCAGATGTTTATATTTGTTATTAGCTTTACTTACAAGCTAATACAATTACTGCTTTATCATTGCACTGTCCCATAATGCATAGCTTTAATTAAGGGTAACAATGATTTTTGGAAGTTTGCTTTTATCTTGATTATATGTGATTTGTTTTAGTTTTGAAACAAACAATAAACTGATTAAACCATTAACCATCACATAATCACCATCTCCTATGCTTGCACGAGTTGTTAAAACTGAGGCAAAAATACAGTAGTGTCACCCACTGTGAGCCAAAGTAATCAATGGATTAAAAAGGGTTTATGCATAAAATCCTTATTTAGCACCTACTCATCCAATATTGTCTTCATATGATGTTTAATGGTTTTGATACCAATCCTGATCAATGGTTTGACGATGACTGGTTATGTATAGATTCTGAATTGGTTCAGATCTAATGAGTTTGGATTGAAAACATCTTTTTTTATTTTGGATTCATAGCTTTAGAGTTAATTAAATGGGTAAAATATGGCTGCTAGAGGGTTGCATTAGATTCTATGGTTTAGGTGTAATGCTCTCGGATCCAAAGCTCCTCACTGATGAGAGCCACAAGCTAGAAACTAGTCTTGGGATATTATATGAGTAAGCCCTAGATAGAGATTTTATGCACAAACCTTCTTGCATCCATTGATTACCCTGAATGGTACTATTGTATGGAGAGTTTTGCCTCTGTTAAAACAATAAACTTTTAAGGAGTTAGATATTAATAATTGCTAGTTTTCTATAAGTAAAAGATAGTCCTTTTAGCAAAATTTGCTACATTTTTTAATATATATATATATATATATATTTAATTATTAACTTAATTTAAACATCAATACTTTAAAATAAGTCTATCCAACATTAATAATCAATGGGATGCATTAAAAAATAGTATTTATTTGAGGACGCATCAAAAGTAATCAATACAGTATACATATTAGATTACTGGAGAATCCAACAGTTAATTAGGTTTAGCATGCATTTCAAAAATATAAGAAAGAAAAGTTTTGATAATTATAAAAAAAATTTATTCAACAGTAGTCAAGATACAATATTTTTTATAATATATCATTTTAGTAAGGGTTTTGTGATAGAATTAAAATATCTAATACGCATTTGATAAAATTATGTTATTTTTTCACTTGAAAAAATCAAAACATTTAGACAGACCATACAAACTTTCACTATAAGTCACAAATCATGTCATAGTCAGTTCTTTAAAATAAAGCTACATGAAGATATATATATATATATATATATATATATATATATATATATATCCATAATATTAATTTTAATCAATGTTAATTTAACTTATACTATTATTTATCCATTTAAATGGTTATTTGATAACAGAGTTATTTTAAAACGTGTTTTAAAGGTATGTCTTATATGTTACCATTAAACTGATAATAATGAGATTTTAATTAAAGTACTGCTAAATTTCTGATCAAACTTTAATATCAAGTTAAACATTGCAATGATATTTAACCCGCCATAGCTACAACTCACTTTGTAATGTAACTTCTACCTTAATATGTGATATCCCTCATAAGAAAAGTGTTATTTTATGATATTATATTTCCAAATTAGTTGTTTTTTATTACAAGCATTATTTACAATTATTATAATTAAAGGGATTTGAACCCAGACTTTCAAGCTCCCTACCATCATCCATGCTAGTATTAAAAAATTTTTAAAATATAACCATGGATTACAGAAAATGGAGAAATAAAATTAGTTTAAAATAGCTTCTAACTGGGATCAATAGATTCCTTTCTTACAATTTGTTATTTTAATGAAATAAATTTGATTTTATTTATTATAAGCATTATTATAATCAAAAAAGCAAGTCATATATAATTGACATTACTTTTATAAGCTTGTATCTATTGGTACGCTCTCTGTATTATAAGCATTATTATTATTATTTAAATATAAAAAATACGAGATTGCAAGAAATGGAGAAATAAAATTATTTTTATTTAGAATACTACAGATACTGCTTTTACCTGAGATCAGATGGTTGCTTTTTCTTTTTCTTTTTTTGCTATTATTTTTAATAAATTAAATTTTTATTATTCTTATTTACTTACAAAAATATTGTAATATTTGTATATAAAAAAAATTGTAGATCCCAAAAAACATTATAAATTTATTTGTGTTTAGATTGTAGCAGTAAAAGATACTGCTAAATTCCAAAAAAGTTGCATAAAACATACTATGTAAGCTAAATTCAAACTCAAAATGACATAGACAATTACTAAGATGGATACCTGTTCAGTTTATAAAATTCTATAAAATTAAAGTATATGAATATTTCTAGAGGTATCACATACCACTTGTAGCTATTGAGTGTTAAATATGTTTGATAGGTTTTCAACTAATTTTCATTCTCCTAATGATATTGGTTATAATAGAAACATATGTCTAGCGGAAATTGGTTCTTTTTTCATCAACATTACTTCCTGAAAGATCATTAAAAAATTTCTATTGTTGGCAGAAGTTATATTTATGTCATATTTAATTAATTACTTATATATACATGTTATTTTGTATAACTTTATATATCCATATAGTTTACAAAATTATTCAAATATTTTTATTATTCTTTCATATTTAGGTTTATTTGTGTATAATCTACCCAGAATAGGTAATTATAAATAAGAAACCTATTGAACATTTGGGAAGTTATGGGTGTTGGTTTAAATATACTTTTTTTTTGCTATAAATTTGTGTGCATCTTTTTTTTTTAACAAATCTGAATTATTATAAGGAGAATTAATGTAACCATTGGTGTATGGGAAATATTTTTTTAAAAATTAAAAATATTGTTGATATATACTAGGGGTATGCTAGAATAAATACAATTGATTCTAGAATCTCATTTGTTATAATATCTGTTTATTCACACATATATTAAAAGATATGTATTTTGGCATAATTAATTTTAAATTCCACTATTGAAACAGAAAAAAATGTATTACAAAATCAAAAATATAAGTAGAAAAATGTAAAATTAAATTATTTAATATGTATACATATTATATATATATTGTGTCGTAAATTTTAAAATCTTAAAAGCTATAATGGAGCTTTTTATTATAAAAGCATAAAAAAAATCTTATGCATATGAAAAGTATAAATAATTTTTTTTGATGTTTTAATTAATTAGCTTTTTCATTCCATTTTGCCACTTCGTGGCCAAAATTATATATTGCACTAATTAATATATATATATATTTTCTCCTAAAGGAATAAATAAATAGATAACTGAATCCTATAATCTGTAACAAAGCTAATGACAAATGATCTAATCAAAATAGAAAGCCATTGTGTATATGCTACTTCCTCTATTTGCAGGGTTAGCGTGAATTCTGATTATTTGTAACAAGTGTTTGTTATAGCATTTGGTTATTGTAATATTTATTGAAGCACACCTCAATATATATACATGGATAGTCAAGATTTTTACAGGTTAAACATACAAATATATATATATAAATTTATCCGTGTATGTGGTTTCTTTTTATAATATTAGTATTGTACCAATGTTTTTGCCGGATCACATCTAGTAGAGATCACTCAAGTAGTTGTTATAGAGATATGTTAGTACCTCTAAAATAACAGTTTGTCTGATCTTTATTACTTGAACAATAGCAAAAGTATTCCAGCTAAAACATCAATCTAATGTTGACAAGCAACCACATACCCAAATTTCAGTTATATGATTATATGCGCTTGTCTTTTTAGGAGTATTGCACAAATGGTCATTGATTTTTTATGGCACTGAAATTGATCCCTTGAGCAGTATTTCCCAAGAAGCTTCTAAAAATCCTCCTCGTAAAGAAGGTGCCCAACCGGTCCAACCACAAGAATCACATGAGGATCCCAAATCTAATTCAGAACCTCTTCCAGATAAACAGCCTCTCCCAAGCGAAGGCAGCCAAGATGATCACCGTTATGATTCCTCGGTGGAAAATAACCAGGTAGCTTCTTTAATGGACTATTTCTATATGATTGATGATTTATTGAGCCGCAGAGCAAAGAATAAGATATGAGTAGTTTGAATGAAATGCAAAAGATTATCTCAAATTCTAATTAAAAATATCGATCACAAAAAATTTTATTATTAATTTTAGATTTCCTCAAATGATGATTTAAAAATAACCTTATTTCAAATATAAAAAATATTAATAATAATCCAAAAATAAAGCAAAATATTTCATATCAATTGTTTTATATTTTTTTAAAATAACTTTTGCATTTCATATATATTTTAAGACATTTATTTATTTTCATCAGGGCTATTAGAAAGCATTTGTAATCTGTGTTAACAGAAAACCAAATAAATAAATTATTGGGGAAAAAAAGTAATAATTTTGAAAAGGATTTTATTGTTGTGTTTTATTTTAATTGTATATTATAATATTGCTAATATTATATAGCAAACGTTTCTACAAACGGGACCTAGGATTAGCGAAACTTTATCGTTGTATTATAATATCTTTTCTAAGTTGTCAAAACAACCTCTAACATTCTTCTAATGTGTCTTTTTTTACATTGAAATGTTCCATTTGTAATGTCCATTTATTTTCAATCTAAAAAGAAAAAAAGGGAAATACATATATCTAGATATAATTCAGATATATAAATAAAACATATATGCATAAATGGTGTTTGCATGTATAATCATAAATAAATCTGAAAATTTTTGTAGATACTCATTAGTATGTCATTTTAAAATCCTTACAATATTTCTGATTTCAAATAATAGGCTTACCTATAGATAACTCATAACTATCCAAAATTGGTCATTAAATGGGTATTTGGTTATTCTTAACTGGCAGATGAAACAAGAATGAAAAATATTGCTCAAACTATCACCATCTAGAAATTGTCGAGTCTGATGGAAAGTGTCTTCTCTGTTACTTTTCAGAGGACTGTGGCAAATTGATTGCTTCTACTTTAATTCTGCCACCTAGTGAAAGCTTGAGTAATCAATAGATGTTAGTTGATGCTACATAATAAATCCCTATCTATATCCGTATTCCAAATATTAATCTTTAGCTTGTGGGTTTAGGATTATTTTTTTGGATCTAGCACAACTGAATATTTGGAATGTAATGCACTTTTTCCACAGAAGCCATCTTTCCTTTTTTTTTTTTTTTACTATTAAAGCTACCAGCCTGGAATCAAAAATTTCTTAATGCTTAAAATCTAAACCAATATTCGTTTGCTGGTTATAAAGTTTATACTAGATGGCAAAATTGAAGTTCAATGCATGTCTATAAAATAGTGATAAAGCTAAATAATGCATCACTTTTAAAACATCATAAAAATTTGATTTACAAGTGTCAAACTTACTGTACTCACAACTTTGATACCATCCACTTCAGATAAATGCATTAGTGATAAGTACTAATTATTTTTTGCTATGAAGATTATCTTTTCATTCCTAGTCTAGGTATAAGCTTATAAATTAGTTTAAAAATTAATATATCTTGTTTTGATTAAATATAATCCAGGTTCGTCTCTTTTTATCCATGTGCAATAGTTTTTTTAGATCTACTTAAGACTCTCACTCCCAGCAGTATAGAATCTAAAGCAGTGTACTATTTGTAAATAAACTAAAGATCATCATTTCAAGCTAATGTACATGCGCTTTTTTATGAATGTTAATAATAAATGAATACTTTCATTTCCAACACAAGATAAAGTCTTTGCGAAAGAATAGAATGAATCCACCTACTCTTTCAACCCAAATGCTTAAGTATGGGCGAATCTTAAGCACTGGAAATGAAAGCGTGAAAATAAACCAATCACTTTAAATTACTCTTTACCATGTCTGAATGAATTACGCCTACAAAATTTTCTAGAATTTACGACACATCATTCTTAAATGAAACTAAACATATGTAAATGAGTTTATTTTTATACTTTCATTTCCAGTGCTTAAGATTTGCCCATGCTTAAGCATTTGGGTTGAAAGAATAGATGGGTTTATTCTATTCTTTCACAAAGACTTTATCTTGTGTTGGAAATGAAACTATTCATTTATTATTAACATTCATAAAAAAGTGCAGGTACATTAGCTTGAAATGCTGATCTTTAGTTTATTACAATTTATATACATCGTGCTATATAAATAAATATCTCATTTATATTTGTAAATAATTACATTAAGATTCTTTTTATGTGCCATCGTAATTTAAATTTATGTATTGGATAATCATTTGAAAATGTGTGCGCATATGGTCTTATTAAATACATTGTCTAATTTATTGTTATAATTATGAATACTTAAAAAAAAATTTTTTTTATTATGTTTACATATACAATTTTAATGCACAAATCAGCGCATAACAGCAGAGCTTCTTCAAATTAAATCACAATTTATTATAAACTTAATATAAATTATAATACATAATAAATAATGCCCGAGCGCTTTCAAGAGAACTTAGCTCTCATAATCATGGGTAATAAAGAGTAAGCGTAACAAGGTTGCTATGTGTAAATATATGCAGATATATGTAAATTAATTGAACTATATGCGTAAATCTAATTAACCCATTTCTTAGAAATTTTATAACATGCATTTTTCCTATTCATAGCCTTATCATCCATGGCAATAAAACATGCCTCCTTCACCTTTCTCTTAACATCATTTCTTTCCCTACAAACTATTCTTGGATTTTCAGGTTCACATGAATGACCAGTTAATTTCTGAGCAAATATTTAACATTGTGGTATGTTTAAAAGAACTTGATTCTTATTCCTTTGATTTTAATTTGTTCTTTTTGAGGATCAGGGATGTAGATCTTGATTATTCTAAAATTCTACATTCTTTAAATTTTAATAAGTCAATTTATGATTTATACATGAGTGAGAGAAAGAGGGCCCTGGGTTTTAATTGCAGTTTAAAATAGTTTGACATAGATAATGATGAAAAGTGGTGTGCCCAAAAATTGTTTTGTAATAAAATAAAAATCAAATGTGTGTTAGTAGTATAACTTCAAATTTGAGACTTAAGTAGCAGAGTATTAAGAATCTCATAATATAGAGATAGTACATCTATCTATCATGCCTATAATCTGGAGTTTAAATGTGGGCCAAGTGAAATTTTTTTCAAGAGGCTTCCAAGATTTTTCTTATCATTATCTGGTCCATTACCAACCCAGCAAACCAGCCAATAATAGCTGGGAAAAACCAGCTGATAAAAAAAGATAGAAAACTGGCAAATGCTCGTCACCTGGAAATTGGCAAGTCTGGTGAGTACTTCCTTTTCCTTCACTGTTCCGTTCTGAGGAGCTAATGAAGAGGTCATTCGACCTTGTGGATTTGTCTTTTTTACCTATATATGTATATGTAAATAGAGTACATTAAAACAAATTTTTATTAAAATTCTCTCATGACCATAGTTTCATCTATTAACAAAGAGATCTCCTCAAGTGAAATTCAATTAGATATAAAAAGCACATAATTCCAATTTTTTAATCTTTTTTTCAGTTGTCAAAAGCGTGCTCAGCGTACTATATTGTTAAAGTGTTCTTACTATACATGTTGTATTTATTTTTTAAAAAAAAACATATAATGGACTACACTTTTTAATATTTTTTTATTTATATTATATATAATTTAGATTATATATGTACCATTATTCATGCAGAAGGGAAATATAATCTATACTTTACATAATAACTATACTAATGATCAGAGGTATTGTCTATAAATACACAGACTATGACCACCTTTCAAGACCGTTAAATCCCCTCTTTGATTACTAAAAGCAAAATATATCTCCTATGGATGCTTTTAATTTATAGTGGGTGTTGAATCCAGGCACCATCCAGAGAATTGACTGGAATATCTACAAGAGAAAATTTTAAACCCTTCTAGCACTTGATTCCTCAGTTAGCTTAATTAAACATAAGAAACTCACCTCATTAGCAATCAGATATTAGATATTTAAAAGAAGACTGTATAATTAATTAAATTTCACATGGTGAGAGATTCAGAAAAAGATAATTACAAAAACAAAAGATTAAAACAGAACTGATTCAATCAATGGCTAATGCATGATTTTATGATAATAATTCTATTTTTAATATCACTGTGCTAAGAGACTTACTGTTTGCTTTAGTAGTTATTAATATAATAACCTAGCAAATTATAATAACATACACATAAAATAAAACTTAAATTATTTATAAATTTGTTTCAAACAGAACTAATTTAATCTTAAATAATTAACTACTAGTTTACAGATGTAATTGATTTTAACAAAGTTTGTTAAGGAATATGTTTAAGTCTAGACTTTGATTTTTGCTTATATTGGACCTAGGTTTTGATTAGAAGTTTTTCAAGGTGATTACCTATCTTTTTTTTTCTCAGTGCTTAAAATCTCTAAGATTAATGTCTTCATTGCTAAAGCATAAGCTCATGAACAGTATTCTTGCATAGAAGCTTGTAGCTCCTTTCCAGGACAATGCATGTCTTCTTTCAACTATCCAGCAGCATTCTTGAATGTATGATGGGCATGTGTCTCAACAATGGCAGATCAGGGTTTGAGTTACATCTCAGGCTATTGATAGTTCATAGATACTGCATGGTGAAAGACTGAATGAATATTCTTTTGCAAATCTAGCAGGGCATGGTAGTATCCACAGAGATTCCTATGCCTTACTTGAGCCACAAAGCTGGAAGTTCATGATAGTGGATACTGCAAAATTTACCAGGTAATATTAGCAACACAACAGCAAAACTAACAAGAGAATGACTTGAATAACTACACTAATGAAAATGTATTATCTTTTATAACCCTGACCAACCATTGTTTTCAGCATCATCCATTCCAATTGTTTTTTTAATTCTTAATTAATAAGCCTCGTTTTTAATTACAACATTAATTATCTAATGGAATTACTGGTTTCCAGTAAAATATAATTCCTTCTTTCTTGATTAGATAATAATTTACAAGATTATATTTGATTAGATAACTTTACATGATTATTTTATATTTAGATATTAATTCTACAAAACCATTTTACATTTCATTTCCTTTTTCAAATTAATACTTTAACTTATCGCATACATTTTCAAGTTACTCTTTTTTGTTGTTTTAAAGTGAAGATAAGTAATTTTTACTGGTTTTATTTAGCTAGCGATTACTTTTATTATATTTTCTTTCTAATTAAAACTTAAACTATCATTATAATTTTATTTGAAGTTTAATTCTTTTTTTTTCTTTATTTTAAAGTAGACTATAATAATTTTCTGGATTTTTTTATTTAATTTTAAACCAGTCTTTCGTTCTGTATTTCAAAAATGTCTTTCCTCTCTAATTACTATTGTAAATTACTATAATAGATCCCTTTTTCTTTTTAAATACTTTTATATAACATGTATATTTATATAATACAATATTTTTAATGGATGTTTTAGATGGAAATATTTAATGTGTGGAGTTATCCATTTATAATTGTTTAATTAGAAATTACTTTGCTTAGAACAGTAGTTAATGAAAATCAAATGAACTGACTGGCTTGGTTGCATACAAAAGAAGGACCCTGTTTTAAATTCCACTCTAGATGTAATATAGAGGACAAAGCCCTTCAGTTTACATTTATAGGTGCAAGAAATCAAAGTATAGTTAACATTTCAATTTTCTTACTTATTATAATAACCCCTCCACAGGTAGATTATGTATTGTAATGCAATATTTTTATTGGATGTTTTAGATGGAAATATTCATTTATAATTGTTTAATTAAAATAAATGAATAAATTTAAACTGCAATGCTTTGTTTTCTATATTACATCTAGAGTGGCATTTAAAGAGGGTTCTCATTTTATATACAATCAAACCTGTCAGTTTTCTTAGTCTGGGGCAGTTGCTTTTTATTAAATATAGTTCTTTCTTGAGTGCTTTCAAATTAAACAATTATAAATGGATAACTCCACATATTAAATATTTCCATACATATATATATATGCACAGACAGAATAGAAATAGCCTTCCATAATTCACTTCAAAATTCACCAGCCTTTAATATCAAAAGTCTTCACGAGATTGGTGGCTTCAGATTTAAGATTTATCATCAGAATATCTTTGAATTTTGTTTGTATTTGTCAAATTTCAATTAGTCTATTTATAAATAGTTGAAACCATGGTCTTGGAAGAATTTTAGTAAAAATTTGTTTTTTCGCTAGAATTTTAATATATGATTTTCTATTTTATTTATTTATCATTATTAATATAACATTATGCAGTACTTAATTTAATTATATATGGATATAATTATATCATTTGCAATCTTTAATAGATTAATATTATAAAGTATATATATTATTTATATATATATTATAAAAATCGTTTCTTATACTTTTTTTGTTATCTATTGCTTATACCATATGTAACTAACTCTTTTAAACTCCATTACTAATGTTGGTGTTATTAGTTTATTTTTCATAACAATAAATATTCCACCATTCTTTTTAAAATATATAGTCAATTCATATAATTCTTTAATCAATAAATCTTCACCATAATCTTTTTAAAAACTTTTATTTTCATCATATATATTTAAATCCTTCCACAATCTCCATATTCCAACGTTTCGATTGTTTTCCAAATTACAATCATTTTCAAGGCAAAACAATTAAAATATTATTTAAAATAACAATCCTCAATAAACGTCCTTCCTTCTATACAATAATAAACATATCCTATAAATTATTGTATATATAATGTATTATTTATCTTCCATGTATCTTTATTGTTATGAATTATCAAGTAAACTTGTAATGATATATGGAAGATTGGTTTATTGGAAGATACATGGAAGATACATGGAAGATAAATAATACATTATATATACAATAATTTATAGGATATGTTTATTATTGTATAGAAGGAAGGACGTTTATTGAGGATTGTTATTTTAAATAATATTTTAATTGTTTTGCCTTGAAAATGATTGTAATTTGGAAAACAATCGAAACGTTGTAATATGGAGATTGTGGAAGGATTTAAATATATATGATGAAAATAAAAGTTTTTAAAAAGATTATGGTGAAGATTTATTGATTAAAGAATTATAGTTTATTTTTGTACTTAAATACAAATATAATACAATGTTTGTGTGTTTTTGCTTGTTTGTTTACTTAAATAATAAAGTACCATTATAAATCTATAAATGATTAACATATTTAAAGTATATATACATTTCATGGAACAAACAAGTACAAATAAAAATGTTACTAAGATAATTTACAAGCCTGATTCTCTGTAAATATGGCTTATAATTATCTGTGTAATGTATTTTGATTTGCTTATTCCATGTAATAGATTTACAGTCTTAATGTTACATATTTGAGAGCAACCCTAAAATCATTTGCATGCTTATGAAAATCATTAGTAGTAAAATATATATGTGTGTGTATTTAAAAATGGTATTGCAAAATGCCTGGAGAAGACAAATAGAGAACTACCGCAGTGAAGGTATGGATTCGTGAATTGACCATATCAACCCAGTTATATCCAATAGTCTAAAGTCATTGGAATTATAAAATATTGAAAGATTATTTACATGGAATATTAGACAATGAATTGGAGAAAATTGATTGTAAGCAATGGAAAAAAAGTTGCTAGATATTGTAAGATTATATGGGACTAAATTGCTTGCTTATGAAGAGGAAAAAATCAAGAAAAGAAAAAAGTACTGATTTCTAGTTGTAAAAGCAGCCATTACAATGTAGATGATATATATATTTTTAAATCCCATAAAAGTTTTATATTTTATTTAAAGGGTTATTTAAAAATTATTCTTTTGGGATCTGGCTTGTAATTATCTTTGTAATATGTTGAAGTATAGAAAAAATAAGAGCACAAAAAAAGCTCATAAAATATCACATGATCTATCATGACTTCGGTTTACATATTGCCAATTTAGCAGCATATTTTTTGTCATCTTTTCTATATCGCTTACTGTAAGATTTAATGATAACAGATGACTTTATTTAATAAATCCCAGTTTGATGAAAGCCATAAGTTTAAAACTAATCTGGAGATATTGACACGGTAGCAATTTATTAAGCACTGTCCATCTGGCATCTTATCATCTTGTATTAAAGCTTACAGACAGTAAGTGATATAGAGAAGAAAAAAAGGATGGTACTAAAAGAGCACCTTGAATTTTTAAGAAGATAATGGATAGAATAGTAAAGAGGTGTGAACATATGAAGACTGGTTAAAATAAAAAAAATTTAAACTTGTCTGCAAATTCAAATGTGAAGCAGAAGAATTCAGGATATAATTAGCAACAATATAATTATTATTATTAAAAAAGATAGCTTTGATTTAATGTATTGTCAAATAAAAGGCTGTATGGAATTAACAGATTCACATGAATCATTTATTTTATATAGCATGATATTTATAAACTATAATATTTAAACAGCATTAAGCTGTTGCACATGTGCTTTGCAGATTTTAACTATAAATGAATGAATACTAACACTTCACATGAATAAAATAGTCATTAAAGATAGGAATAATAAATTATTATAAAATAAATCTGATGAAAAAGTAGCAAGAATATATGTGATATATGCCATAGAAATTACAAATTATGTTTATATTAATTAAAAAATCTCAATGCAAGCCGACACTCCCAAGATAGGCTATGAATATGGAGACCTAAGTTCCCCAAAAGCACTAAGCCTTATAATTCTTTTCTAATAATATTAAGCTTCACTTTTTTGCATAAAGTGCAATTAAACCTTACTACTCAAAGGTGAAGTAAAAACAAAGAGTTTATTTCAATTAATTGAAAAAGTAAATTCTGTTATTGAATTTGAAATAGATTATGCTCTGTGATGGCAAGAAAATTGGTGCATTAAACATGAAAGAAAGTAGTCACACACCTTAACATTTGACTTTTTTCCATCCACATCTAGTGAGAATTTGAATTAATAATTCAGCATAATAAAAAAATCATATTTGAACTTTAAAAAAAGTATAAAAATGTGTAATTCATAACAAAAACAATGACTTTGTTAACTGATTCTTTGTCATAATGCTATTGTAAATAGAAAATCAACAAAATATTTGTTGAATCAATTTCATTTTTTTAAATCTGAATAAGTTATTATAAAAACATCACAAATCTATGAAATACTTGGCTGAAGTTGATAATTGTATATATATTTATTAAACTATCAAACATTCAGAATCTCTGCTATTTGACAACCTTCAGAATGTCAAAACCCTACTTTTCAGTTCTTCTGGCATAATATTAACTTGTATATTTAAAATTGAAATATATTTCAAAAAAAATCTAAATGGAAACAAATTTATTTTTAATAATTTTAACCAAAATATTTTGTAAAAATAATTACAAATAATTAAATGTATTATGAAATTATACATTTTTTTTTCTTATTTTAAAAAATAGACTGGCTATTTATTCAAAAAAGCAATCAAATTTCCAAGTTTGTCGGGCTTTTTTTCTCCCATCTTATACTCTATAGGCTGCTCTTAGCATACAATATTGATTTATTAGTTACACAATCAGATGTCATTAATCCACAGAGCAATTTAATTCAACTTTCTAGTACAAAATGATTGATTTAACACTGTTACACAGCACTATCACAGTACTTTGTGAAAAACCACAATAAATAACCAAAAGATTAAGAGAGTTGATGAATATTTTCAATGTATTTATTATTCAGAATAGTGGCCAATAAATTTTCTGTCAGTGGTTGTGATTCCACTGGAAAAAGTTATATTTCAGTGAAATATGCCAACTTTAAAACAGTGAGGCCAAGGTACTTGTGCAAACCATAAATGAATTCAAGTAGATTGGATCTATCAAAAATAATTGCATATATAAAAGACAAAGGGAAAAGAGGATTGCAAGTGAAGTTATGAGAAATTTTATTGTGCCAATAAACATCACATGACCACCAATTATGCTTGTGTATAACTGTTTTAAAACAGGTAAAACTCACTATACGTATTGCCACACACAGCAAACTGGAGTAATCAATGGATGCCAGAAGGCTTGTGCATAAAATCCCTATCTACTGCCTACTCATCCAATATTCAGACTAGTTTCTGGCTTGTGGCCTTTGTCTGTGAGGAGCCTTGTGACTAGAAAGGAGAATTGTTAATTTCAGTTGATATCACATTTATTGATTTTGGAAAGTCATTTGATAAAATAAATTGGTTACTTTCCTGAATATATTGAAAGTGGAAAATAGATTGTATAGAATTGTATTGAGAAATTAGTACATAAATCAGAAAATATATAGAAATGGTTAAATTGTTTAAGTAGAGAAAGTACTATGAGAAAAGAATATTATTTATCTTCCGTTTTAATTAATATATATTTAGATGGGCTGTTAAATAAATGTTATTTTAAGCATTAGCCGTATGAGTGTTACTTGCATGAGTTTTATTGATAATATGGCAATATTTGCAATTGGGAATGATGAATTTAATATCTTTTTAAATTGGCAGAGCTTGTAGAAAATTTATGATGAAAGTAAATGCAAATAAAAACTAAAATAGTGCAACTTCTTTCATGTCTAATTTTTAAATATGAATCCTGTCTAAGGTAGATGTTGTTTTACATTCGTTGTAGCTAGCCATATTAGCATTGAGTAACTTAATGAAAACTAGATGGCACTGTAAACTTTATAACTTTTCTAGCTTGGTTTTCAAAACAGGTAGTGGTTATTTTTCTGCCATGGATAAAGCCAATTAGCCAATACTGTGTTATGAGAGTGTTTACATCACCATCTAGTATTGAATGCATTGTTAAATGCTTCCATAGCTAGTTAGAATGAAAGCAGCTTTCTTTGTCTAATGGGATAGTGCAGTTAGAAAGCAATTGAAGAGATAGTCTTTTATAATAGACTTATGATATGAAAATATCAAAAGTTTTTAAAATTTCGTTGTAATATTGTCTTTCAATGTGTTTTATTTTTTTAAAAAATGTAATATTTTGTCATAGAAGTAATGATTTTATTTATTATTAATAACAAATACAAAAATACAAGTTACATAATATGAATATTTAGTGAACATAATTTTTTTAAAAAGGTTGTGGGAAAAGTTTATTTGCTAATAATAAGAAAATTTCTTCAATTTGTTATCAATATAGTCTTTATAGAATCAAATCAGATATGTAAAATTATAATTCCATTTGATTGACTTTGTCTAAGTATTTTACTAAGTTTTTCAAATTATATATAAATCATACCTTTTAGAGGGTTTTTTTTTTTTTTGTCAATTTATGAAATTATATGAAACTTCGTAGCTAGAAAAACAATAATACGTTATTGCCATTCATTTATCATAATATTTCAGGAAAATAATACTTGGACTATTTTCAGAAATACTTCAAAACAAGAATTGTCCACAAAATGCTTTCGAAAGCCTTTCGATGTCAAAATGTCTTACCATTAATTATTTGCGTATTTATTTGTACACATTTATTAAAAGCAAGATTTTAAACCAGCTGCTAGATGTCAGGACAATCGTTAAACCTCTCTACTGTGCGTTTATCTTTTTAACTGTTGTTAAAAGTTTTAAGAAATTGTTGTATGAATATATTGAAGAGTAATAAAAAAAAGTTTTTAATTACGAACAATTATTATAATGATATGAATATTTTTATTCTACTAGTAATAATATATTAAATGTTTTTAAATTATTTACTAAGTTTGATTATATTTCAGAATATAAAAAACACTAAATATACATCATTAAAGACTGTTCCGTACTATAAATTATCGGCAATTAAGAATTCTGCGAAATTATTGGGCTGAATTATTAATAATACAGCGGATTTTAATATATTTATAAATAATAAAAAAATTATACAAAAAAATATTCAAATTTTATACATATGCACAAAACACAGATGTACATATATGTAATTAATATAAAAAGAAATTAAAAAAAGTCTGAATAAGATATATAACTGTTAGGATTTTGACCTACCAGACAAGTTTTTAAACGATCTTGCCTAACGTAGACCTTGATAGTAGTTTGAAATGTCAATAATAAACACTCACTTATCATTCCAACTCCAAGGGCAAAATACAAACCAATCTTTCAAAGATATATTCTCTTATAGAACATGATATCTTTTTAATTCTTTATCAGAAAACTTTTCTTTCTAAAATATTTCAATACCATATCTAATTGTAGCTTTCCAATGTATTCTATTCTCTGCAATATCTTTCCAATGCAAACAATGTATTACATTTCTTTAAAATGTCTTTGAGACAATCAATGTTTATAATGTAGATGGATCCATCTTTCCCTGGAAATCATGTCCAGGTTCATCATAAAATACCTTTATCAGAAATCTTATATTGTTCATTTATTTTACTTATCCAATCCAATAATGGTGAGGTGTTACAATAATAGACTCTAATATTATATCCAGCAAGATGAATATATCGATTGATTTTATAATCTTGCTATTGTATTTTCAAAATTTTATGAAGCATCTTTAAATGAAACTCTTCTAATATTTAAGCCTTACTTTCATATAATAAATTGAGTATATAGTTATTTCTGTGTAATGAAATGTAATATTTTATAACTTGTTAAAAGCAGCAGTGGCACATTCAAATCTGTGCTGTTCTTTATCATCTAAGTCTATCTATTTTTAAAACTACCATAGCATTTGAATTGATTTACATTCTCAAGTTGATAACTATCCAAATTAAAAGTTGCTGAGAATTTTTTTTTTATCGTTGGCTGATAAAGAACTTGAATTTTTTCTTCATATGGGTCATAGCATCGTCCGGGAGGTGAACCCACAACCGTCTGCAACCAACTACTTGCTTGCAAGGTGGCTGCGATGATCTCTTGGCTAACAACACTTGATAAGAACTTGAATTTTTTGAACATAAATTATTAAACAAATTCTTTATATATTGCATTCAAAACATTAAATATATTTTATCAATTTTCTTTTGAAATGACAAAACTAGTACAATTATCAGCATAATGTAAATCCAATAAGATGAAGTTTTTGTTTTTTCTTTTAGTCAATTCAAATTTAAAATTCTATCAGCAAACCTGTATTCCATCTTGTTGCCTGTTCCATTAAACTGTCTACAGTTTTAAAGACAACTATCATAAAAATTGAAAACAATGTTGCAATGTTTATCCCAATTTTCATTTCATATGCCCCAGATTTTCTACCTGTAGTAATAATACTTCCTCTCATTCCATCATGTAAAAGCTGTATAATATGAATAAATTTTGATAGATAATCAACTAATTTCAAACAATACCATAAACCTGTTTGATTAACTGAATCAAGTGTCTTGATTAAATCGATAAAAACAATATATAACTCAATTTTTTGTTCCCAACATTTTACTTGCATATGCCTGGCAACAAAAGTCATGTTTATAATGCATCTCAATTCTCTAAAACCACATTGAATCTTTGATAATCCATTCACCTATGACTGGAAGCAATCTTTTCAACAAAATTTTTGAAAGTATAATTGGCTGTAATAGACGAAAATGATATTCCATGATAATTATTACAATCTTGTCTATTCCATTTGTTTTGAAAAATAGAAACAAGTAATTTTAAGATCAGACAGAAAAATTCATGAGTCAATGTATTCCTAAAATATATATATATATATATTTGAAGCTAACATACTGCCACCATATTTTAAAACTTCTCCAGGTATTTCATCAGGACTGGAACCATTTTCATTTTTAAGATTACAAATAGGTCCTTTGGCTTTACAAAGCTGGATATCTTTGTCCAAATCTAAATGGGTAGATACAATGGATAGATCAGGGGTAGTCAACCTTTTTATACCTACCGCCCACTTTTGTATTTCTGTTAGTAGTAAAATTTTCTAACCGCCCACCAGTTCCACAGTAATAGTGATTTATAAAGTAGGGAAGTAAATTTATAAAGCAGAGTTACAGCAAGCTAAAGCATATAAATCTCTATGAAATTTTTTTAAAAAGTCAATTAAGTTTTCAAAAAAAAGAAAGTGCTTCAGTGTCGGACAAAACCCCTAACACCCACCATGAAGGCTGGAACGTCTGTCTACTAGTGAGTAGTAGGGACCAGGTTGACTACCACTGAGATAGATTATTAAAAGTCATCAACTCAATTCTTATATCATTATTCAAAAGTTGATCAAAATACTTCTTCCATCTGCCTAAAGCAGGAGTGGGCAAATAGCGGCCCGTGGGCCACATGTGGCTCGCAAAGAGTTTTTATGCAGCCTGCCAAGACAATCAGAAAAATCCACCTTGAACTAAGATTTCCTTTCCATGTGCAGCCGAAAATTCATCTTGTATTTTTCACTAGGATGACCCCATCAATAAACATGCATAGTGTAGATATGATATGCAGTGCTTTTCAAGTTGATATGGTTAATTTCAATTTTGTCTTTGCATTAGCAAATATATACATTTCCAACTTTAGTGAAACCATGAACGCTCCGAAGAAATATAAAATCGGTGATGAATGACGTGTGTTTAATGAAGTATGAACAAATATTTCTTTGGTAATACAGGGACTAAAGCAGTGTGTTTATTGTGTTATGAAAAAAGGTGCGGCCCCCTGCTAACCTTCTCTTCCACAAAGTGGCCCCCGAGCCAAAACAATTGCCCACCCCTGGCCTAAAGGATTATAATATCATTTGGCATGGCCATATATTGCTTTCAGTGCTTCAAATTTAAAATCTAAATTTACCCCAATTGCCAAAAGTCTTGTCTTCTTTACAGTTTTAATTCACCAATCATTTTTAAGCCTTCTTGTCATTGAACTTTTACTTTCAGATCTCTATTATAAAGTTCCACATTTAATTTTTTCCAAATAGAAAATGTCACATTTTATTTTAATCACATCATTAATAATATGATTGTCATAAAAATCAGTCATGATTCTTCTTGTTAGTGAATTTGTATTTATAATATGCTCCTTATGAGAATTCCATGCTTTAATAATATGACAGTCCTGAAGGTCCAAATTAGCAATATTAATATTTAATAGCTATTGAAATTTAATTTACATAGTAAATACTTTTAAAGAACGAACATCAATTTTAAATTGGAGCTTATTAGTCTGTAATTCTTACACAACCATTTCCATTTTAAGTGCTCACATATGATTTTTTTTTTTGTAATCCGACTTCTGACCACAAAATAATCTATTAAATGTCCTTCCTAAGTGTGGTGCACCCATGTTCCTTTATAGTAGTTTTTCATGGGTTGTGCAAAAATTTAATAACAAAAGATCACTTGAATTTGTAGCACCAACACCATTATTTTTAACAACTTTTATCCAAAGTCTATTATTTTTGCATGCATTAAAGTCTCTAGGAAGAAAAAATTGTGTTTTAACATCAAAACTGTAATAAGTAATACCCCTAAGATTGGAGCATTAGTATTATAGTGCAAGATAAGTTGCATCACCATTAGTCTTTCATTGATATAACCAAGGACTAAGTCAGATTTTACAGCTGTCCAACACTCTGCATTTCTTCTTTTCATTGACTGATCTGCTTTTTCAAAAAATATATAGCCAGGCACATGTTCTGTTAAATTTCCATTGGAAAATAAGCCTCACTAAGAGCAGCTATATTGATCTTAAATCTTGACAGGTTTTTAATTCATCTGTGAAGTTTTACCTTCTCCTCTTGAAGAATTTGTATTAAGTAAAGTTTTCATATTTCATGTACCTATATTTAAGAATAAATTAGATTTATAATCCTTATCTCTAGCATTATCACTACCTCCTGCTTTAGCACTATTTTTGCCATTATTATTATTTCTATCTCTTTAATAAGTGTCATTGAGCATGACAGTCTAATCAGACTGTGTCAGTCAGGCCATTTTTAGAACCCATTTTTTAAGTTCTTTGTCTTCCATGATAGGCAGAGGGATTTCTAAGTAGGTCTGCCTAAATGTACATTTTTTTCCAGCTGGCATTTCTATTTCAAATCCAATTCCAAACAACTCATTAGTTATTGTACTGCCTCAAACAAAGATAATGCTTAATGTCTTCCAAAGTACTATGTTTGTCCCCGTCATTGCTTTTTAGTTCTCAAGGATTTGAACTAAAAAAAAAAATGGGTAAAGGAATTAGAGTCAGAAATACTGTGCATGTAATTAAAAGATGCAAATGTGGGTGTGTGCAATTCCATTATTGCAGTTAATATAAAATGACCAATCACATGAGTCTCGTGACAATCAGGTTCTGTGTTCAGACTATCAACAGGTTCTCAAGTGATGGAAAAGTAAATTTAAGACACTCCTAACACACACATACACCCTCTTTTACAAGTCCAGAATTTGGATAAAAAGTGTCTTATGTTCAAAGTAACACAGTATATATCAGTTGAATGGATTCATGTGCCCAAATGCCACATGACTTCCTTAGTTCTTCTTATTACCCATTTCTTTTATTTGCCCTGGTTTTTTTTTTCTATAAAAATTTTGATAGTTCCATTATCCTACTCTCATTTCTAGTTTAGTTAAAAAAACCCTATGTAAAAAATAATCATAAAACCTCCACCTCTTATACTCAGTTTACTTTTAATTTTTTTTAACTCTCATACAATTTATCCTGATCTTCTTTCAACATCTTAGACTCCAAAATCTTCCTTCTTCACATGACCATCTACAATTCAAATACTTATTCCATTTTTGCCCTCTCTCTCTAATATTCAATACACCAATCTTTGCACCAAATAATAATAAACTGTCTTTGATGTTATATATTCTTTCACATTTTATATAATTCTATATATCTCAGCTATTTTTTTTATTATTATTTATATTTACTTTCCACAATGCTAACTCTTTTTCTCTGGTCTCTTTTTTTTTTTCCATCTCTCACAATTATGTGCCTGTAATACATTCTGCTCACATTGTATCATTTTTTATATAAATATCTAAATAAATAGCATATCTATTATTAACTTTACATGTTGCAAAACCTTGTGCAATATACCTCCCCCCCCCCTTTCCCAATCCGATTAAGCTCTTTTTTTTATTAATCTATTTTTATGTTAAAATCTTCAAATCGTGTTTATTTCCCTCATTAAAACCTCTTGAATAGCACTCTTTACTTCCCATAATTCAACTTTTTATATTCTGCCTGTCCAATATAAAGTGCGTCATTTTCCAAATGATGTCGCATCTTTACTTCTTTCCAAATCATTCCACATATCTTATAGTTATGATATGTTAAACATTACATAGTTTTAATTAATCCCATTCCATGTTTGCCACCTACCCACCCCCATTTCCAATTATCTGTATAATTTTCATTTTAATAAAGTTCACTTCGTTTCCTTAATTCAATTCTATTCCCCCCCCCCCCATTAAATAGCTATCCAGCTAACTTTTATCTCTCTCAATTTGCTTCTTAACACTCTCTTTTATAATACCTACATGCCTTTCTTTTTTCTTTTATATCTTCTAAAGTTTATTCCCTCTTTTTTTTTTTTTTTATTAATTCTGTTGCTTCTAAATATTTGCAATCCCATCCATTCTTTGTAACTTAAAATCACTATAATTGTTTCCAAAATATCATTAAACCTACCCAATTTAGTCTCATTATTTCATGACTTCACCTGATATAATCTTTTTATAAATTTCATGACTTAGTCTTTCACATGTCTCTAATTCTATCATGTAAAATTATGATCACTACTATATTCGTTTCATTTTTCATTAGACACTTGAATTTTTTTATCTTTGCTAATTCTTTTTTATTTGTTAACATGTAATCAACAGCATATTTCAGATTCTGCCTTGACTATTAAACTTCCTATCATACACTTTATCCAAATTCCAATTTTCAATCCCTTCTTCGCACATTTTAATATTGTAATCAACAGCATATTTCAGATTCTGCCTTGACCATTAAACTTCCTATCATACACTTTATCCAAATTCCAATTTTCAATCCCTTCTTCGCTCATTTTAATATTGCTTTTTAACCTTCATAAAATAATTATTTTTAAATTCATTTATATTCCTATGTAAACATCCCCAAGTACTCATATTCCATTCTTTCACAATTTTCCATTTTCTTTGCCTAATTTCAATCTAACCCATATTTGTTCTATATTAATTTCTTTCTATGCTGTGCTCATTAATAATACTTCTATATCCTTTCTTATCTTATACTCACAACTATTTAGCCTCTTCCATTCACATTTCTAAAAATGTTTTTATTCATCCTTCAAATATGTGTCTACAACTGCTAGTAAGTCCTTTTCTCTTCTATAAAGACATTCTCCAACTTTGTTCATATCTCAACTTTGCATATTTATAAAGCCAAATCTAAATATTAATCCTTTTTTAATTTTTTCAAATAATTCCAGATATTCTCCATTGTTTTATCTTTACCCGTATTATCTTTTATTATATTCGCTTACCTAAATATAAACATTTTTTCCCATTTCTATTGACCACCAATGGTGCCACTTTTCTCGTATCTCTGTACAGTGTGTTCTAAAAGAGTGACTTGTGATGGTTTTCTATAAACTGCCTGCAATGCAATTTCTGAATCATTTCATGTATTGTATAATGACGTAGTTCATCTATTTGCCACAAAAATTTTAAAAAGCTGATCACAAGTTAGTACATGAATGTGACTATGTATTTTGTATCCTAACCCACAAGCAATCCACTAATATTAAATTTTGGTTTTAAACTGGCAAAATTCTACTGAAACATTTGAAGTGATTCAGTTGGTGTAGAGCAGTGAATTCATGATTCATAAGAATGTTTGCAAAAATTTGTGATAGTAAGGAGAACATTGAAGATGATTTATGAAGATAGGAAATATGCTATCACATTTCTTGCAATAAATCGTGATCCAGATATGCAAACACCTTAAAATTATTATGATGAATAATTAAACTATTTCTTTATTTAACAGGAGTTGAGTTATAGGCAGTATATAAATATTCATGCCTTTATTAGTTAACTGGATAATAAAATTTATTATAAATTAGCAATATGGCTCTGTTAGCTCACATGCTTGTTTAATTCATTATGTGTATACAATCTATTAAAAATCATGGATTTCATAAAGCAAATAGTATCCATACAAATATAGGTATATATTAATTTAAAGTTTATTTTTAAAAAATAGAATTGCATATAACTCTTTTTTGTTCAAAATATGATTGATTTTTGCCTTCATTTCTATTTGTAATTCAAATTTGCATACGTTTGTTCACCTGCATAATGAAATGTTTTTTCCCCTTCTTTATAACCCAAAGCTGAGTGCACTTTGAGTAAAGAGAGCTCTAGTTATGGTGAACATCACCAAAAGTGTACTCAGCTTTAGATTATAAGGAAGATAGAAACCATTTTGTTACACAGACAAATAAATGTATGCAAATTTGAAATTCAAAATTTGATTGTATGTTTATGTATTGGCTATAAATAGTATCACATTAAGTAATTGTGCCTAGTTTATCATTCACATTTTAAAATGAAGCCATTAAAATGCGCTTAATATTATTAAATTCAAACCTCTTTTGATTTGTGGTTAGTATGATTTTAATACTTAATACAACTGATGAATAGCACTCCTAGGATGAGCCTTATGTTGTCATACTTTATATTTCAGAATAGAAGGCACTTCAAGGCTTTGTATATAATGTTTCGGATTAAATCTCAATGCAGCAGGTATTGTAGAAAATTGAAATGCCTCTTATGCCTCAAGGAATATTTGAAATACATAGTCTAGAGCAGAAATGGCAACTCCATACTCACAGTCACATACTTAAGGACCCATGATATGATTATCTAAAAGTACATCTTAAACTAATCAATTAACCCTTTCCTTCAGATGTCTCTTTCTTACTATGGTGTGCATACTTGACATCATATGTAGGTCTATTGAGAATTTGTTGTCCTGCAAGTCAGCAGATTAAAGACTTGAATTTCATATATTGTCTATCGAGTAGTTAATTTTTAATATTTGTGAATTGATGTTAATTATTTTTTGATAAAAATTACTTGTTTATAACATTTAAGAACAACTCTCTAACATATCTGAAACAGAATCAAGAAAATAGCTTCCTTTTTACAATTTCCAAGAAGAATGGAAAGAACATTGTTTTGTGGAAATAATGGGACATGGCTATGTTTTTTGTGCAATCACAATGTAACAATTAAAAAATATGTTGAAAGACATTTTAAATTACAACATAAGAAGTTAAACTAAAAATATGTGTTTCAAAATGATATTAGAAAAGAGAAAATAAATAGTTTGAAGAAAAAATTATCAAACCAGTAATGTTTATTTAAAAAGATGCCAGATAAATCAAAAAAATGTTATTATAGCATCATTCAGTATTGGGTATCTTTTTGAAAATAAGAAGAAATCATATTTAGATGAATTATTTTAAAATTCTCACTGCAATAAATGATTTATAATTATCATGGAATACAATAAAAAAGCATGGACAAATTACTAGATCTTTTTTTTTAAATTTGATTGCTGAAATAAAACAATTTCTTGAACTAAAGATCTATAATGTTCTCAAAGATCCTTCTTTGTTAGGTGACTTAGCTTTTTTAGTCAAAATTTTCAGAAATTAAACCAGTTAAATCTTGAACTGCGGGGTGAAAATAAAGATTTTAGAGATATATGCTATTAAAGTATTTAGCACTAAAGTATCTCTTTGGAATTTGCACTGCAATAAAATTCCTTGATGCATTTTCCACATATGTCAGAAATAATTCCAGAAAAACAAGATTATCGAATATATGTCAATTAGCTAACAAAGTTAACTACCAAACTTAATGAAAGATTTTATCAATTTGATGACTTGGAATCTTTTTTATTTTTTTTTGCAAATCCATTGAATAATGTTAACATTACTACTTTGAGTGCAGAATTATAGAATTACAAAATGACATTACTTTGACAACTCTGAACCTGGACAGAAAATTTTGGAAATTGGTTGATATACAAAAGTATCCAGTATTTAAATATTGTGTATTGAAGATGAGACTTTTTTTGGATCTACTTACTTAAATGAAGCCACATTTCCTACAATGCAATTTATTAAAAATAATTTTAGATCATGCCTAATGGATGAAAATTTTAATGATTGTTTGAGAATATCAGTATCGAATTGCTCTTCTAATTTTGAGAAGTTGTGTAAACGTCATCTCAACCGTCTCCTTAAGATGTACCTATTAAAAGATAATAGTTTGTTTATATAATTATAATACAATATCATAAACTATTATATTATTTTAATAAACTAATTATTAAATAAAGTATTGTTTTCATAATTATTACATATTTTTATAATTTTATGTATTATAATAGTTATTATATTATAATAAGTTCACTTTAATTATGTTTATGTTATTTTAACTTATTGGTTTCTGGCAATTTTTCAGGTTGGAATCCAGTATTGAACCCCTGATTCAAATCTCATAGAATCTTTTTTATTATTATTATTGATTTGAAAAATAAATGGATAAACTTTTAATTTTATTAAAATTATTTTAAGCTAAACCCAAATAAACCTGTTTTTATGAAACAGCAATTATATTCATGATAGTAGCAAATCTAAGAACTGGTTGTATTAATTTTAATACTTTGAGATCTTGGAATGGTCTATTAAGTGACATTTTTTATATAAAAAGAAATTTTAGGCAAAACTCTAAGAAATATTTTTATTTTATAAAAATAATTAATGAAGAGAAATCCAATAGGGGAGGTGTAGAAATAAGTAATAATTATTCATTGACATCTACTTAAATGATTGCATCCCTCGATTTAAAAAATATAAAACACATTAATAAATTTATTTAAAAAATGATATGAATAGTTTTTTTTTAGGTGTTTGTGTCCAAAAACTAAAGTTTAGAATTATAAAAGTAGAAAACCACTCAATCCATCTCTATAATCTTTGGCAAGCCTGCTGAGTACTCTCTTCTTCACTTTCCTCTGTGATGAGTACATTGGAAAGACATTTGTTCTAAAGTGGGCTAATTATTAAAAAGTTCTTTTACAAAGTTAGTAACATGGTGGAAAAGGAACTTTATATTGATTTACATGCGACTATATATTGCAACTTGTAATGGTGTAATTTCCCCTGTACAGTATTTATATTAAATTAAAGATGGGTTTGAACCTGGAATATATACCATCAAAGATATGCACTTAATCTTCAAGATGTGCACCATAAACTTTGATTTAAATAAATAATAAGATGAATGGTTAATAAAATTCAAATAAAAATTTTATTTCAAAAAATATAATATTAATTAAGTACGCCCAAAAGTACTTTATTTGTTTTTCAATTTCAAAAAAAAAAAGAGACTCAAAGGTGCCAAACCTTCTAAAAATAAAGTTTACTATGGAAAAGTTTGTTAAACAAACTATCCCAGCATGTCCCCCATTCGATTATATGATTTCTCAGGGCTGGGGGTGTTAACTAGCATATGGGTATAAAGAGCATATATTTGAATTGAGTTACAAACACAAACTAAATGGATTAATAAAAAAATATTTAACAATTAATAATCAATAAATAAAACCCTTGTGCATATCACTACTATCAATACATATGCAAAAATATTGTAGTAACAAAAGATATTTTAAGCTATGATTCAAGTTTAAGACCTTGTGGTGTTTATAACGATAATATCTTACCACATTAAATATATTGAATCAGTCATTCACCATGGTTTTTTCAGATACCATTCTTTTAATATTTTACTGTTATCTTAAATTAGTTTTTTCAATGATGATATTCTTCTTGAACACTGGTGATGTTAGGGGGAATAAATACAGTAGCACTGGTGACTTTCTATGAGGTATAATATCCGTAGATCGAAAGAAATTTATACTGCACTATCCATTTCCTCTTTCATGACATTATAGAAGCATTGCGCAAGCTGGTTTTGCAAACTTTAGTGTCAATTTCTGGATCTGACTGCATTTCCAGGCATGTTTTGATTGGTTATTTAGCCACACATGGTTGATGGATTTCTTTTAAATAAATTTATTATACTGACTTGTTATATCTGGAGTGTTGAAAAATTCTTTAAGAACAGTCGATAAAATATGACTTACGGTAAAAAAAAGTTTTAATGCTGTTTTTCTTTTCCGTATGGATCACGGTAACACTGCTTCAATAGTCGACTACATTCTAATGCAAAGCGATATGGAATAAACTATTGGGCTCCTAGAATTACAATGATAGCAATAAGAATCACTAGCTGCTTGTTTCCAACCTATTCACACCAAATTGATGTTGTTCAAACATCATGGTATTCATACAACATGTACGTCATCAGCTAAGATGACATTTGTGTGTTGTGGATACCTATTTTAGTACATTATATCGTGTTGTTTTTTTTATAAATAAAAAAAGAAGAGGAAAAAATAGCTTGCCACTCTCGTTTTCTTTTACACATGGGAAGAAGAGAATTTCATTGCTGACTATTAATTATTGTTATCATTTCTACAATTTTAATACTTTTTTCAAATCCATCATTTGATTTTCTATAAAAATGGACAAGTTGTTTCATTAAAACTTCCATTTAAAAGGCATATTAAATAAGGTTTGGCATTTCAATTTTTTTTTAAAAAAAAAATCCACAATTCAAATCCTTTTGTGTATGAAGACAACTTGTCTTCCTTTGGATTATAATATATTGTTTTCTAACATATTACAAAGTAAATATTTAATAATATCATTAATATTTTTTTTAACTTTTATGCAGTTTAAATGTTTATTTCTCATGTGACATGCTTACACACACATAAATGGAAGTTTGTATATCTATTAATTAGTTCACATGAATTTTTATTGAACACCTCTCTCTCTCTCTTCCCTCTCTCCTTCCCTCTCTCTCCTCCTCTCTCTCTTCCCCCTCCCTCTCTCTCTCCCCCTCCCTCTCTCCCTCCCCTCCCTCCCTCCCCCTCTCTCTCACACACACACATTGTAGTATAATCAATCTGAGCTACCTCAGATTTGTTAGTGCCAATTTCAGTTTCAACTCATTCCTATCACAATCATCCATCAGCCCAGAAGTCAGACCAATCTCTCAGACCACAGTTACATTAAAAACATACTTTTTCAAGTAATTGATAGAGCATATGTTACAATTTAACTTCTATCTAATGATTTGTTTCCATGTAAGATATTAAGATTTAAAATAAATACAATGTTGTATTACCACCATTTTTGTTGTTATTTATTAATTGTTTTAGGAAACTGTAAGCATGTGACATGATCTTTTTAAAAGTTAAGAAAATCTTTAAAGACCTTTTGTCAGTTATTGAATTCAGGTTTCTATATTTGTTATACAAAAGTGCAGAATGCTATGTTTTCTTTTAACCACGTTGCTAATAGTAGAATCATTGTCAGAGAACTGATCAGAATTATTTTTACTGAATCCAAAAATAGACTTTCTCATATTCTAAACACACTAATAAATTTTTATATCTCTTTAACAGTTCCAGATTAGGAGTCTAAAAATTGGAGAATTTTGTAATGAACATCTGTTGACGTGTAGCATGCATATCAGTGGCTTCTAACAAAAAATATCTAGTTTCTTACTAACATGTTTAGATTAGAATCTCTTTTAAAATAAGTATTATTTAAGTCTTTGCTGTACTAATCTGTGATCTATCTGTCAATTTAAAGCAGTTGTAGTGGTTCGGATTTTGTAGTGTAAAGTCCCTGAATCAATTCATCTCCTGCTCTTCTATTGTTCAAACTACTTATGAATTTCTGATCAATAAATTCATTTCATTATTTTATATATATTGTAATATATAAATAGAATTCTTTGTTTATATGGACACATCCAAATTTTTTCATAGTAATTTTCCTACCTAAGCAAAGTGTTTGTTGTAGTTAACATTTGTATTGTGAAAAAATTCAATTACAACAGATACTTCACATTCTAATGGTCAGTATTACTACGTCCTATAACTTTGGACTATAATTTACTGTATTTTAAAATCTCCAAGAAAGACAAAATGTATCTTTTATTGATATTGAAGCAATAATATGATCCAACAAAAAATAAAAATTTCTCTGAATCTTTTAAGTGTTGATAAAATGGACTATGTAATATTGTATGAACCTTCCATTGGCTTTTCCCTGGTACATTTAACCTTTTCGAAAGGAAGATACCAATTTAGACTTATGTTGGTAGTATGACCATGTGGTATGTTTGTATGTTTGCAGCTTCAAAGAGTATTGATTATTTAAACGAATCTATCAAGGTAAAAATAAATTTTAAAAGTGCATAAAAATAGGTGTATAAGAGGAGTGATTTATTTGTATTTATACTGAAGATAAATCTATTAATATTACATAATTTCTATCTGCTAGTCATTAACATTTTACTGATAAGAACTTCCAAAAATAGGAGATGCTATAGACTTATGCATATATGTATAGCAGAATAACATATGTTTGTATATTTATAGCTCTGAAAAAAATTCATACATAGTCAAAACTTTTAATATAAATAAAGAAATTGCATAGAATTAGTTGAATAAGTGTGGTGAGCTATTATTTATGTTTATAGTGATGAAGATAAACTTATCAGTAGATACAATACTTTGTGGTGTTCTGACACTCAATTTGTCAGACATTAGTCTTTCACTGGTACATTTAAGATTTCCAAGAATGGAAGATCTCCAGGTAGACCCTGCACATCTGTATATAGTATGATAATAAGATACATATATTTGCAGTTCTGAAGAAGATAGATGTACAGCCAAAACTGTTAACATAAGTTTAAAAAAAAATATTAATTATTTTAATAAGCATATAAATAAATTTACAACCTTATCAGATATGTAATGTTAAGAATATAAACTTATTTCATGTAACTAACAAGTCCAAATACATTACTAAGACAATTTACAAGCAAGATCCCTAAAGAATCATTTAAATAAACCTGTAATTAATGTCCATCTTTATTTAAATGATTTTGGATTTTGTTTGTAAATTATCTTAACATATTTTAAGTTTTATTTATTCCATGAAATAGGTTTATATTTTTAACATTATATATTTGATAAGCTGTAAAATTTATTTCTGGATTCATTAAAATAATTAGTACTTCAGCTAAATTGATATTTGAAACTGTCAGCTGGCTTGATTGATATGAAAACAATAATAGTCACAAATAAAAAGTTGTATCTTTTTTGAAGTCTCAGTGCTTGATTTATTACTATTATCATCAACAACCACTATCAATCCACTGCAGGATGAAGGTTTCTCCAAGTTCATTCCATCTTCTCCAATCTTTAGCTTCTCTTATCCACATCATCCCTGCACACTTTCTTATTTCATCCATCCATCTCACATGTAGTCTCTTTCTGGGTCTTTTACAATCTCTGGGAATCCCATTTAAGTTTTCACTTGTCCATCTGTTATCATCTCTTCTAGGAATATGTTTATCCCAACTCCACTTCAGTCTTTTAATTTTTTCAATGTGGTCAGTAACACCTGTTCTCTTAAATATTGTGTTTTCGATCTCTTCTTGTTACCCCCCAACATGCATCTCTCCATACTTCTTTGAGTGGTCTGAAGTCTCTATATTTCTCTTCCATTAAGAGTCCAAGTCTCAGATCCATAAGAACTGGTAAAACACATTTATTAAAAACTATCCTTTTCAAATACATAGACATATTTTCTTTTAGTATTATGTTATTTCTACTAAGTTTAATTCTATGAATAATTTCATCCATTGTGTTTTCATCTGTAGTAATAATCTAACCAATGTATTTGTAGTTGTTAACTTCTTCTAATTCATCATAATCAATCTTTATTTTCATCTTTTGAGAAAATCCATTAAAATTACTTTAGTCTTTTTAACATTTATCTTTAGTCCTACTTTCATCTGATAACTCCTCCAACATTTCCTGCAGCTCTAAAGCATTATTTGCAAAAACAACTACATTGCAAAATCTAAATCACTTAAATAATCTCCATTTACTTTCACTCTTTTAGTTTCCCATTTTAATCCACAAAATACTTCTTGAAGTACTGCTGTAAAAAGTTTTGGAGATATGAAGTCACCCTGTCTTACACTCTTCTCAATGTTGACTTTTTTAGTATCAAATATGTAATAACAAACTAAAGATCAGTAAAATTGATCACCTTAAACAGATTGGTGTTCATACAACAAAAAGTGGGCATTATTTATAGATTTAAATAATTTTTTGATGATCTTACTTGTAAATTGTTTTAATAATATATTCAGACTTGTTAGTTCCATGAAATAAGTTTATGTAAACATTAATAAAGAAATTGCATAGAAGTAGATGCATTATCCAATAATATGTAGTCTTCTACTTCAAAATCTATCCCAAAAAAAGTTTATGGCTATCTAAAGTTTTGATTAAACTTACTTTCTTTGGAAAGTGTAAAAGTTGCACTGTCATGTATCCAGTTTGTGAAAATTCCACATTCTATGTAGTTATGCTTAGAAAAATATATATATCTTTATTATTATCACTGTCTTTTGATTTTTCATTAATATCAATGTTACCATTATTTCTAACATTCAAATGGACCATTACCTAGCCAGATTTTTTAAACTAGGCCATTTTGTCTCTTCATATTTTTGGAGAACATTGATACCTCTAATTAAAATTTCTCAAACGTATAACCATTGGTGAGTTAAATTTCTATCTCAAATCCAGTTCCAATATAATCACCTTGAAGAACTCCCCGTTTACTAAACCAATTACCAGGGCTCTTTTCTTGATATTGAGGGCTTTACATATTTTATATATAAAAAGAAAAGACTAGTGTCAGAATTGCATTGTATGTAATTAAAAAATGGAGGAATAGCGAATAGCATGAGGTGTTTTTGAGAAGAACTGATACCACTCTAAGAAATTATAATAAAAGAGAAAATGAGAGAAAAAGCACAGGTAGAAGATTAAAAATAATTTATTGCAAACATTACCTGACTTTTCATGAGCAAGTACCACTTCCTTGGACATTAGAAGGTATTCTTGCTCAGGCACTATTTATCAATTATTTGCAATTAATCTTTTATATCTAAAGATCATGTCACTATTGCCCAATTATCAAATCTATCTGTAGCCTGAGTTAAGCACCTGAAAAAAAGTATACATTTAAATTATTTATTGTTTCCAAAAAAGTACTTGAAACTGTCAATAAAAGGTTTAAAGATACAGATCTTATAATTTGATGTATACTTTATTATTTTCACTTAATTATTAGAAATAGAGAAAAATTTGCTTTTGAAACAATTTTTTATCTAAAAATAAAGGATTGAAATCAATTATTAAAAGCAAAAAATTCAAGGTTATTTAACTATTCATAAGTAATAATTCTTTTTAAAATTACTGTAACAAAGTGAAGTCATTATCATCATCATCACCATCAACCATTATCAATCCATCACAGGAAGGTCTCTCCAAGTTCAATCCATCTTATCCGATCTTTAGCTTCTCTTCTCCACATCACCCCTGCACACTTTATTTCATTCATCCATCTCACATGTGGTCTCTTTCTGGGTCTTTTACAATCTCTTGGAATCCCATTTAAGATTTCAATTGTCCATCTATTATCATCTCTTCCAGCAATACATCCAACCCAACTCCACTTCAGTCTTTTAATTTTTTCAATGAGATCAGTAACACCTGTTTGTTCTCTTACCCATATATTGTGTTTTCGATCTCTTCTTGTTACTCTCAACATACATCTCCATATTCACAGCTTCAATAATGTACAACTAAAAAAACTAAATAAAATATTAAAAACGATTAAAAATAAATTTTAATTTTCAATTTTTATTTTTTACGGAGCATATGCAGCATTTACATACACATTTATTTGTGTGAATTATAGATTATCAACATATATATATCTGTGTGTGTGTTTACAATGTGCATTATAAAATGATTCATTATATTCATGAATTTTAATACTCAGAACATGGGAAACCAAATGTCACATATATTGAGTTTTGTGTACTGGAATTTTAGATGATAAACTTATTATCAATTTAAACATAAATAAAAAAAGAAGTTGGTTATGCATAGAGAGTCTCAGTGTAAAAATGATGATGACTAGTTTTCTATTCAAGGTACCTTAATTGTTATCTCTAAATTATCACATATATTACATAGCAATATGGTTTAGCTATTCATCATAAAAATTTTAAAGCACTAGCATATTTGGATCATGAGTTATGTGACAGTATATTTCATATCTTAGCCCATAATGGAACAACATGCTGATACTGTTATTCAAACATCTGAAATGTTTCAAATAGTGTATGGCAGTAAAGTCATGGAGTATAAAAATGTTTTCAAAATGGTTTACAAGATTTTGGGATGGCAGGGAGAATATTGAAGGTGATATATGAAGTGATAAAAGACAATATCATTTACACTCTTGATTGAACACAGATTTTTGTGGCTAAAAGTTAAACAATGTCACTACTTAACATATGCATTGGTTCAGAGATGGTACTGCAGGCAGTTTGAAGAAAAAACCAATCACTTTTTATTGGGACACATTGTGTATATAATATGATTAGATCAGCAGGCTTTCCAATCATAGGTTGATGAAGGGTTTGCATATTTTTTCAAACATATTTTACTTTTACCTTAGAAAAGTTAAATAACCATTTACTCACTGACATTGGATGATTAGCCAAAATGGATATATATCATTTGGTAATCCCATGCAATTCTGGGATTTTTTGTAGTCGTTTGTTAACTTCTTCTTTGGCTTCTTTATTTTTTAGAATTCAAAGTTATTTTTATTCCATCACATTCTTGAGTACTACACAATAAATCCTGTGTCTAAGCATTAATGCTTGCACATCATAGTCAAGACTGAGTCGTCTTTCCCGTAGCACAAGTTGTGTATACATCTGAAATATCAGGTTACATTATAAGGGCAATGTTATACAGAGGTAGCTCCAATCGATCTGCTTTTCCAATTGTCTGGATTTGAATCTGACTTGAGTGAAATTTTTTCCAAGAAATTTAGGGGGTGTTTTTTTCACGTAACTAGTTCATATTCAGACCATCCAACATTGATCAGTAAATCGGGGTTTAGGTATTACTAGCTTGCGAGTCAAACAAAGATAAAAAAAAGTCGCTTCTTTCTTTTTCTATCTGGCAATTGGCAAATCTGGTTAGAATTGTTTCACATAAGAGGTTTATTGGAGAGACTTTCGTCCTACAGCGAGTTGTTTATTTAAAAAGACTGATTTATTTTTTGCTTTGCATTTAAAGGCTGTTAAATGTGTTGACGTGAATATTTTAGTGATTTAAAGAAGACGGCAAATGTTGGTTTTTGTATTTTTTTAGGGGGAGGGCGGATTCTAGGTATAAGGACAATTAAATCTATGCACTTACAATCGGACTATATTTCATTCATGTTCTGTATTAGTTTTAGCAAAAAAATTGTAAGGAACTAGACTGTTTTAAAATAATTTCTAATCAAAAGTTTAACAAACTTTTTTTTTTTTTCGCATTTCTTAATCTAATGTCTTTAACCAATATTTATTTTTATTCATATAGTCAGTGATTTCAAGTAGCCGTTTGCCGAGCTAAGAATAATTGTTCCATTTAATTGATTAAACTGAGGTTTTCTTCTTTTACTTTACTCAATTGGAAATCGATCTAGCAAGCTTTATCCAATACTAGTGGGCTATATTGCTCGAGGCTTAAACCAGTTTTTATATTTATTCACATTTACAATATATAGTACTTACGAGATTTGTGTGTCTGTGTTCATCTATATAAAAACTAACATATATACCGTTTAGTTGATTGCTTTAAATACTCTTTATTTTAATATATATATTCTTACTTAAATGTTTTTATATTTACAAAACGAATTAACTTTGTTTAGTACTTTATTATGGTACTCGCCTAACAGATAATAGTTGATTGATTTCCAAACATAATAAATAATTGATTTTAGTGCGTCCATTAAGTAATTAAACTTCAAATAGGTTCATTACATTTGAAATATTACATCAGCATCATTTTGACCCGAATCAATTGGTATCTTAGCTTATCCATCCTTTCTACCCTTTCAGTGGGGTTCTGAATATATGTCGATACCAACATCACATGGCCATCTTAGC
Source organism: Epiperipatus broadwayi (assembly GCA_028023455.1). NCBI lineage: Eukaryota > Metazoa > Onychophora > Udeonychophora > Euonychophora > Peripatidae > Epiperipatus > Epiperipatus broadwayi. The sequence goes on from JAQFVV010006236.1 coordinate 1,438,585, forward strand.
TTGCCCATGTGCTCCCAAGAGCAATTTCTCTTCAGTCTCTTCAAACTAGCTACTGTAAACCTGAATAATTAATGGACACCAAATAATATAGCATTATAATATTCCTATCACCAGACTGAGTTCTAGCTTTTGTCTTCACCAGTGAGAAACTAGAATTCATAGCTGAAACTTATTCAGCTAGCAGTAACATTGGGCTCAAAACCATAGAATCTTTTTTTTTTACTTTCAGACCATTACGATATTAGTTCCAGCTTTGAATCCCTTATCCATTTTTGGTATCCATTAACTTCTTAGGCTTACTGTAGATGGCTCTTAAGGAACTGGTCCTTATTGTATTTTTAATTTATTTTTTAAATAATTTGATGTCTTAACATCGCATTTTTTTTTTGGGGGGGGGGGGCTTTTTAAGATACTAATTAGAGCTGCCATGAAACCTCCTACCACTATATTGTTTTTTATTGTGGTTTTTTTTCATTATAGATATTATTTATAGATTTTTATAATTAAAAAAACATAATATTTTGCTGAAAAAATTGGGTGTGCATGCCATTAGCGTGTGAAAATATGATAATTAGTTATGTTATTTGGATGCTTCAATTAGAACGCAAACTATCGACTTTCATTGGTTTCATTTTTTATTTTTAAATAATTATTTACCAAGAGATAAAAAAAATACAGCAAAGAAATCTTAAAAGTATGCTGTAAAAACAGACAAGATAGCAAAAGCTGGTAGTTTTACTCTTTACTAAAGCATAATTTTTTTATGTATATTTTGCTTTATTAAAATTCATTACGTAAATGCAATAATATTTATCATTATAATCAGTATTTCTATATAAAAAAGTTATTACAAAAGATAATGCTACATGTAGGATATTTCATGGTAGCTCTAACCTGTAAATACCTTTTAAATTATATTAAGTAAAAATACAAAGTTGTAAAGTATAGAAATTCCTCATTCGACAAGGTATTTCGGTTTTAATTCTTTTTTCTATTGATTGTGCAGTTTATATAAAATTAAAACTCGTTAGTAGTTTTATACAGAGCAAATATTTTACTAGATTTCTATGTAGGAAAAGCATGGATGAAAGGACAATACTTTATCCAGACAAGTTCACTGCCAAGTAGGGAAGGCTTTTGTGATTTTCTGTTTATTCGCTTTATAAAAATAGTAAAATATTCATTTACTGGTGAATTGTTAGATGGCTAGCTGAGTAACTGCAGATCACCTATCTAATGAATAATCCTACAGTTGCTTGGAAATTTTCACTGAAAAATTCAGTTTCAATTCATTTTCAAGTCCTGAGTCATGGACTTGATAATAACATAAGTTAAACTGTTAATTTATGAAATGATATATTAGCATTCAATGTCTATTCAAGAATTTGGCAGTCATGGATTTAAATAACTAAACTCAAATGTGAAATAGATGATATCAGCTTTAGAGTACTGAATAATATCTTATTTTAACTTACCATAATAGGGTTTCTATTCAAAGATACATCTTAGTATCTCTTAAGAATTATCTAATATAAGCTTGAGTAATTAATATAAGCTTGAGTAATTAATAGGCTGCAGAAAGGAGTTTGCTATTAACTGAAAGGAGACCCTTTGATTCCTCTTGGAGGCCTTAAAGGAACCGAGCAGGGAAAATTCCTAATGTCCACTCCATACGTTCTTGTCGTTGCAGCTGTTATTACTATGTGATTATTCATATAGTATACGAACATGGATGGGCAGTATACGAACATGGATGGGCTGCTCACCAACACGCATTAGCCAGCATGGTGAGTTTATTGGCTTTTTACCTCTGAGTTTAAGATCAAGAAACACCATGGTCTTTCTTGTCAGTACCTGATAAGGCAGAATGAATGTTTGTGTAAATGATAAATATTTTTCCAATACACATATACAATTATGACAGACAAAAATAAAGCATGGCCCTTATTCCCAGGAGGCTGTAAAGTCACCAACCAAGGCAGCGGTTGGTGGCCAAAGGCGGAGGGTGCTAAGAATCCCCTGATTGTGGACCCAGGCTGCCATTTGATGACGACTTTTTATTTAGGTACTTACAACTGCAGATCACTTTCAAGTGAAGGAAGATTGCAAGAATTAGAAGAAGAATTGTCTTATATTAAATGGGACATTTTTGGACTTTGTGAAGTTAGAAGAAAAGGTGAAGAAACAATTGATTTAAAAAGGGGACATATACTCTATTATAAAGGCACACATATTGGAAATACAAGTGGAGTAGGATTCATTATAAATAAAAAGTGGAAGAACAATATTGTGGAGATTGATGGTGTATCGGACAGAGTTGCAAGATTAGTTATACAACTTAATAGCAGATACCAAATGCAGATAATTCAGGTTTATGCCCCAACAAGTTCTCATAGTGATGAAGTAGTAGAAGATTTTTATATGGATGTACAAAAGGCTTTTGATCAGAGTAAACAACATTTTAAAATTGTTATGGGAGACTTTAATGCTAGAATTGGTAGACAAATGAAAGATGAAATTGCTGTAGGTAATTTTGGTTATGGTAATAGAAATGAGAGAGGATATAGACTTGTGGAGTTTGCAGAAAAAGAAAAACTTTATATTATGAATTCATTTTTTGAGAAAAATGTTAAAAGGAAATGGACATGGAAGCATCCAAATGAAGGTACAGCAGAATTGGATTATATTTTGACTAACAGAAAATACATATTTCAAGATTATCATCTAATTAGTAAGGTGTAAGTTATGTGTTAATGTAAAACTAGAGAGAGAAAAATTATTGAGAAAAACAATATTTACAGTTTATATTCCTAATCTTCAGAAACATTCTAATGAATTTAAATTAGAACTTACAAATAGGTTTCAAGGGTTAGGAGATTTTGAACATGATTCAGATTTGAATGAAATTAATATGAAAATAACTGATACACTTTTAAAAACTGCAACAACCATAGCTGGTAGAAAAAAGCAGCAATTGACTAATAAAATTTCTACTGAGACTAGAGAATTTATGAAGAAAAGAAGGAATATGAAGATATACAAAAATGATGTATTAAAAAGAATTGAATATCTCGAATTTTGTAAAATGGTACGGAAAAGAGTTGAAAATGACATAAGAAAGTATAACTGTGAAATAGCAAGGAAAGCTGTAGAAGAAAATAAAAGTCTCAAGAATGTTAAACAACATTTTGGTATTGGTAGGAAATTTATATCTGCAATAAGAAAAAAAGATGGGATTATTACTAAAAAGAGAGATGACATCATGAAATTGGTAGAAGATTTTTATCAAGAATTATATAGTAATAAAGAACAAGTACCTCCTATATCTATTACATCTTCCGAATTGCCCAGAATTTTAAATGAAGAAGTGAGATATGCAATTAAATGTATGAAGAAAGGAAAGGCTCCAGGAAATGATGGAATTATAATTGATATATTAAAAGATGGAGGTGAAAAAATAGAAAAGTGGTTTTAGTACAATAGATCATATCCAGGTATTGAGAGAAGTCATAGAAAGGACAAATGAATATGAGTTGTCATTATGTTTTGGATTTGTAGATTATGAAAAGGCATTCGATTCTATACACATTTCTTCAGTGATTAAAGCATTGGATCATCAAGGTATAGATCCAGGATATTGTCATATTTTAAAGAATATTTATAAAAATGTAACAGCAACAATTAGATTACATAATGATACTGGAAAAATCAACATTGAGAAAGGTGTTAGGCAAGGTGACTCCATATCTCCAAAACTTTTTACAGCAGTGCTGCAAGAAGTATTTTGTGGATTAAAATGGGAAACTAAAGGAATGAAAGTAAATGGAGAGTAATTAAGTCATTTAGATTTTGCAGATGATGTAGTTGTTTTTGCAAATAATGCTTCAGAGCTGCAGGAAATGTTGCAGGAGTTAGCCGATGAAAGTAGAAAAGTAGGACTAAAGATAAATGTTAAAAAGACTAAAGTAATGTTTAATCGATTTGCTCAAAATATGAAAATAAAGATTGATTATGAAGAATTAGAAGAAGTTAACAGTTACAAATACCTAGGTCAGATTATTAATACAGATGGAAACATAATGGAGGAAATTAATCATAGAATTAAACTTGTTTGGAGTGCTTTTGGTAGAAATAACTTGATACTAAAAGGAAATATGCCTATGTGTTTGAAAAGAATAGTTTTTAACAAATGTGTTTTACCAGTTCTTACTTATGGATCTGAGACTTGGACACTTAATAGAAGAGCAATACAGAGACTTCAGACCACTCAAAGGAGTATGGAGAGATGTATGTTGGGAGTAACAAGAAGAGATCGAAAACACAATGTATGGGTAAGACAACAAATAGGTGTTACTGACCTTATTGAAAAAATTAAAAGATTGAAATGGAGTTGGGCTGGACATATTGCTAGAAGAAATGATAATAGATGGACAATTGAAATTTTAAACTGGATTCCAAGAGATTGTAAAAGACCCAGAAAGAGACCACATGTGAGATGGATGGATGAAATAAGAAAATGTGCAGGGATGTTGTGGAAAAGAGAAGCTAAAGATCAGAGTAGATGGATTAAACTTGGAGAGACCTTCATCCTGCAGTGGATTGATAATGGTTGATGATGATGAATTAATAGATGCCAGATGTTAATTCTTAACAAATTTTTATCCAATACTATCCTACTTTTATCCACATATTGTTTCTATCCAATTGCATTCATTGGTAAGGAATTTTGAACCTGGATCTAGTAAAACTAGAGTTATTATAGCTGGTGAAAAAAAGATGCATTGGCCCCAAAAATTCCAGAGGCACTAGGTCTGTATCCAAAACACTTTGCTGATAAAAGCTGTAAGTCGTATACTATTCTGTAAATATGATAGAGCCACACTGAACAAGAATTTATTGAACACTACCATCTGGCAACTATTAATAACCCAAACCTAAAGTATATCAGAGGTATTGGTGTTACAGTATGTACTGCAATTTTGTTTTTTTATTTTTCAATCTCTCAATAAATATTTTCTTTTAAAACCTTTACGATCCACCCATTTATTTAAGTCTACTTCGTGATTTTCTTTGTTTTTTTTGTTGTTGCTTTTAAATAATAAATCTTTTTATCTTTTTATTTCTATTCTTCTAGTTTATTCAGTTAACTATGTTATCTATTACATATATAGTTCCATAATAAATTGGAAGATAGCTTTGCAAATTTGAAAGATTTGAATGGTTGTACAGTATATATTTATATGGGTTCTGTATGCATCGAAAAGAATGAAATAATTTTGTTAATAACTATAAATGTTACTAATTATAAAAATTTAAACCTACCTTTACAGTATTAACTAATTTTTCACTTCTCCACTTTATGAAACCATTTCATATATATAATTCTAACTATTGTTGAATTGTTATATTCTAGAATGCATGAATTGTTTGTATTGATGTTTAATGAATTGCAATATTTAATAATAAAACATTTTTAAACAATATGTATAATACTTCGTTACTATTTATTCTATGTAGTATATTTTTTAGAGGAGAAAAAAACTAAAATTATTGATTAATTCAGAGTGATAACAAAAAAGTATTCTTTTGTTTTTAAAAGTTGGTCTATATTATATATCCACTGATAGAATATTGTTAATTAAAAAATGCATTTTCATTAACTTACATTATCCAAACAAAACTTAAAAGATCTTTTAAAATAAATAAATTACTTTCTTATACACATTTACAATAAAATTGAAGAACAAAAAAAAAAAAATCATTAAGTACTAAAAATGAATAGTCTAATTGCAGTCGGCAGAATGTTTTTTTTTCTATTTTAGCAAAATGTAGGGTTAGAATGATAAATGACGTATTTTTTGATGTGGGTAAAATTCTAATCCCAAAAACCTTGTGACAAAGGATTTCATATAAATAGTAGTTTATCTGTATGTATATATATATCCTTAAACCATAAATATAGGGGATTTGAACTCAAGACTTTCAAGTACCTTTCAACTTGAAAGTACCTGGAGCCTAATTGTAAATATAGAAAATTTGAACTCAAACTTTCAAGTTGAAAGGTGCTTGAAAATCTGAGTTCAAATCCCCTATATTTACAATTAGGCTCCAGGTATATGAAGAGTGCCTGTATTTCAAATATTACTTAAACCATAAGTGCATAAAATTAGTTATATGTAAATCACATCACTATAGCAGTCTATTGTCAAGGCAATATTTAGATAATTAGAAATTTCCATTTGCTATGTCAATGTTGCCTTGACAACATATTGCTGCTATTCTATTATTTTATTTTAAGATCGGTTAGGATGATGTGTTATATATTTATATATATACATACATACTTGAAACTTCCATCTACCGCACATTCTTTAAGCATGTGAACAAAAACTTTTGAAAGAAAGACAAATGACCCCTAAGATGCATTTAATGCTGAACTGGCATTCTTTGCTTAATTCATATAACAATTATTTTGACTAGGGTTAATCTCTACTTTAATAAATGCTTAATAATAATAATTAATATAAATGTGTGAACTAATTGCTGTCAAAGTTGTAAGTCCAGAAAGTTTGATTCTTGTAAATCAAGTGTAATAATTTTAATATATATATAGGAAACAAAAATTTCTTGGACACATTCCATATCGGTTCCTCCTCATTGAGAAATTTGCCCATTCATCAATCAAAGAATACTGATTGTTTAAATACTTTCAAAAGATCCACAGATATAGAAATCCTCCTCTCTTCAGAATTTGACTGCCATGTTGTCCAATCATCCTGTAGCATCATCTCAATCAATGCATGTGTTACATAGCAACATAGTTTAGATTCTTAACACAAAAATTTTAAGGCACTACTATGCCTGGATCATGAGTTATAATATGGCATGTTGTATTTTGTTTGGAACAATGCTTTAACATTAAATATTGTTTTAAATTGGGAAAAACTAGTACAGAACCATTTGAAATGATTCACTCGATGTATAACAGTGAAACCATGATTAATAAGAATGTTTTCAAGTGGTTTACAAAATTCTGGATGGCAGGAGGAGCATTGAAGATGATCTACGAAGATACTAAACATGCTGCCATATTTCATAATCTAGACATGCCACTGTCTTAAAATTTTTGTGGGGAATAGTTAGACTTGCTCTATAACACATGCATTGACTCAGAAATGGCACTACATATAATTTGGAGAGAAACCAATTATGGTTTCACTGGGATATACTATGTGTACATAGCCATTGTGAACCTCCTTTTTTTTTTGGTATTTCTGGGCAAGCCAATTATTTGGTTCTTCTCTCCTTCCTTCACCAAAGAAAATAATTGAAAATTTGTTTCCAAACACATTAAATAGTTCATCTTGCATGAGTCTTGATAAAATTAATTTTAAATACAAGAGTCTAACTATTTTACCTGCTTTTTAGGCCTTTTCCTGTGATAATTGAAATCATTAAAAATAGCAATCCTTATATGTTTTTTTTAACAACCAATTAAATACTATACTGAAACAATTTATATAATTAATCAAATGATTTTGCATTGTTTCTGATTCTAAATTTACTCTCTGTACATAGATCTACAATACAATTTAACTTTATATATTAAGACATCAACAAAATTAATTAACAAAAAAAAAAAAAATAATGTGGTTTAAAAAAAAAGATAGTTCAGTGAGAATTTGGAAGAGAGAAACCAAAATGACTTACTGAGTGTACAAAATAGAGAAATAGATGACAGCAGTTGAAAAAATATTAAACCAAAAAAATTAGAATTTTTTAAAAAATCGTGAATTTAGGAAAGATGGGGATTATTAAAAAATTTTAAATAATTGAAATAAATGTATTATGCTTCCTCCCAATCAGTTACCATCCTAGACATTATGCCTACTTATTGCCAGATGTTGTTGCTATGATGGTATTAGTTAACTCACAGTCTTATCCAAAGATCCATAATAGGATTTATTGATAGATTCTTGCATCTATGGTCACAAGTTGATCGATATGAATTGGATCATTGCTGACGAACTTTTGATGTGTTGTACTTATATTGTTATCATGAAATTATTTTATTTATAAATAATTAATGTTGTGATTCTTATTGTTTTAATTGTTTAGTGCCATGTTGAATGTGACAAAAGTGGTTGTTCTGGCCCCGGAGCTAATAATTGTTTCAGGTGCAAGCATTATAAATTGCTGGTGTAAGTTTATTTTTTAATTAAAATATCTTCATGTATATTTGAAAAAAATAATTTTCTATATATGTAATTATCAAGTAATATAATGTGTGTATTAAAATAATATTTATTTAATATATATATATACATATGTGGGTGTGTGTGTCAATATATGTGTTGAATATAAATATCCTAATGATTTTAATGAACTTATAAATAATTTTAGGTCTTATCGAATACATAATTTCAAGAATATAAACTTATTAACAGAACAAGTACGTCTGAATACAATCCTAAAATAATTTGCAAATTAGATTCTCAATGAATCATTTAAATGAACTTATAAATTTCATCCACTTTTTTCTTATATTGATGCTAATCTATTTTGTCAGATATAACAAAAAGGTGGTGTTATTTACAAGTTCATTTAAATTATTCTTTGAGAATTTAACACGTTAACTATTTTAATAATGTATTCCGACTTAATTGTTCCCTGAATGACCTTATATATATATTTATTAGTGTGAACACCTTCTTGCAGCTTATTATTTAATTAAAATATGTTTTATAATAGTCCAAATTGTGAAAATAAGTCTCTTGGGACTGGTTTTAAGGAAACCTCTCTTCATCAATCTGCATAGCTTTTGATAAATAATTCAAAAGAAACAGATTAATATTTCAGGCAGGGCATAATACATCTCACAAACTTCTTTTGGTATTATGTTACAGATGCTATGTTTGTTCAATCAATATCAAGCAGTCTAGCTGGTATAATGCTGAGTTTCAACACACAGGACCCCAGCACTTTTTGAGACATGCTCTGGGTTGCCTGCCGTATTGAAATCTGTATAATATAAATGTTTTGCATTTCTATATTTTTCCTTTTTTTTTTAGTTATCTGTGCATCTTTCACTTTATAGCTTTATTATATCATAACCATCTATCAATGCCAAAATCAGATCAACATCTCTCAATATAGATGCATTTTAACACACCCACTTCATGAGAATGGTATAGTTCAAGTTATTAAAATCATCAACATAGCAAAATAGCACTATAATACTAAAGACATACTATTTATTGAGAATTAAAGTATATGTTTTGGTTATGTCTTGTTTAATGAATCATTAGTAATAATCCTTAATATACAAAAATTGTGTTGTGTCAAAGTTGTGAGCACAGAAGGTTTGACATTAGTAATCAAACTATCTTAATTTGCTACCTATATAATATTAAACAAATGATGAAGATATTGTGATCTTGGCCAACAGGTGAGTGCTGAATATGCATCTTGTGTTTCATCTATCTTTTTCACATGTCTTTGGTCATATGCTTCAGAAATGCATGATGGAATAGTTTAAAATATATCTAATATATATATGTGTGTGTGTGAAATTAAATTATACTGTGTTTAATATATGTCTTGTTCCTTAAAAAATGAATTGGATGTTTTCAAACTGTATTCGTAGTGAGAAAGCATGGTCTGGCTGATGGATGACTGTGATAAGATTAAGCTAATATAAAAGATGCATTAATAAAAACAAAGACTCGAGCATCGGTGGCCAAGTGGTTAGCACAACGGCCTTACAAGCAGTTGTCCTGGGTTCGCTTCTCGGCCGACACTTTGACATATGAGAAAATATATATATATAACTAATATTTTAATTTGCGAAGTGCAGATAGTTGAAAATTGAAATAAATTGAGATCCTGCTGAATCTCACTGCACTCGTTAAAATACGTATACGATAGCCAATCAGAATGTCATGATAGCCATCTAAACAACAATCAAATCCAACACACAACAAAGATTTTATGAGAAAAGGGTGGCCACCCTTATCTCAACTTTTCTTTCTATTTATCTAAGCCAGTTGTAAGTATTTAGATCTGGAAGTTTGAAGCTTTAAATATCTTCACAAATAACTCACTGAGTCTAAATCATAAACATACAACACGAAATACTATGATTTACAACGTAGTAGTTTTTAGAATACATAACAAGCAGTAAAGTATGTAAATAATATTTTAATTTGCGAAGCGCAATCATGACATTCTGATTGGCTATCATGGCATTCTGATTGGCTATCGATACATATTTTAACGAGTGCAGTGAGATTCAGCAGGATCTCAATTTATTTCAATTTTCAACTATCTGCACTTCGCAAATAAAAATATTATTTACATACTTTACTGCTTGTTATGTATTCTAAAAATTACTACGTTGTAAATCATAGTATTTCACGTTGTATGTTTATGATTTAGACTCAGTGAATTATTTGTGAAGATATTTAAAGCTTCAAACTTTCAGATCTAAATACTTACGACTGGCTTAGATAAATAGAAAGAAAAGTTGAGGTAAGGGTGGCTGCCCTTTTCTCGTAAAATCTGTTGTGTGTTGGATTTGGTTGTTGTTTAGATGGCTATCATGACATTCTGATTGGCTATTGTATATGTATTTTAACGAGTGCAGTGAGATATCTCAATTTATTTCAATATATATAACAATTTAATTTCATATATACATTTTTAGTTCACATATGTATATTAGTTACATTTCAAACTTCCATACACCTTCCTGATACATATGAACAAAGACATATGAAAAAGGCAAAAGTTCTCCAAGGTGTACATTCCATGCTGAACAAGCATCATCCTATATGTATTTATTCATAGATGTTGCTTTGTCATCAACCTGAAAATTCTTGGTGTTGATTCTTCAGTATAAATAATAATCAAATGACTTTATTGCTAAGGAATTCATGAAAAGTTTGAGTGCCTGAAATGACAGAACTGGTCTAATCTGTAGATCTTAAGATCTAAAGTTCACTACTCTATCTCTGCATGAAACTATGCAAGATATTCTTCCCTGTTTATATTAATCTTTCCTATTATTTGTGTTTTGCAATATGGTTTTGAATTTTATATACTTTTACTGTAGTGAATTATAAAAAAAATATTATATTTTCAGAGACTGTATACAAGAGTGTCCACAGAATTATTACAGTGATTCAAGTTTCAATTGCAAGTCTTGCCACTCACTATGTCACACTTGTAACGGACCAACAGAAAATGAATGCATTGAATGTAAACCTGGTGCTCAGTTCGTCGGAGGTAAATGTGAAGAAATATGTAAACAAGGAGAGTTTTTAGGTACTAGAAATTTATCTTTGAAATTATTTTTAGTATAATAACATCTTACACATACAAAAAAAATGAGAATAGTTTGTCTAGCGCCATCTATCAGTGATAATCAGATGATTGTGCATTTAAATCTCCAGACTACAGCTTTCCACTTTAGTCCCATCTACTGTAAGATATTTAGGGTTGAGAGTTTTAGTGCACTATTATCTAGTTATCATTAATTACTCAATCTTATAATAGATGGCACTGGAGTGAAGAACTGTTTTTGATTTATGAATTAGATAGATAGATGAAAATGTATATTACTAGATAATAAACACAAAATAAGTAAGACAATAGCATTTAGATGTGATATTTTATATACTTAATAGTCTTCTTTAATTCCAAATACGTACTGTTTCTTTTTTTCCCCCTAATTTAATCCAGCTCAAATGATTATTGGTCTTATAGAAAGCAAAGCATTTTTTAATTTATTTTTTCCTAAATTTGTTTTATTACTGTACTAAATTCTAAAAATAAATTTAATGTACAGAATCATATTAAGTCCCTATACACAAGTTGTTTTGATTTTTTAATATTTTGAAAATATATGCTGAAAAATAAAAAATAGTAGCATATAAAAATATACATATTCATTGAAGCTGTGATATGTGCTGTACCAATATATGCTACTTCTGTTATTCGTTATCAAAAAAAATGAATGTAAGTAAACAAAAATATATATAAATAAACAAAAAATAAAAACATTAAAATTTATTACATATTGCAGCTGCCGTTTTTCCATCTTGGAAAGTTATATGCAATCATGTTTATTAATAACATTTAGAGAGGCTATGTTGACAGCACATATGTTTAACCCCCCCCCCCTTTTTTTTTTTAACATCATTCCAAATTTTAATGTTGTGTTGTATTTTATGTGATATGGTTTTTTAAGCATAAAGCTAAAAGTTTTATCAATTTTAAAAAAATTTGTAAAGTATCTAACAACTAGAAAGACTCCTATCTGCTGATAATGAAATTTCTGGGAGTAAAAGTTATCAAAGAAAAGGGTTGTCATCAGAGGATGTCTAATTATCATGAAAGTCTGATACTTTGCTATTCATTTTATTAAAAAAAATAAAGATTGGATATACCATTTTCCCCCAAAAATAAGACTCTGTCTTATATTAATTTTTTGCTTCAAAAGTCAACCGTAGGACTTATTTTCAGGGGGTAGTCCTACTTTCTCGTGAACAAAAATCTACATTTATTCAAGTACTTCTCTTTATAGAAAGGGGTAAGATTCTTATTCCAGGAATCTCCCACAATTCTTTTTTTATACTCATCACAAAAGCTCTTCCTTTTTGACTTCATCTTATTGGGTAGTCAGAATATTGTTCTGTTTTACCATTAAATCAAGTGTTAATTGAAACAAAAATGATCACTGTTAAGAATGGTTTGTCCTCAAAAGCAACAAAAAATTCAGAAAATATTTCTGTATTTTTTTTAAAAATATATATCTTTAGGGAGAAAAAAATATTTAACAAATCAAACTAATTTTTCTTTTATCTTGATTATTTAAAAGTTACCATGAAACTCTAAATCGAGCATTCTAAATCTAAGTATTAAATATAAATAAGCATCTAAAAATATATAAATGAAATTATAAATTGTTCTCTATACGAAGTGTATTATTTCTCTATAGAGGTAGAATTACATTTGTCCAAAATGATCAATAGAAAATTTAAAAAACAACATATAATTTATATTACCATTTACTTCCAAAAGGACTTTATTGCATATAACAAGAAAAAGGTTACATTTATAACTATTTTACCACATGCAGATAAATTGAAGTTAATATAAACAAATTGTATGGGGGGGGGGGGGCAACAAAAACAAAGGATATGCATGTGGTTTACAAATTTGAGTTACATTTTTCTATATACACAACCAATCAGTTTTGTGCACTGACAAGGCTTTTAGTTCTGTTTTTTATTAGTCTTTTTTCATCTATAATTTTGAGCATTGTTGCAGTATGGACAATTTTTTCATCCCTTAAGCGGAGTAGTTCCATTTGTTTCAGAATGTATTTGGATGTCTTCTTGGATTATTGTTATACATGAACGAGCATTTTGTACACCATAGTGAGAAAAATATAAAAGTACTTGCTTGAATATATTACCATTTATCTAAAGCATTATCATTAATAATATTATTTATATGTTCATTACTTTTTAATTCAACATGACTGATTATCTTAACTAGGACTTATATTTGGAATATCGTAATATTTTGGATAAAAATTTGAGATAAAGAAATATTTCATTTGTGAAGTCGATTATGAGGCAATTGTTAATCCCATAGAACTGTTCAAAATCATTTTTAAAGCCATTTTGAATAAAATAAAATGATTATAATAAACTCAATTTGAACAATTGAAAAATCATATTGATTTATTTGGATTATGAGAAAGGCTCAAAAAATGGGAAAAGATCAATTAAAAAAGCATTCAGCAAAATTAGGACTTGCTCTGGTGAATACTAAGATATCACATGAAAATTAATCTGCTGATTTTGTAAAGAATATGGATTGGATGGAAGTTTGTTGGTATATGAATTGGAAGTTCTAAAAATTATTTTTTCATTAGAATATTACAGAGAGCCTTAGCTAAGAATGATTGAGATACAGTTTTGCCTAATCCCTTCATTGCAGTTTGAATTCTGGAGAAAGGATGTGTTCTAGGCTAAATCTAACAAAAAATAGCAGCAGTGATCCAAGATGGACTAAATACTTCAGCAATTCTTTCCATTAAAAATTGATTCTCTGGCCAAAAGCTAGAAAATGCATTTTAGATATAACTTCCATCAACAACTGCCTTTGAGCATGTCCAACTATCCATATAAATATTACTGTCATGTGATTTACATTAATACTGTAATGGTGAACAAGTGTCAAATCGTGACTATTTACCTCTACAATCACTATAAATTAGCCTATTCCAACAAGGCTATATGCAAATGAAGGCAGAATCAGATATCCCCTTCCAATTGCCTTCCCTCTCTCTCCATCTTTAAATCTTCCTACAAATTTCTATTCTAATTTCTTTATATGTTCCCATTTTCCAGGGTTTTTTTTTTGGATGCTATCTTTTTCTTATTTCTAGTAATATTCAGTTTAATATTGTTTTTGGTAATCTTTCTTGAGACGTTCTCTTAACATGTCCATATCATTCAAATTGTCTTGTTCTATTATCATTTACTATAGTCTATTCATTAATTCAAAAAAAAAATTCATTTTTCTTGATTCTATTGTAAAATTCTATATAAATGTCATGAATATTACATAGACTCCTGAACAGTGCAAATGCTTTGAATATAACAAAATTATCAAAAGCATAATAAGCAATAAATAAAATAAATTTACATAAAGTTTACCTTTTCTGTGTAATGTATTCAAAATTTATTATTTCTTAAATTGTTTTAAGTGTATGCACTCTCTCCTTGATCTCACTAACAACCTTTACCAGTAATTAACAATTTCTTTTCCATTTTTTTCTTCAACTGCCAGCCATCATTTCCATAAGTCATGATACTTTTCATTAAGATATCATTTATTCGCATTCCCACAATAAACTGGCAAAACTCACTATACGTATGCCACACACAGCAAGCTAGAGTAAGCAATGAATGCCAGAAGGCTTGTGCACAAAATCCCCATCTAATGCCTACTCATCCAATATCCTCAGACTAGTTTCTGGCTTGTGGCCTTCGTCAGTGAGGAGCCTTGGATCTGAGAGCATTGCATCTATATCTTAGGATTCAATGCAACCCTCCAGAAACCACCTTTTTTATCTCCATTTAACTACAAAACTATGAGTCTTAAACTGAAAACCCCTTAATGTTTCCAATTCAAGCCCATCAGCTTATATAGTTATATGGGTCTGAACCCAGTTCAGTTCCCATACATTTTGATGTCTTTGGTTCTTTAATAACCATAGCCATCAATATCCTATTAGGCAGGATTGGTTTTAAGCCAATAAACATCACATGGCCACCATCTCTTATGCTCGTGTATAACTGTTGTTAAAACAGGCAAAACTCACCATACGTATGCCACACACAGCAAGATAGAGTAATCAATGGATGCCACACACAACTAGCTAGAAACTAGTCTGGAGATATTGGATGAATAGGCACTATGTGGGGATTTTATGCACATGCCTTCTGGCATCCATTGGTTACTCTAGCTTGCTGTGTGTGGCATACGTATAGTGAGTTTTGCCTGTTTTAACAACAGTTATACACAAGCATAAGAGATTGTGGTCATGTGATGTTTATTGGCTTAAAATCATTCCCACAATACCCATTTTAATGTCATTATAGATTTTTTACACCATATACTTTATTCTTTTACAATTTCATCTTCATTTCTATAGCTCTTCTTTGTGTGATCTTTTTGCCTAGATACCTGTACTCATCACATTTCTCAGTCTATTATCCATCTTCTAATATTATTTGTTATGCTCCTTTAATACACATATTTTTTTGATTTTTTTCATGCTACATTTTCTATATTCTGTCTTAGTATTATATAAAGGAATTCCCATTTTCTCACATTTCTTTTTTCATATTTATTTTAGATATAATTTAAAATAATGTGTCATATCTTAAGTTCTCTGCCTTGAAGACAGGTTGGTATAACTTGGCAATACAGTATTATGGTTAAGTGATCGTATTTGATCCTTGATGATGGAAATTTGCCATTGTTTGCAATCCTGTTAACATAATTTTGTAGTAATTCAAATCTGATGTATATCATATTATAATGAAACTTATAACATTAATATGCATAAAAAGTACCCTGCAATTTTTTAATATTTTTATTTTTTAAGATAACTATGAATGTATCCCCTGTTCAACTAAAGATTGTGCTTACTGCTCAAGTACTGAATGTCAGATGTGTAAAGTGGGCTACTATTTAAAAAATAATAAGTAAGTATATAGTTGATTAAACCACAGCTAACAATTTGATATGAAAAAGAATATAGTTTAATTGTATCTTCTCTATTCATTTAACAGAACTGTTAATTTATGCTAGTATAAAAATAGTAAATATTGTGTAATTATTGTGGAATTAAAAATTCATGCAACTATTAAAAATTTTATATTTAATTTCATCTAATTTGTAAACATTCAAGCAATTTTAAAATAAAATTGTAGATTATTTTTAAATAATAATGAATGATACAGAGACTTCAGATCATTAATGAAATATGGAGAAATGTATGTTAGGATTAATAAGAAGAGATTAAAATGAAATACACTAGTTAGAGACCAAATAGGAAACATTGCCATCATTGAAGGAATATGAGACTGATGTGGAATTGGGTTGAACACATTTTTAGAGGATGTGATTGTAGGTGGACTGTTGAAGTTTTCAATTATACCTCAAGAGATTGTAAAAGATCTAGAAAGAGACCATATATAAGATGATGAAATAATGAGATTTGCTAGGTTATTATGAAAACTAGAGTCTGAGGATTAGCAAGTTTGGATTAAACTTGGAGAGACTTTCATCTTGGAGTGTATCAATAATGTTTGACAATGATGATGAATGAATGATAACAACTAATCTATGTATTGTAAACTAGATGTGTAATGTTTTGATGGATTCAGTAGAAAAAGCATTTTAAAAATTAAGCATATGGAAAATGTGTTTTATTTGTAATTAATATAAGGTGACATAATATTTTTTATATTTTAATTAGATCGATGAATTATTGAAGTATATGTTGGAGTTGTGGATGGGAAATATAAAGAGGAGAGTGAAAAATGATGAGGATAACAATGATTATGTTGGTAAAATATAAAAGAAATAGACAGAATGATGACTAATATTCCCAAATTTGTTTTAGAAAATACCAACAGAACATATCGAAATCAACATAGGTCTCTTAACACCATTTATTGTAAGCTTGAACAATCAGAAATCTTCAAATAGTGAACATTTCAATCCCCTTTCTCTTACTGGTTTTTGTCTTTAGTGTTTATCACTGATGATTTGGGTTTCAGAGTCAGAAATGATGAAATTATGTATTTGGCATGGCTACCATCTTTAATTTCTTTTTTCCTATCGAGTTAAAACCTGAAATGCAAATAAGGTTTTGATCCTAGGTTTGTCATTATATTTTATAATCTTAGTTGTTTTTTTAACTGTAAACCCATTTTCTCTTGACATGTAATATATGCCAATGAATCAATTGATGTTTATTGATAAGGAAAAAATATGTGCCTACAATTAGAAAAGAAAGAGATTATTAATCTTGGAATCAGACCTATATAATTATTTAAAGAGATTTGATTAGATACAAAATCTCAGGGATTTGGGGACATTTTTGCTTAATTGTAAAAAAAAGTTATATAAATGAATTTTGTCCAGCTTTGAATCACAGGTCCTTGTTGATAAAGAAAAAAATCCTGAAATATAAATGCTCTTTCTGCTCGAGAGTTCATAACAAGTGTTTGAGAACTAGAAGTGTCAGTATTATCTTCTGGCAATCATTGGTTCCTCAAACTTACAATAGAAAGGCTATGGTAAAGAGCTCCTTTGGTTTACTGGTGAGAAAATGACTCTGGAAGTAAGCAAAACTGATTAATATGTAAATACCAAAATCTTTAATCTTACATTTATATATAAGTATTTATGTGAGAAATATCAAGGTGAATGAAATGACTTTATCTTGATTAAGTTGGGAGCAAATTTTAAAATCTATCTAGGGAATGTACCAAATTCTGTTTTGCTATGAATTACTGTTGATATATATTTATATTGTACCTTCTGAAAATTGAAATCAATTTCAATATTTGGTGAAATGTCAGTTATAATTTTTTTTATTCTTGCTTGATTTTAATAATAAATTAATTAACCTGGAAAATATTGGAATATGTTACTATGACAATATATATAATATTGAGAAAAAGAAATGTTTATTATTAATTGTAGTGTATAAAAATTTTGAATTGACTTTATTCATTTATGAATATGTAAATAATAAAATAATACACCTAAATATGTAATGTCTCCAGTATGTTTGTTATTTTATTTGTATAATATTGTGTTGGAAAATATGTGTAAAGCGTGTTTCCATTGTAGTGTGAAAGAATGTGGTCTAAATAGTTTAGTTTATGTTGGAATGAAAGAATATTATTTGTATTTTAAATCATAAGTATTGTATATTATATGGGTAGAAATTATAAAATATTATTTATATTTGTTATTATTGTGTAATAAGATTTTTATTTATGAGACATTGGATGAAATTGACCAAAGAGTTAATGTGGAGTTTCCATAGTTTTTCTGGCAATTGAAAAGTTAATGAATAGGACTAAATAGTTTAAACTCACTCTCTTCTGTCTTGGCTTCAGTAGTATTTGTCCATTTACTGGACAGATTTATTAAGGATTTGTGAAGACAATTTATTGAAAGAATGAAAAAAATCATAGTGTTTAAAAAAACACCAAAATATTTCTTTGCTGTTAAAAATGAATATTGCCTATTTTTCAGTGATGTCTAAATGCTAACAACAGAAAATGTACACAAGGATTATGTTTACCAGCTGATACAATTTTATGAGACTAGTGAATTATTTGCACAATGGCTGTCAACTTGTAATGTTTTATGAATCAAATACTTAGTAAAGGAAAAGATATTTATGTTGCATCATCATGGATATAAACCAGTGATTGTTTACTTATAATGTCACATAAACCAAATACCTGTTACATGAAAAGGTATTTTGGGTATCTTAAAAAAATATTGTAACTAACAAAATATGAGTGAATCTAATAACATTCCATGATATTTCTACGTTTTCTGGAATAACAAAATATCTTCAGATCATGGTTCATGAAATAGACCTTAGAACTATGATAGTGTTTTGGAAATTTTATCTTTATGGACAATTAATCATGTCATTTGCTAATAAATATTATTATTTTGTTATATATATAATTGTATACAATATAAATGGTAGTATAATTTATTAAATAGGAATTTATTTTACATATATATAAAATATAAGAGAGTTATGTTTTTCTAAATTCAAATTTATATTGTATAGTTTCATAATTATAATTTAAAAATATTTATCTCTTTATTTGTTGACTGTAAATTAATTTCAAGTATTTATTTTTGTTTTATTTTAGTAGAATAATGTAAATGAATAGATAGATTCATCTTTAGTATGTTTTTTTTTTATTTCAATTAACTACTTTATTTATATGTGTGTAAAACTTGATTATATCCTGAATACTCTTATATTTTGAAAAATTATTAGCACGTTTGTGTTACATAAATGTATATTTTAATCTTCGCATTGAATCAAAGATGACTCTGTGGGTAGTTTGGAAAGAGAACCAGCCACTTTCACATTATGACACACTTTATGTTGAAATATGTATAATTTTTAATTTACAGTTCTGTGTAATTATAGCTTTTTGCTCCATACAAAAATTTCTCCCAAAAACAATTAAATATTCACATATACCCAGTGTCCTAAAAACATTTCATAATAAATATTTAACTGAAAAGTAGAATGAGTAGCACCTACAGACATAATACAGTCTCTCTCCAATACCTGCAATGACATTCCTGAGTCATGTAGTATGTAGTCACATTGTTTAGCTTGTCGAGATCATGAAATATGTCAATATATTTCATTCCTAATCCATGGTGAAACAATATGCTGACATTAAATTTTGTTTAAGCTGAGCAAAACTGCAACCTAAATGTTTGAAATGATTCACTCTGAGCATGGTAGCCATGAGTTGCAAGAATGTTTTTCATGTAGTTTACAAGATTTTATAATATCAGAAAGAGCATGGAGAACAGTTGGCCATGGTACAAAACACCTGTCACAGTTCATGTTCTATCTCTTGATACAGATACACTAGCTTTTAAAATTTTTATGATGAATAAAGTATGTTCCTACATAGTATATATGTGCAATTTAAAGATGGCAGTGCAGGCAGCTTGGATAGAGAGCTAGTTCTCTTCGTCTTATTTTCCATCATTTCTAATCATTTTCAAGGCCTTTTTCCAAATTATTCTTTCATACAGTTGCTACACTTCATTTTAGTTGAAATGAAAGCAACTGTATGAAATAATTTAGAAATAGGTCTTGAAAAAGATCGTGTATTTTATGGTTGAAGTGCTGGTGGAATTGTAGAATGGTGAACATATATATGTAGATAAAAGTCATTCATAGAACAGTATTTATAAAGAAAATGATAGTGAATATCTGATGAGTTCAATAGATTAGCTCAATTTTTTTTAATGAGTTATTATAAAATACCCATTAAAAAAACTAAGTGCGAGATGGGTAGATGAAATAAGGTTTACTAGTGAAAATGTGATGTTGTGAATTGGAGAAACTGAATTAAACTTTGAAAGGTCTTCATCCTGCAATGAATCGATAATCTTTGAAAATGATGATAATACAGGATTAAATTAATCTCCACCTATAATGGAAATACAAATGTCTATTTTGTGCTGTGGGTTTTTTTCCATATAAATTATAAAAAATAATATATCATGAGTAACAACTATTATAGAAAATATATATTAATAATTATATATTAAAAGCATGTTTCATCACATTATTTTTTGTTCTTATCAAATGTTAAACATCTGTTTTAATAGTTATGTAATAATAGATTAACGACAATGGTT
Organism: Epiperipatus broadwayi; assembly: GCA_028023455.1. Classification (NCBI taxonomy): domain Eukaryota; kingdom Metazoa; phylum Onychophora; class Udeonychophora; order Euonychophora; family Peripatidae; genus Epiperipatus; species Epiperipatus broadwayi. Next base: position 1,459,612 of record JAQFVV010006236.1, read on the forward strand.
GAAACAGATGTTAAACATTTAATAAGGGCATAAAATCACTTGCGGAGAAAAGCTATAAAAATAATATATATATAAAATAATATATAGAAATAATATAATTTTGATAGGTTAGAAAATTTAATAATAACAATCAATTGCATCAGAAGTTGTACTTAGTTAGTTAGTCAAATCAGTCACAAATTTTACTAGGTTAGAAAATGGCGCCCAACATGGGGCTATCAATGACTATAGCTAGCCATGATAAATTTAATAGACTTTGATTGGAGTCAATCTTAATATTGTTTGCACTTGAATGGATTAATTTAACATTAATCAAAAATGCTTGCCAATAATAAATTGTTTCTTTAGCCATAAGATATTATAGGATCTGATCTTTTGCCACTCTGAAAAAAAATTGTTAGTTCATAATGTTGCAATTTGTAAGCAATTCTATAAAACATTTTAATGATTTTATCATTTATGATGATCTGTTTGTCTGGTTTTCATGATTGACACTTATGCTATGTTAAATATTATTTAATGAGATTTCTATGGACCAAGAAGCATATTAAAAAAAATATATTTCAGTAGTTAAAGTTTGAAATTTAAGGATATTTAATGTCAGAGCATAATCTTATGGTGTAGATTGCTTTGAGTAGGAGAGGCATAGAGGCAGGATATCTTGTCAATATTTTCTTGCCAATATTTTCTTATTAATAGTTTTTTATTAATACTTTCTTGCTAGTATTTCAGTACTGTTAAATACTAAGAAGAGTTTAGAATTTTTAATGTTTAGTGAGAATATAGATTATAATATTTATGAGGATTTGGGAGGATCCCGAGAGTTACAATTACCTGATACGTAGACTCCGTATCTCAATGTAGAATTAAAAGAGGAAAGGAAAGATTTGGATATAGTTTATTCACAAGAAGCTAGAGTAGAGAAAAATATACCTGGAGATAAGCCAAATCAATTATCTATGTTATTGCAAAATTTGTACACTGAGATGAAAGAAATTAAGTCAGATGAAAAATTCAGATAGTAAGTTAGGAAGTCAGATGCAAAATTTAGATATTAAATTAGAGACTCAGATGCAAAGTTTAAAGAATAAATTAGGAAGTCAGATGCAAAATTTAGATAGTAAATTAAAGAGTCAGATAAAAAAGCTAGATAGTAAGCTAGATAATCAGGAACAGGAAATAAAAGAATTAAAAGAAGGTCTGAGAAATCATGTAGAAGAGTCAAAATTGACCTCTGAAAAGTTGGAAATAAGAATTAGGAAAGAGATTAGAACAAATTTTGAAAAGTCAGAGAGTATGATAAAGGCTGTCCAGCAGGATTATAAAAGCCACTACAGTGTATTAATTGATGAGTTACAGGAAATACTAGGATTTTGAAAAGAAATGGTAAAGTTTCAAAGAGAAGTTTGGGATAGAGTTGAATCTATTAAAGGAGAATTAGACTGTGTTAGAAGTGAATTTGGTAACTTGAAAGAGGAAGTTAAAAATATTACTATAGAGTCTGGTAAGGATTTTAAAGAATGCCAGAGCCAGATTACAAATTTAACAGCTAAATTAGAAAATCAGGAGTTAGTCCAATGTGAGATGAATCAAAATCTAGAAACTGGGATAAGCCAAGTTATTGGAAAAGTAGAAGATTTCAATGATATAATAAGGAGTAAAGCACTGATGTTACATAGTAAGTTGAAAGATGAAATAGGAGAGTTGATGGCCGAGTGGGAAAATAAGGTATGTCAAAGGTTAGAAGATAAATTTGGAAAGGATAAAGGTGAACCTATTAATCAGCTTGAGCTTCATATTAAACAATCTATTGCTTTAGTACTTGAAAAAACTTTGGAGCCTATTGAAGTTATTAATCAAGGTAGTGAATCATTTAACAAAATGATAGTACAACATGTAGAACTTGTTGAATTGATCATTAAAGAGATAATTAATAAATCTATTAAGGTAGAGTCAATTCTATTAGATAGAAAATTCCAAAGGTTTTGGAAAATGAGTTTCCAAAAGTTATGGATATTACAAGTAACAAATTTAAAAACAAATTAAGGAATATAGGTTTAGAACGTATTCTTCAATATTTAGATGTGAGTCCAAAAATTAATTTTTACCCAGAGCTAGTATTCAAAGATAGTTATAATTTTTCATGAAAGGGGAAACTAGTCAAAATAGAAATGATGGCAAAGCAAAGGCAAAATTGAAATTTGGATATGAAGAGGACATTAAGGTGTATTGTCTTAGGAGGATATTGAATAAGGATAAAAGGAAGGATAGGTAAGACTGGAATAAAATTTAAAATGAATAGTGAAAAGAGAAATCCAATAAATTGTCTTATAAGAAGTATTGATTTGATAAGGAATTCTGGAAAAACTAAAGTTAAGCTTAAAGTGATCCAAAATATGTTATTTAAAAATGTCTTTAAACAAAATGGTAATTCAGTAAGAGATTTAGATAAAGCTAAAATCAAGCTCAAGAGGGTGGTGAGAATTATTAGAGAAAAGTGTAATAAATACCAAAATGTAAAGAAAGCAAAAATGAAATTTAAATGGGATAGCTAAAAGAAATGTGAGAAAAATTTTATTAAGTATTATTATAGTAAAAGAAGAATAGAAGAGAAGGGTTTGAATATAAGAGATGTACCTATAATGTCCGAAGCCTACTACCATATTCAAAGCAGAATTGAATCTTTAGAATTTGTTTGTTAATTTATGAGAGGATTAAGATATTGACTTAGTAATAATATATGAAATGTTAAGAATGCGTGTCTTATTTTATTTTTTATTTATTTGTAACTATGGGAGAATTGTAACCCAGTGCTTTTGGCACTTGGTTTTATTTAGCATTATTTCTGCATGAAATCAATGTTATTCTTTAGAAAAATAAAATAAAAGTAATAATATTTGGTTAATAAAATGTGATATTTCTTTTACCTAAAGGTTTGTGTAAATAAAGAATATGCTCTCTAATGCAATATCATATTTTTCAAATGACATGAATAATCTAAGTAAGATTATTGTTATAAGAGCAAGTTAATATAATTTAAAACAAATGTAATAAACTGTAGTTAGTTCTTAAGTGGTTATAGAAAGAAGAAAAAACCATAAATGTCAATTAAATAATTTTAAAGATCGTATTGTTTTAGAAAAGTAACTTCTGATAAATTCCTTTTTGAAGAAAATAATTTATGTGTAATTAAAATCACAGATAATTATTGTTGGTTTGAATGTATTTATTATTTTCATTCTTAAACTACTTTGTAATACATTTTCAATAATATTGAAAATCACATGATTCTAATATGTTGTTGTTTTTTTGTTTATGTTATAATCAAATGATTTTTTTTCTTGGTAGAGGTCGCTAGTGTTAAGAGGATTATTGAGTGTTATAGTAGTAAGGAATGGGATAAAAGAATAAATTTATTAATAAAGACTGGGGAGTTAGAGAGATGGAGAAATATTGTGGAGAGAAAAAGATTTTAAAAATATATAAAAAAAAAAAAAATATGGGGGGTGAGTAATTATATGTTATTATTGTAGGAAGAGAATTTTTTTATTTTCGAGTTTTAAAAAAAAAATATAAATAAAAAAAAAAAAAGGAGGTTGTTTTTTTATTTTGTGTGTGAGGAGGAAAAAGAAATTAGAAATTTTGATTAGTTTATAATGTTTTAAAAAGAAAAAGGAAAAAAAAAAAAAAAAGGGGAAATTGAAAAAAAAAAAATGAAAAAGAAAAAAAATAAGAGTGGGTTTTTGGGTTTGGGGGGGGATGGAAGGGGGGAGGGGGGATGGGGGAAAAAGGTTTAGAAAATTGGGGAGGGAATGGGGGGGAGGGTGGGGGTTGGGGGGGGAGGGGAGAATACATACTCATGTCAATTATTTTTTATATAGTCTGCTTCTATCCTTAAGAGAAAGACAGTGCTAAATTTTGTAATATCATTATTTTTTTTAATTTTGTGAAAATAATTGGTAATATGATAGAAGTTTCATCTATAATGCTTGGGTAAATTGTGGTAAGACATTCTGAATCTTTATGCTATTATCTCCTACTATTTAACAACTTTTTACATTAGATATTATCACGTCTTGAAAGTTGGATTTTTTTTTTAACAAAACGAAAAATGAAGAAATTAACTAAAGGGATCAATCAAATTCTTGTTTTATCTAAATTAAGGAAAACAAATATTTTTCTGGTATAGGAGAAAAATAAGTAAAAGGAATATTAGAAAGAAAAAAAACTAAAAACTTTTTTTGCACTTTTTAAAAATAGATCGTCTGCGTTTAGAAATAATGGAGACACTTTATACATTGGAATATATTTTGTTCACTAATAATTGTCTAGGAAAAATAATAATAAACTATATACATGTGTTGTTTTTTTTAAAAAAATGAAAAAAGAAAAACTTTCTTGAAATAAATGTGAAAATTAAATATACGTGCATTCTTTAAAAGAAAAATACTATTTAAAAATAAAGTGCTAAGATTATGAAAGATAACTTAATAATATCTTTAGTGACCTGAGAATAAAATTAAATTATATGTTATACTGTATGCAAGGTGGAATTCTTATAACTTCATCCATTCTCTAATTCAACTGTAATTATTATCATACTAATTTCTAGAAAAAATGTGCATTTTCTTCACTGTTCTAGTTAGCGAATTTTTACATATAGCCTGTAAATAAACGAAGCTTAAGAGAAAACTTTTCATTACAAAAAAATGCCTTTATTACTTCCAATGTTTTGTAAAATATAACCGGATGGAAACTCTTTACCTGGATGGACAGCTCAGCAGAGAAATAGTTCTGCTAATGAGATAATGTGCATTTATTTATTTAATGTTTTTTTTAAAAGAAAACTTATTGGTAAAAATTTTATTTTGTTTTATAATATCAATGTATGTTAAGGTTTATATCTGTCACGTAATATTTTAAGGATCTGGTAATGACAAGTGTATGCCTTACTATCATTACTTTGGGTTAAGTGTGTACTTAATATGAAGTGATACCTATGAAATATATCTGATTTATTACATGCAATTGGAGATATGAACTTTGCATGTTAGATACTTAAAGAAAAATGTTTATACTTTTTTTAACGAGTAAAAACCATACTTTAATTTATCAGAAGTAACTATAAAAAGAAAAATGCTATAACAAGATATTTCTTGTTTAAAGGGTCAGCAGAATCTATATTGTATTAATTAAGTAATTTAGTAACAGTTATCCTTTAATAGTATGTCCACTTTATTTTAGTTTAATCTTGTACTTAACTAGTTATATATATTTTACTAGGTTAAAAATAATATAATTTTGACAGGTTAGAAAATTTAATAATAACAATCAATTGCATCAGAAGTTGTACTTAGTTAGTTAATCGAATTAGAGTCACAAATTTTACTAGGTTAGAATATGATATTCTCATTTTTTATAAATTACTCGTTAAACTACCACTACTCTTAATGAATTATAGTATATTACATTTTCATCTTATGCTCAAAATTAATTTCAATCTTTTTGGGGGGAGGGAGTATAGATTTGTAAAACGTATTAGGTGATCCAGTCACAGAAGACTTATAAATAATAAAAATATATATTTTTGTAATCACAAGCAATACTCGATTATCAAAATCTATTCGCAATTATTATATATGGAGAAAGGTGGGGATAAGTAAAAATGAAATGATCTTTAATTAGATTACAGAAAGGCAAAGCCATTTCCATGCGTCTTCAAAAAAAATAAGAAGAAAGAAAACATCTGAATAGTGAGGGTTGTAGCAGTTTTCTATATCTTGTTTACCATCTAGTTTAGTATGGCTAGTTACCCATTTATTGACCAATAATTAGATGTGTTTCCGGGCTAGCAATAGGCCAAAATCCCAAAATTATTTGGAATCTGGAGAGAGAAAAAATTCATGTTTTATCCAGTCATCATTTGAACAGATGTAACTACTTTGTCATAAGGTCCATTATTTATTTATTATATCTTTCAAGTGTATTTACTTATACTAAACAAAACATTACATGAGCCTTGATGCTTACATTTAACATCTGCATTAACAGCAGTAATCCATTCTTCAAAACCTTTATTTTTTTATGGTATTTAAGCTTATAAATTGAAAGTTTTAGCTTGTTTAGCTACATAGATCTGATGCTAGGTTAGTAATTGTATTTTTTGATAACATCAGCTATATGCTAATTTTAAGGACTTTTAATCTTTTAGTAGAAAGAAGGCATATAAACCAAAAATCACATAACTGTCCTAGCTTACATTTGACATCAACTTTATATTAGTAATCAGTTGACTAAATTGAGCCCTCAAGGTGCATGTACTAAGGTTTTAGCCTTATTTAAGTATAAATAACTATAATAACTTAATAGAAGAGCAATACAGAGACTTCACACCACTCAAAGAAGTGAGCAATGCATGTTGGGAGTAACAAGAAGAGATCGAAAACACAATATATGGGTAAGAGAACAAACAGGTGTTACTGATCTCATTGAAAAAATTAAAAGACCAAAGAAGTATGGAGTGATGCATGTTGGGAGTAATAAGAAGAGATCAAAAACACAATATATGGTTAAGAGAACAAACAGTTGTTACTGACCTCATTGAAAAATTTAAAAGACCACTCAAAGAAGTATGGAGAGATGCATGTTGGGAGTAACAATAAGAGATCAAAAATGTGATATATGAGTAAGAGAACAAACAGGTATTACTGACCTTATTGAAAAAATTAAAAGACTGAAGTGGAGTTGGGCTGGACATATTTCTAAAAGAGATGATAATATATGGACAATTGAAATCTTAAACTGGATTCTAAAAAAGATTGTAAAAGATACAGAAAGAGACCACATGTGAGATGGATGGATGAAATAAGAAAGTATGCAGGGGTGATGTGGAGAAGAGAAGCTAAAGATTGGAGAAGATGGATTGAACTTGGAGAGACCTTCATCCTGCAGTGGATTGATAATGGTTGATGATGATAAGTGTATATTTCTTCAATGTATTTGACTTCAGGTGAATTTTAAAAAATTAAAATACAAGACACTCATTGTTGAAATACAAAAAAACTTACGAATATGTAATGCCACTTTTTGTAATGTTTTTTAATGTGTTCCCCTTATTTTTCATTCCTAAACTTCAAAAACTAATAACAAAAAAATTAAGGTAAAATAAATAAAATTAATAATCGGTGGTTTATTGCTCAGGAGTTTTTAATTACTTCTTTTATCAGCCACTTTTTTATATTATCAAGCTAATTGCTTGAAGTTATAAAAACCCAGATTTTGAATGCAATCTAACTTGCTCATATAGTTGTATTATTAATTTTTCCTTCATTCTATATATAATTATTTTGCATATCCTTTACAAAGTGTGGGTTTTTTTTCTATCCTTCCTTCCTTTATCTGAGTGCACTTTTGGTACTCGGTGCTCATCAGCAAAAGTTCACTCATTTAAATAAAGGAAGGAAAGAAAGAAAAAAAAAGCTTCATAAAATGCATGTACAAAAGAATTAAAGAATTGTATAAATTTGTAACTAAACCATAACAATATCTTCATGACCTAAGTTTTATGATAACTGTCTTCAATGCTTTGGACAACATGTTTTTTATTGACAAAAAACATCACATGACTTACAAAACAAGTCATATGATATCGTGTTTACTATTAATGTAATTTTATATTGTAAATTATTTTAACTATTAAAGCATTTTATTCCAATATCAGACTGCAGAGAAATCTCATTTGTAAATCTTATGCTAATTAATCTTACATTTTATCTTGTTTAAAGGTGTCTTCCCTGTCATCAGTCCTGTTTCATCTGTACAGGACCCACCGAAAAAAACTGTTTAAAATGTAGACCACACATGTTCTTGCAAAATGGTGGCTGTGTTTTACACTGTGATGAAAACTATTATTTAGAAGATTTGGAATGTATTAGGTAAGACACTTAATTGTTGTGTTCAGTTATTAATTGTTAAATTTTTTTTTTTACTTGGAAATGTATTTTCTTTTACTGGTTTTATTATAGGTGCCATAATTCCTGTAAAAGTTGCTCAGATAAAGGAAGCAATAATTGTTTGTCCTGTCCAAAAGATTACCATTTATCAGAAAACAACTCTTGCCAAAAAATGAAAACTCCTTGCAAATATAGTAAGAATTTAAGTTTACTTAATTACGGTTTTGTGGTGAAAGCATTTTACTTGTAATTATATGATAGAACTATTTCTTTATCTTAGTTGAATTGTTAAACATTTTTAGATAAATTTAAACTCTTTATTTATACCATTCCAGATACATTTAACTGATAATTATAATGCATATATATATATATTGTACCTAACTAAAGTTTCCCTTAGATCCAAAAGGAGCCAAAGGTTATCTTAGCTTAACCTTTTGGTTTGAAATTCTCTGATTTTTTTTAAAAAAAGTGATAATGATAAAAATGAAAATTAAATTAGTTAATGACTAAAATAGGATAATCTTGTATTGATTGTAATCATTATTGTATATTATGGAATTATATCTAAGTATTTGAAAAAAGATATATGAGTTAGATTGGTAAGAGATGCTAAGTAATAATTTGAATTTTAAAAAAAAGAAAGATATCAGAAATATTTGTCAGTTTGTAAGTAATATTAAAAATAACTATCTATAATCTATTCTAATGTTTAAATAATAAGATATTATTATTAAGTTGGAATGAATAGTAATAAATTTAAAAAAATAATCTGTAAGTTTTATTAAAACAATATAACAGTATTTATTAGATGTAAGATAGTAGCATTCCACTTACAAAATTATTTTAAATTAAATAATTTTGATAATATTTTAGTTTTGTAATTTTAAAAGAATAACTTTTAAACAATGGGTGAGCTCATATTTATAGATTACCCGTATATGGAAATGTGTGTGTGTGTGTGTGTGTGCAAGAAAGATGCATAAACATAAGAATAAAATAAAAATAAAAAATATTTTAATTCTAATATTTATAAAATAAATAAATGGATGAATATAAATTTATGAAATAAATATTTAAAAGTTAATAAAAAGGGTATAACTTTAAATTTTATGTTTATTTTACTATTTGGTTATAAAATATCATTTAAAAAAAAAATTATTGCACAATATTTGTTAATAATAAAATTTTGATTTCTAGCTGAAGGTCATGTGGTATAATAAAATTATATTGATTACGTCATTAGATCGATTCTACAGCTAGTTTGTTGGAATATTTAAATTTAATAAAAAATAGTTTTTATTGGTTTTTAAATAAACTGTAGGGGGGTGAAGAATTGTGAGATAAACGAAAGATCTAAAGGGTTATTCAGTTGCTGATCTGTTTTAAATATATGTATATCTGAATCTTAATAGTAATTTAATAAAAAGTAATTTTTAAAACTTTATATTTTCTAAAAAAATAAAAGTATGTTTTTAAAACCATTCTTTTAAATCGTCCAGTAATGGTTGAAGGCTAAAGGACAGGTAATCCGTTTTTCCTGACAGTTTTTCATTCCAATTTAAAATTTACGTAAAATGTTTGCAGAAAAAAAAAATACAGGTCTCATATTTCATTTATGTTTTTATCTATTTATTTTTCTTTATTTAGAAGTAAAACTTAAATTATTAAGTATTGTTATGGCTACTATCAAATTAAAAATATACGTGAAGAAGAAATTTTAAAAAAAAAAAGACATTCAAACATTTTTAAATATTAAAATGGAAATGCGTTAGCGTCTTATAAATTAAAAGTGACAACAAAGTAATACTTTATTACTTTATAGATGATATATATACTGCATTATTAATACATGCTATATACATGTAAATATGCTCTTAAAAGAATAATATTTAAGAAGAAAATATGTATTTTAAAATGCTAATTCTCGTTTATGCCAGTAATATGAAAAGAATTTGTTTGGAAGTAAAACTTTAAATGAATTTAAAAATATTATTAATGAACTTGTCTCTGTCAAATACATAATGTTTTGTTATAGTGGCCAGTACTTATAAGTAACTTTATGACCGTTGATCTTAGTTCATAAAACAAGGAGGTCCTTAATTATAAACAAAGTCTATTCTTATGTTTTAAAAAATAAATAAAAGGAAATTTGTTTAAAAAAAGAAATACATTTTTAAATATTAAGAAACGTTTTCTATTTAAAAAAAAAAATGCATTCATCTAAAGAAGAACAGTGAAAGTTAACTAAATAGATATATTATAATTATTCCGCGTTTGAACCTAGGATTATAAATATTAAAAAAAACATGTACTCAGCTGAAGAATTTATTGTTTTCAATGCCGGCTTATTTTACTTATACTTATGCTTATTATACTTATGCTATTCAGTTGAATAATTTATTTTCCAGTGCCAACTTATGTTTATGCTTACGATGGTTTATTATTTTAATATTTAAAATTATCTTTAAAGATAAAAGAAAGTGAACGTGTTTATATAAAGAACTACTGAACATTTTCGTTTGGAATGTATATAAATGTATTAGTTGAAGCTTCGAATTTAAATAGATATCTAAACCTGGATAAATTGTCTACACATTATGAAATGGAAAAAAATCATCACGGAGCCGAAATATGAACTTAAGTTAATCTATTTTTTTATTATTGTTTGTTTTATTGGTTAAAAAAAGAATGAAACCATAAAAATATTTATGCTATTAAATTTTATGTAACACTTTTTGCATAAATATACAGGTAAACTAGGGTTATAATTTTAGAACAAAATAGGTTTATTTGAATGAGCAAATGTTTCTTGCCATTCTTAAGTAGATTTAGTTTATTTATCAAGCATTACTCTAGATAGGCTGCAGAAAGGAGTTTGCTATTAACTGAAAGGAGACCCTTTGATTCCTCTTGGAGGCCTTAAAGGAACCGAGCAGGGCAAATTCCTAATGTCCACTCCATACGTTCTTGTGGTTGCAGCTGTTATTACTATGTGATTATTCATATAGTATACGAACATGGATGGGCTGCTCACCAACACGCATTAGCCAGCGTGGTGAGTTTATTGGCTTCTTACCTCTGAGTTTAAGATCAAGAAACACCATGGTCTTTCTTCTCAGTGCCTGATAAGGCAGAATGAACGTTTGTGTAAATGATAAATATTTTTCCAATACATATATACAATTATGACAGACAAAAATAAAGCATGGCCCTTATTCCCAGGAGGCTGTAAAGTCACCAACCAAGGCAGCGGTTGGTGGCCGAAGGCGGAGGGTGCTAAGAATCCCCTGATTGCGGACCCAGGCTGCCATTTGATGACGACTTTTTATTTAGGTACTTACAACTGCAGATCACTTTCAAGTGAAGGAAGATTGCAAGAATTAGAAGAAGAACTGTCTTATATTAAATAGGACATTATTGGACTTTGTGAAGTTAGAAGAAAAGGAGAAGAAACAATTCATTTAAAAACTGGACATATACTCTATTATAAAGGCACACATATTGGAAATACAAGTGGAGTAGGATTCATTATAAATAAAAAGTGGAAGAACAATATTGTGGAGATTGATGGTGTATCGGACAGAGTGGTAAGATTAGTTATACAACTTAATAGCAGATACCAAATGCAGATAATTCAGGTTTATGCCCCAACAAGTTCTCATAGTGATGAAGTAGTAGAAGATTTTTATATGGATGTACAAAAGGCTTTTGATCAGAGTAAACAACATTTTAAAATTGTTATGGGAGACTTTAATGCTAGAATTGGTAGATGAATGAAAGATGAAATTGCTGTAGGTAATTTTGGTTATGGTAATAGAAATGAGAGAGGACATAGACTTGTGGAGTTTGCAGAAAAAGAAAAACTTTATATTATGAATTCATTTTTTGAGAAAAATGTTAAAAGGAAATGGACATGGAAGCATCCAAATGAAGGTACAGCAGAATTGGATTATATTTTGACTAACAGAAAATACATATTTCAAGATTGTAATGTTCTTAATAAATTTAACACAGGAAGTGATCATCGATTAGTAAGGTGTAAGTTATGTGTTAATGTAAAACTAGAGAGACAAAAATTATTAAGAAAAACAATATTTACAGTTGATATTCCTAATCTTCAGAAACATTCTAATGAATTTAAATTAGAACTTACAAATAGGTTTCAAGTGTTAGGAGATTTTGAACATGATTCAGATTTGAATGAAATTAATATGAAAATAACTGATACACTTTTAAAAACTGCAACAAAGATAGCTGGTAGAAAAAAGCAGCAATTGACTAATAAAATTTCTACTGAGACTAGAGAATTTATGAAGAAAAGAAGAAATATGAAGATATACAAAAATGATGTATTAAAAAGAATTGAATATCTCGAATTTTGTAAAATGGTACGGAAAAGAGTTGAAAATGATATAAGAAAGTATAACTGTGAAATAGCAAGGAAAGCTGTAGAAGAAAATAAAAGTCTCAAAAATATTAAACAACATTTTGGTATTTGGTAGGAAATTTATATCTGCAATAAGAAAAAAAGATGGAATTATTACTAAAAAGAGAGATGACATCATGAAATTGATAGAAGATTTTTATAAAGAATTATATAGTAATAAAGAACAAGTACCTCCTATATCTATTACATCTTCCGAATTGCCCAGAATTTTAAATGAAGAAGTGAGACATGCAATTAAGTGTATGAAGAAAGGAAAGGCTCCAGGAAATGATGGAATTATAATTGATATATTAAAAGAAGCAGGTGAAGAAATAGAAACAATTTTAGCAAAGTTATATACCAAATGTCTAAATGATAAAGATGTACCGGAAGATTGGAAGAATGCAGTAATAATATTAATATTTAAAAAAGGTGATAAAGAAGATATTAGAAATTACAGACCTATCAGCCTTTTATCAGTTTTATATAAAATTTTTACCAAGATAATTACAACTCGTCTACAGAGAACTTTGGATTTCCACCAACCAAAAGAACAAGCTGGATTTAAAAGTGGTTTTAGTACATTAGATCATATCCAGGTATTGAGAGAAGTCATAGAAAGTACAAACCAATATGAGTTGTCATTATGTTTTGGATTTGTAGATTATGAAAAGGCATTCGATTCTATACACATTTCTTCAGTGATTAAAGTATTGGATCATCAAGGTATAGATCCAGGATATTGTCATATTTTAAAGAATATTTATAAAAATGCAACAGCAACAATTAGATTACATAATGATACTGGAAAAATCAACATTGAGAAAGGTGTAAGACAAGGTGACTCCATATCTCCAAAACTCTTTACAGCAGTGCTGCAAGAAGTATTTTTGGATTAAAATGGGAAACTAAAGGAGTGAATGTAAATGGAGAGTATTTAAGTCATTTAGATTTCACAGATGATGTAGTTGTTTTTGCAAATAATGCTTCAGAGCTGCAGGAGTTAGCAGATGGAAGAAGAAAAGTAGGACTAAAGATAAATGTTAAAAAGACTAAAGTAATGTTTAATCGATTTGCTCAAAATATGAAAATAAAGATTGATTATGAAGAATTAGAAGTTAACAGTTACAAATACCTTGGTCAGATTATTAATACAGATGGAAACATAATGGAGGAAATTAATCATAGAATTAAACTTGGTTGGAGTGCTTTTGGTAGAAATAACTTGATACTAAAAGGAAATATGCCTATATGTTTGAAAAGGATGGTTTTTAACAAATGTGTTTTACTAGTTCTTACTTATGGATGTGAGACTTGGACACTTAATAGAAGAGCAATACAGAGACTTCAGACCACTCAAAGGAGTATGGAGAGATGTATGTTGGGAGTAACAAGGAGAGATCGAAAATGCAATGTATGGGTAAGACAACAAACAGGTGTTACTGACCTTATTGAAAAAATTAAAAGATTGAAATGGAGTTGGGCTGGACATATTGCTAGAAGAGATGATAATAGATGGACAATTGAAATTTTAAACTGGATTCCAAGAGATTGTAAAAGACCCAGAAAGAGACCACATGTGAGATGGATGGATGAAATAAGAAAATGTGCAGGGGTGTTGTGGAGAAGAGAAGCTAAAGATTGGAGAAGATGGATTAAACTTGGAGAGACCTTCAGTCTGCAGTGGATTGATAATGGTTGATGATGATGACACTAGATAGTTTCTATTTAATAATTTTATTATAGAGATTTAAATATCACAGTCTTGTTTTCATATAAATGGGATGTTTTACTCAATTTTATTTTAAATTTACTAGAGAAGTTTATCAGAGAATATCCATTCATTTATTTTATGAATGTTATATTAAGAATAATTACAAATATTTTATATTCATCGAGAAGTAAATATTCTTGCATTTAATTTACAATTTTAAAAGTCCACTAGTAGATATTTTTAGCCTTTAATATTTTTGTTATATGTGCATTGTGCCTTGCCTAGAATTTATATGCATTTAAGTTTAAAATATTTTTTACAGTAGTCAGTTGACACATAGTTTGCTTTGTTGGTTCGAATATTGGATATACGTTTTGTATTTTATAAATTTCTTGGAAATAACTTAGTTAGTTTAAGTGAAGTATATATCTTGCTATTAGTTAGAATTTGGTAGCCTCAAGAATTAGGCTTAGTTCATAATTTTTGAATATGTTTATGGAGTTGAGAGTATCCTCCATCCTTATTGTAATGTAATTCCATGATTTGATAGTGCTTGTCCCCAAAAGAGGGTTATTATACTGTATTTTTCAGTGATGATAATCACATTTATAAGCATTGAAAATCCCATGAGAGAGGATTGTGCTTTTCTGGTGGGTGTTCCTGTTCCCAGATGTACTGAAGATAAATACCAGACATCTTTGTTTTGCCTCAAAGTTAGGTATTTTGGAAGCCACCATATTCTTTTCCAGCTCTGAGGAGCCTAGTATCTTTATATTTTTTGCCTATCATTCATGATGACTTAATGCTAATTCCACCACAGTAGGTGATGTTGCATTTGTTTAGATTTGTAATGACAAGATATGCTTGTTTGAGGAAATGTATTTCTTCAGGTAGTTGTAGCTAATTTAAGGCTCATAGGTATATCCATGTTTGAATTGTGTTGCTATGATAGTTTTATCACACAAGCTAACCAACAATAAGTTATATTTATTTTAAAGTATATTAAATATGCATATGGTATAAGTGGCAATCCACACATACTAATTTAATATTTTCATCCAGAATTTCACCGCTGGATTTGTAAGTCTGTTACATCATTATCTTTAAAACATTGAGGGAATAATTTTATGTGGACTAGATTTATTTAAGAAAAAGTGTAACTGATCTCTGCTGAATGATTGTCCCATACACTTAAGTTAGTTTATTTTTAGTATTAGCTTAATCTGATATAAAAATATATCTAGCTGTGATATTAGTTATATCCGTGAAACTAGTGATGATATGCATACTCCAACTTAGCGTTTGTTAAGTTGAGGAGTATAAAATTAAACTTAGGGTTTCAATATAAACCTAGTTCTGTGTGTTATTCTGATTAGTAGATGACACAATAATGTTATAATTAGTCCAAATAATTATATAAAATCTTAGTGCAGTATTGGCACTGTTTGTATTCCACTATATTTATAAACATTTCTTCCCATTATTAATAAATCAAATTATTATTATTTCAAAAGTTTTGTTCGTTTGTTTTGCTTTTATATGAAAATATATTATTGTCTTGGGTTCCAAGTTCACAAAGTCTTAAATTTTAAAGTTAATGAATCTTCAATTCAGAAATTTACAAGTAGATTCCAAGTTAATTAAATACAATTGATAGTGTCTTGAAAATTTAAAAAAGGCTATGTTAAAGTAAATGATTCTCATATTGAATCTTAAATACAGATAATTGTATTATAGCAGGTATATAATTAAATATTTAGTTAAAAGTTTATTTTCTTTAAATTATCAGTATATCTTTCAGATTAAAGATTATGCAATATCAGATTAACAATATTAGTACTTCAGAAAAATATTTTAATTAATATTATTTTAGGAGCTGCACCTTATCATATATTGACTGCACGTCATCTATCATCATCTTAAATCTGATATATTTAAAGAATTCTAATTCATTTGCATTTGAGGTCTTTAGTGGTTGTCTGTGAGTATGGAAAGGTATTAAAAGTACCCTTGCTCTTTTCTTTGCTCAAGTAATATCTTAGATAATAGGCCATTATTAGTTTAAATTTAAATTGATTCATTAAGTTTATGAATTAATATTTGTTTTGTTTATTATTTTAAGATTAAACATATTATAATTATTTTATGGTCAGCTAAGATGTCACATATTTATGTATTAATCACATTAATTCTTTATTAGGCAACTTAACTTAAACTGTAATTTTATACAAGAGTTTTAGTTTAGAAATCCCTGAGATTATTTACTCTTGTTGTTTTATTAAAGATAATTTAGTGAGATAATCTTTTAATTAAGATATTTATTTATTTATTTTTTATTTAGAGTATGTGTGATCTATTGATAGGACTAATATGGTAACTATTAATTAGTGTTTTAAAATTTACATTTTGTATGGTTTAGTAGTAGATTATAAATATGCTGTAGTAGTTATAGTTCATCAGTATTGGATTTGACCTTTATTTGATTATACATCTCTGGATCATCATCTATTTTCTTTAAATTTATTGTAACCCCACTGAGCCGAGTCGTTTAGAGTCTCTAATTTATAGTTCATTTTATATCATTTCAATTTTATTCCATTTCTTTTCATCTCATATCTTTCTATCATCTCAGCCATTTAAAACATTCTTTTCTCATATCTTTCCATCATTTCATTTCTCTCTCCTTTATTATATCTTCTTCTTATATCTCTCTTTCATATCTTTCCCATCATCTCATTTCTTCTCTCTCTCTCCATTATATATATCATTTCTATTACTTTTCCCTCTCAATTTTTTTCTTTTCCATTATTTATCTCTGTCATTTCTTTTTATAATTTCATTTCATTTTTCTCTCCTTTATTCTATCTTCTTCTTATATTTTTCATTTCATATCTTTCCATTACCTCAATTCATTTCTCTCTCCTTTATTCCATTTCTTTTCATGTCATTTCTTTTATCATCTCATTACATTTCTCTCTCTATTATTTTATTTTCTTCTTATCTCTCTCTATTTCATTAGGTTACAATTGGTCACTTTCATTTCATTTTCATCCTTTATCTTTATCATCATCTCTTTTCTTTATTCTATTTTCTTCTTATCTTTCCCTGTCTCTCAATTTTAAAAGGTTACTATATATATATATAAGAATAGATCACTATGTTTAAAGTAGTATTTTACTCCTTCAATTCTATACCTTAAATTCAATCTTGAATCTAAAAATCACCAATTTAATTCTTATACTAGACCAATGATGGTGAACCTATGGCACATGTGTGCCAAAGTGGGCACATTTGAATTTTTTACTGGCGAGCAAACTATTTACATATCACAATTTTCTATGCTTTAAATTAATTCAATATTTTTTTTGTTACTAAAATCTGTACTAATCAAAATTTAATGTAAACTAACGGTAAAATAAATAAATATAATATTATATTAGAATTCAATTTACAATTGAATTCTGATTATGATTCCAATAAAACTAGAAAATAAACTCAGTAAAATATTTTATAACTCTTTGAAGTAAATTTTTTCAAATCTAAAATAAAAGTAATAAAATGGTTTTCTGTCCTAATGGTCTAAACGTATTGACACCATTGATGATTTGTTTTTGTTTTTGCTTGAAGTTTTGCTGTAAAAGTGAAATGTAAAGATAATAAATAAATCTTTGATTTATAAAATTATTAAAGCTCATTTAAATTTACTTTCAAATAAATTTGTTACCATTATATTAATATAACTAGTGAAAATAAAAAAACAAAAATTGTTAAGCAGTAGAGAATTTCAAAATTGGTGGGCTGATGAGTATGGAATGATTGACAAAGACACCAAGGCAGTATGTGTTTTATGTTCTGGAACAGTTGTATTGAGAACACCATCGGTAAAATAGCATTATGAGATCAATCATAAATTGCTCTATGAAAAAAATAAAGATGAACAAAAATAATATATTGCTCAAGTATTTAAAAATATAAACAACATCTATAATGAAATTTATCGAAAATCGTTCAAATATAACTGCTGCTCGTTTTTTTTATTTCAAATGTAATTGCCAAATGTGGAAAACCTTTTAATGATTGAGAATATATTAAAGAAGCTGGGATGAAATGTGCAACAGTTCTTTTGGAAGATCTTGAAAACAAAGCAAAAATATTCAGAGAATAAAAGATTTATTATTGACTAGAAATACAGTTAAACAAAGAATCCTGCAAATGGCTAACAACATAACATACCAACAAAAAGATATAAAATCTAGTTTAAATTCTCTCTGACTTGATGAAAGTACAGACTTATATGAATCAGCTCGTTTGGCTATTTTTATTCATCATTGTCTCTGGAATAATATCAAAGAAGAATTGATCAATTTAACCTCATTAGTAACAACAGCAAAAGGAATAGATATTTGCTACAAAATTTCAAATGTACTCATTGAAAAAGAACTAGATGCTATATCATTAACTACAGATGGTGCTTGAGGTATGACTGGAAAAGAAAATGGTTTTCTCAATTTATTTCCAACCATATAGAACATTCAATTTTGGGTTTTCATTGCATTATGCATCAGCAAGTTTTATGCATGAAGGCCAGCTTTAAGCCACTGGATGATGTTATGAACATTGTGACTAAGTTAGTAAATTTTATATCTATACAAGCTCTAAGTAAATGAAAGTTTTTAAATTTATTGAATGAGATGAACTCAATATACAATGGTTACTTATGTACAACAATGTCCAATTGTTAAGTTGAGGGAAAGTTCTTCAACGATTCGTTGAGTGTTTAAATGAAATTAGACTGTTTTTACATAATGAGAAAATCATTGGAAAATATAATGAATTAATGGATGTTGAATGGCTTTCAAAATTAATGTTTTTTACTGATATGTGTGCACATTTAAATGAATTAAATGTGAAACTGCAAAGTTATAATAAGACAATTGTTGTCGTGTTTGATTTGATCAAAGCATTTAAAGCTAAATTACAAAATTTCAACCATGATGCTATTTCTTATACCTTCAAATATTTCCAAATATAAAAAAGTTATTGACTGATATAGAATCTCATGAGAAGCCAGATCAAGTAAAATTGATGCAAGAATTTTGTTGTTGTTATTCATTTGATAATTGATTAATTTTCTTTAAGATTTATAAAGTTCAGACAATTTTCAAAACATCAAAATTTATTTTATACCTAAACATAATACCAATGGATAATGTCAAGTTAGAAATTTTTGAGTGGCTTAATTTGGAAGATATGGGAATGCAATCAGGCGATTTTCAATTCAGTTTTATATGGAAACAGAAATTTATTGATTTGAGGAATGAGTTAGAAATAATGGAAAATGATCGATTATTGGCCATATGTAAAAAGAATGCTGAAGAGGAACTATTGACTACCTGGAATGCTATTCTTGAAAGATTTAATTCTTTAAAAGAATTAGTGACTGCTATATTATCAATTTTCTCCTCTACATATGCATGTGAATCATTGTTTTCAGAAATGAATTTAATTAAAGATAGTTTGAAAAATAGAATGACAGATGAATCTAGTTCAGTATGCACATTATTAACCAGATATAAAATATTTGACATCCAATGTAGAACAGCAAAAATCTCATTAAATAATATCTATTTAGATTGATTTTATATGTTTATTTCCAAAATTTTGTTTTAATTACTATTAATTTTTTATACGGTTATTTTCTCATCCCTGGTGTTCGCCTCGAGATGTCACTATTTCTAGGTCAATTCCTAGAAATATACCATTTCATCAGCATTCACCCAACAAAAGAGGAAATTTTCTACATTATAAATGCAGAAAAGAGTCCTCACTTTATGTTGGACGGAGGCGGTGGCAACGACAGAAGCCAACACAAATGAGACTTTCTATGTTAAAACACAGAAAGAGTTCCCGACAGCCTGCCGGTTATGGCTTTTTTTTTCTATGCTAAAAGCAAAGAGAAAGAAATGCCTTGATTGGCTGCCATAGTAGTTGATTTTGTTTATCATTTTCTTGTAATAGTAAATTTCGTGTATGGGTATTTGAAGCAGCCGTAGTTTTTTAAAATTTGATAAGATGTCTATTTTTTTTAATGTGTTGTAACTTACTTTACTGTTGTAAGTTTAGTAATAATGTCCTGAAGATTCCAATACGAATGGGTAATCCTCAAAAATTGCTTTTAAGGGTGCTGAATGGAAAAAATTTCAAGGATCACGCAAAAAGTACTGTTTTCGCGAGAATTCGTCCATGACCAGTTATTTTTGCTATATATATACGCACAAACAAAAACAATCCAGTGTCTAATTATTAGGAATTACTTGTCCAAAAAAGAAAATTAGTCGGGTAATTTTTTTTTTGTTACATTTATTATTTCAAAATAAGATTAGTTTTTATATCTGCACACTAACAAAAACAACCCAGTTCCTGATTAATTACTGTCTTAAAAAAAAAAAAAGAAAGCAAATTCAACGGGTTCGGTTTTTTTCAGTGGAGTATTTGAATTACGGTTTGTTTTTATATATATACAAGATTTACCAAAAAAAAAAGAAACGCAAATTAGTTGGCTATCATTTTTAAATTTAGTATTTCAATAACGGTACCCTTTTTATATAGACAGAGTTAACAAAAACAACCCACTTTCTGATTCATTACTGTCCCCAAAAAAAAGAAAATGGAAATTAGTCGGGTATCATTTTTCAATTGAGTCTTTCTATGACGGTCCTTACTAATAGTAGTCTGGTATCAATTCTAAATTGCAGTATATAAATTATGTTACTTTTAGATTTAGAATTACGTATTGCTTTTTTAATAAAATGATTGATTTACTCTTGACCAAAAATACCCTAACTTTAAAAAGAAAGTCCAAAAAAAAATGAGAAAAAGCCCCATAACTTTAAAGACACACACACAAACTAAAAAACAATCTAAGATTAATAAACATTGACTTATTACATCTTGCTTTTGAATCAAATTATTGATTTACTCTTGCAAAAAAAAGTACCGTAACTTTAAAAAGACACACATAAAGTCCAAAAAAAAAATTAGAAAAAGCCCCGTAACTTTAAAGACACACACACAAACTCAAAAACAAGATAAGATTAATAAACATTTACTTATTACGTCTTGCTTTTGAATAAAAGTATTGATTTACTCTTGCAAAAAAAAAGACCGTAACTTTAAAAAGACACCCATAAAGTCCAAAAAAAAAAAGTTAGAAAAACACCGTAACTTTAAAGACACACATGCAAACTCAAAAACAAGATAAGATTAATAAACATTTACAAAAATGAAAAAACTAACATCATATAATAGTATTAGTTAGTAGAATATTTTATTACAAATCTAAGAAATCAGATCTTTTTAGATCAAATCGATCATTTAGGTCCGGCCCCGGAATCATTATATGTATATGTTTTTGATTAGCATCAACGCCATCCCATGGCGAACACCAGAGATGAGAAAACAACCTTTTTTACTATTACATTTTATTCAACTTGTACTCTTCTAAATAAATATTATTCACTTGTATTTAGTTTATTTAGAAATTTTGTTAAATTATTATTATTATTAATTTGTTTTATAAACTTTTTAAAAACTGCAGTAATTAAATTGTCTATATGTTGATTTAATAACTGCATGGCACGCCAATCATTCAATGAATATATTTTGGAAATTTTTGGCATGCACACGTAAAAGGGTTCAGCACCACTGTACTAGACTATTACTGGTCAGGCTAGCAGTCAGTACCTTAAGAAGAGGGAAGAAAAATAGCACAAAATTTTATGTTCCGTATTGATCCTGTATGATAAATATATTTCGAATGATGTAAATATAGTTTGAATTTTTCTAAAAACATTTAACAATTCAATTATTATAAAAGAAATGATCCAACACATAACTGCAGATAAAATATATTGTTGTCTGTTTTGTTTTTTCAAACTTTGATTTTAAAACAAATTTTTACATCATAAATTTATAAAGATTTATATGCATGAATCTAAACAGGAATGGTAATGACTGATATGGAAGCATGAAATTTTAGTCATAGAATTAAACTTGAGTGGAATGGTTTTGATACAAATAATGTAATAATAGAAGAAAATATGGTTTGAAAAGGTATGTTTTAATATGTACTTCACCAGTTCTGACATATGAGATTGCAATTCAAAGGTTTCATAGCACAATGAAATATAGGGAAATGCTTTTTAGAAGCAATAAAATGGGATTGAAAGTGAAATTAATAGATGTGAGAATAAACAGGTATCATTGATAAAATTTAAGAAGCTTAAATGAAGCTGGATTAGGGAAATTTGATGATAACAGTAGATTGTCAGTTGAAGTCTTAAATTAGAGCCCCAATGATTGTAAGGTATTCAAAAAGAAAACAACCACATGTGATATAGATGGATGAAGTAAGAAAGCTTACTGATGCAGTATGGAGAAAAGAGGATATGAATCGAGAAACTGGATTAACTTTGAAAAGACGCATTTTGCAATGGATTGATAGTGGTTGTAAATTGATGGGTGTATAGATCATTCAATTTTTAAAACTTTTACTATTATTTAAAACATTTTTTTAATCTTAGGAAATTCTCTGATACTATATCCTATTGGATCATGCTTGATCCAGTATTAACTTCATTCTTGAAATTGTGAGCCTTAATCACTGTGGGACTTATAATTATTTTGCAGAAGTAGTCTTAATCACTGTGGGAAAGAAGGAAACATATTGTATGGGATGTCAGGCTCATAGGCAAGCCTCTAAAATTTTAAATATATAAAATTTATTACAGACTTTATAACTATGATGTGATAAAGAAAATAATCAATATATGAGCTTAAAAAAACAAAAAATACATGAGAATCCAAACCACATTTTAATATAAAATTGCATACATGTCAGCCTAATAAGCAAATAAAAAAAATTGTATATATTTTTAAGTTGGGAAAGTGGAGTTAAGAGTAATCATTGCATCTCTTATTACAACTCTGATATATCATAGTCATCCATTATCACACGAGATGCACTGATAAAAAAAAGCATGAAGTTATCCATTTAATAGTAAATATTCATCTAATCACTTATTTTGAACTGTTAAATAACTATAAGTTTTGATTTATCTTTCTGTTTTTTGTGACTGCCTGCCTGATAACATCTTGTAATCCCAATTTTTGATCTAATTAAAACTTTGCCTATCTATGAATTTCTAATGACAATATATTATTTTAGAGTTTGCAAACAATTTTAACAAAAAATTTATGAAAATTTTTAATTTTAAATGAATACATTAGTTTTTTGATGCTGCTATTTAGCCGTATTAAATTGTATCAAAACTTTCTTCATTCCTAATCTGCAACAATATAAAATTAAAAAATAAATTTTCTCTAGCTTTCACGATATTCTTACCAAAATAAAAACATGATGTGCTCATGTTAAAAATATTCTTAGATTATTTCCAAATATGCTTTTATTTTGATTGCGTAATATCTGAGAAAACTGAAGAAATTCTATTTTTTACTTTTCAATGCTTTTTTCGCATTTACATGAAGAAAAGCATTTCTTTAAAAAAAATTCTATTTTTTATTCTTGACATTTTTCTCTGAAAAACATTTTAAAATGTCTGAATGTAAATTTCTGTTAATTTCAGATTCAGTGAAAATACGGCCAACTGTTTAAATATTATTGCTGAATTGATTATGTCAATTAAGTTTGAAAAGTTTTAACTTTCAAAAACTTCTTTCATCTGATATTACAATCACTGGATTGTCAAAAAACTTGGAAATGGAATGTTCATGTTAAAGAAGGAATTCCATATTTTCATGAGATGTTGAACGTCCGTCAATGAAATTGGCTTAAATGTTTTTTATATCAAACAGTTTTGTGACTTTGAGGGGTTTTTTTTATGTGACCAATTTCTGACCTGATTTACATTTTCTTATGGTATTCATAGCAGGTCTGAAAAGTTCTGGAAACATTCAAATAAATTCTGATTCTTCTTCAGCTGTTCAAATTGTGGTTCAAATATTTGCAGAATTTTATCTACCATTTGATCCAAACAATGTATTTTGAAGGCTGTTTTGGGTGAGATTTGACAAAAAAGGATCATCTGCCAGTTTATAATCATTTTTTGTACGAGCATTTGTTCCAAAATGTAAATACTACCTCAATATTTAGGTCCTTTAGAAATTCATTGGTATCAAGGCTTCATCAAAAAAAATTTTTAACATAATCAGTTATATAGATTTTGAAATAAAAAGTGCCCTGTAGTAGCATCCATGGAATTACTGAGTATTTTACTCATAAAATTATTTTAAAAGAATAATATCCATTTCACTGACTTCTACAAAAATTAACACACACATTGTGTTTTTCTGCTTACAAGGTTATACAATTGCTGTTCACACGATTGTATAAGAGCTGTTCTCTTACTTCTAGAACATATCCGGTTATATTTATGCAGTTTAGAATATGTAGTAGGGTTCATTTAAATATATTGACCTTGCTCAATATCAAATCTGAATTTTCAGCTTTATGCTAATTTTTTAGAGTACAGTTATACAGATACCAATTTTAATGTATTGTCTATACATATAATATTTTATTAAACTTTATTTACAATAAATATAATGCACAGAACAGCCCACAATCTAACAGAAAAAGCCTATGCCTGATTGAGATCTTCAAAAATTAAGTTTAACCAGACCCAGATTTGAACTCGGTTTACAAGTATGATAAATGGATATGTTTTCACTATATCAGAAGGTTTTTAAATGTTAAAAAATAAATAAATTTAAATATTTTATCATTACACAAAATTAGTGGGAAAAAAATCATATTTAATGTTATCAGTTATTGGGGGTGGTGGTCACTTTTAAAAGAACACTAAAATATCTGTATTTTGAAACTTAGAAAAGGATCATAAAGATTTAATTATTTAAGAAATGGTTCATGAATATGTAATAGTGGAAATTTTCAATTACGTTTTAATGTGTTATGTGAAATTGACACAAGCACATCTGGTTTTAAGACAGTTGAACGCATTGCTCCCAATTCGACATCATGTCTAAAAGAATCCTGCAAAGTATAGGCAGAAAAAATAATTCATCCAATGCTGAAACATTTTGTTTATATGAATTATGAAAAAAAAAAAGAAGAAGAAGAAGAAATAAAAAATAGAAACAAAAATGCAACACATATTTTGTTACATTGTTTAAAAGAATATAATAAAATTTAATTCCTTTTTTCTATTTGGTGAATATAATATGTTGCAAGATAGTTTTATGTTGAGTTTGTTCCTGAAATACATTTGTGAAATTTTTTACTTAGTATAGATTCAAATTAAATACTGTATTTTATTATAATTTTTAAATAAGTTAAAATTTTAATTTAATTATATTTTATAAAAATTATTAATTATAGGATTTTTTTATTGGAAAATGATTATTTTTGTATTTAAACATTTTTTGCCATTTAGTTTATTTTTGCTTGCAGACAGAAAAAAAATCTTTACATATTTAATTTGCAAAAATGACATATTTATAAATAGTTGCAAAAAATAATAAAAATAATTTAAAAATAAAACTAGATGATAATCAACCATGAACTTAGGATAATGAGTATTGAAATAGTTACCAGGATCAACATTTCTCTTACTTTTTTTTTAAGTGTCATAGCATCGGCCGGGACGCGAACCCGCAACCCGGGCAACTGCCTGCAAGTGCAAGGCCGTCGCGCTGACCTCTCGACCACCAATGCAAGACTTCTCTTACTTTTTTTGTATTTTATGAACACAAAAAATAATTTCTCTACAGTTACTGACAAAAAATTAGGCCTGAGCTCTTATCATATCTGTAAAAAAATATTTAAGCCCCAAAAGAAGAAAACAATCCAAACTAGAAAAGAATTTGTCACCTAACTGTAGGTGGTGAAATAAAAACTCATATTTTTGATCTCACAAGTTTTCTGGAACTTCTTAAAGGCTGATATTAGAAATAAGATTAGAATGTCTATGTTAAAACCAAAGTAAATGCATACACACAGATAATTGGACTTGTATATAATGTTTGTGTGTGTGGACAATTTATCATGCAGCTAATTATTGGAATTGCTTAAAGAAGCTAAAGTGGTTTCACTCATTCTTTACTTTATTAACAAGTGAATACCTTGTTTTAATACTCTGGTTACTGTTTATTTTCATTAAATTATTGTAGATGCATATACAGCTGGTAAACAAATTTTATCCTTGCATGAAGCAGAATGTTACAGGTCAACAGTTGAATGAAGCAAGTTGACAGTGGAATGGCTGTAATCGTTAGTTTATGAAATAAGAGCCTGTTTAAGTTATTGTTGATAAATAGTGGCAATGTTGAACAGTGGTATTATCAACCCATCATTGTGGTAAGTTTATGATGAGCACATTGAGTGTTATATGCTAATAAATAAAATTGAGGAAGATTAGACTCAAAATAGCTATGCTTTTTTTATTTGCTGGCAAGAATGTTTTACAAATCGCAAAATAATTGTGTGACCTGAAAACTCCAGAGGATATTCCATATGAAGAGTTAAAAGAGAAATTAAATGTATATTTCCAGCTAACAATTTTGAAATGGGTATGTTATCTGCCTTTTAGGATGAGAAGGTAATTATCTCAAGCAGTATATAGACTGTGATATAGCACTTCGTGCATGCACAAAACAATGCCAATTTGTTTCGAGTTAGAAGACATGTTGATTAACCAATTATTGTTTGGAATGTCTGTACATAGCCTCAGGAAAACTTTGGTGAGTGAGCCAAATATGAATTATAAGACAAAATGTGTGGCACAGGAAGCAATGTTAGAAAAAGTATCAGGATTTCAGACTTCAGTCAGAATGCAAAATAATTTGATTACTGTAAATAAAGCACAAGGTGTAGTTGCAGAAACAAAGACAAGAGTAGTGAAATGCAGTTAAGTCCGGACCTTAAATCACAGGGAGGCAGATTAAGAGGCAAAAAATCTGATAACAAGATTGATGACACAGATGATGATAGTATTGTATTAGACGTTACTGCCTGTGAAAGTAAAATTATAATGGAAGTGGACAGCGATGCTGGTCTTTCTTTGATATCATATAAAGACTGGATGAAATTGATAGTAGCAGTAAAAGAAAATATATGCTTCAAAATACACAGGTGTTAGCCACAGATGTGAATGGCAACAGAATTGACATATATGGGAAAATTAATATACCTGTGAATATTAATGCTAAATCTATTGTTTTACCATTACACATTGTAATTGTAAATTGTTTTTATCCATTGGTGAATTCATCTTAAAAATAATTAAGAAGGTTCAGTTGGAAAAGAAGTTAGAAAAATGTTTCTCCATTTATTTAAGCCAGAATTAGTTGAATTAAAAACACAGCCAGTGGGTATTGAAATTTGTAAGTGATACTCAGTCTATGGTATGCAAACTGCAAGGTTCTGTTTGCCTTAAAACCCAAAGTTGAAGAGACTATTAAAGATATGATCAATAAAGGTGTTTTGACTCCAGTAGAAGATTCAGCTTGGGCTACACCAGTAGTTGCAGCTATGAAACTAGACAGGAGCATTTGATTTTGCAGAGATTATGTTACACTTAAAAAATTCATAAATAAAGAAGCATATTCAGTCCCAAGTGGATGCAAAGTTTTAGCATTGCTTCAGAAGGCAGTGTGTTCATCACAAAAATTGATTTAATGATCAGTACTCATCTGGGACTTTATAAGTGCATCAAAATGTCTTATGGGATTACAGGTAATCCAAGCATGTTTCAGGCAAAAATGAATGGTTTATTTCAAGGCATGAAAGGAGTTATCTCTTATTGAGATGACATTTTAATAACTGCTCAAACAGAAAATGAATTGGAAACCTGCATGTTGAATGTTTATACAAGATTGGACAAAGTTAGAGCTAGAATTAATCCTTCTAAATGTATATGGTTTATAGTTGAAATCAAATTTTTGGGCCATAATAAACTGGAAAGGAAAATACCCTAACCCAGAAAATATTAGAAACTGTTAAAAAATGCTCCAAAGCCTAGAAACTAAATGATTTATAGGCTTTTCTAGGATTGCTCAACTTTTTTGAGTTTCCTGAAAGGGAAACCACGTGGCCTTATGCCATTGTATGAACTACAGTGTAAAGGACAGCACTAGAAATGGGCTAAAGAGCATGATATAGTTTTGCAGAAAGCAAAAGGTTTATTATCATGTAAGCAGCTTCGCATACATTATAACAGTTGCCAGAAAATGATTATTACAATCGACATTTTGGATTTCAGAATAGGAGCTGTCAATTTGCATCACTATTATGGAGGACAATGCCCTATTGTGTATGCCTTGAGGATACTAACAACTGCTGAAAAAAATTATAGCCAACTTGACAAAAAATTTGCTGTTAAAAAGTATCATCAATACATTTATGAATGTAAATTCTTTATTTCCATGGATGATCGTCCATTAAATTTTTGATAAGAAAATTCCTGAACATGCTAGTGCTATATTGCAATTGCTGGATGCTTGTGAATTCCAGAAAACATGTATAGAAATAAATTATATTGATAGTTGAAAGCAGAAAACTGTAAGTAGCTCCAAAGTTGAAAAGTGGACTAATAATAAACCTGAATATAAACGCTTGAGAAATTGGATTCGATTTGGATGGCCTAAAAGTCAGCCAAATTACATTGCAAAACCTATCTGGAATGCTCATGAAAGCCTATTTACGTGTAGTGGCTGTATTTTAATGAAAGATCATGTGCTTATACTATCAGATGGTTGGAAAGAAGTACTGTGTTTGCTAAACCAAGGATATCCAGGTATAGTGTGAATGAAAGTGTTAGCTCTTTCATATGGTTGGTGGCCTAATTTGAATCAGGACATTGAACAAATAGTTAAAACTGTTTTGACTCATTTTACTGCTAATTTATCTCCAAAGACTTTTGATTTATGGAGAAAAGCAACATACCATGGCAACACTTACATTTAGACCATGCAGGTCCAATGAATGGGTATATCTTCCTAGTTGCAATTGATTCTTATTAAAATGGGCAGAATATAAACTTGTTGAAAACATAAGGCCAAAGTTTCCCAGAAACAATAGTATCAGACAATGAGACAGGATTTACAATGCAAGAGTTCCAGGAGCTTTATCTGATAAAGGGATAAAACACATATTCATTGCTCCTTATCATCTGGAATAAAATGCAGCTGAAAAAACAGTGCAGCATTTGAAAGTGCACTGAAGAAAATATCTCATAACGACATACATGAAGCTTTGGTTGATGCAATGTTTTATCAACATTTCACCCCTAGTGTGTCAACAGTGAAAACACCAGCTGAATTGGTGCTGAATCACAAGTGGTGTTGCACACACTTAATAATGGTGTTATCAGATTTTGAAAAGTTATTGTGAATAATAATTTTGTTGTTGAAAAGTTTAAAATAGGTGATTTAGTGTGAAATCGTGATATTTTAAAAAGGAAATGTTTTCCTGCTGTTGTCATGGAAGTTCTCTCTAAGCATACTAGAGTAGTTAAATTCGAATAATGGAAAAATTCTGAAGAGACACATCAATCATTTACAGTTTTGGCCAAATAAAATAATAGATGCAGATAATGCCCAAATTATTCAGTGAACTTCAGACTTCTAATGAAAAAAAGAAGAGCATGCTGTTATCTCTTCAGAATTACAAAACAAAGGAATGGCCATAGATATTTAAACTGATTAATCAGATCTAGTGGGAGTAAGTACATAGGCAGTTGATCAGATGATGCAACCAGATCCAGTGGATGTAATGGATAATCAAGAGGAAGAACGAGATTTACCTTCAACCAGAGTTTGAAAACAACCAACAATGTTGCAAGAATATTTTTTGTAACTGGGAAGAGTATTTTCTAGAGTGGGGGAGGAATGGACTGTTCTGTGCATTATATATATTTATTATAAATAAAGTTTAATAAAATCTTGTATTATACATGGAGACAGAATATTAAAATTAATATCAGTATAATTGTACTTTAGATAATTAGCATAAAGTTGAAAATCCAGTTTTGATATTGAACAAGGTCAATTTATTTAAATGAACCCTACTATATTGTAATGATCCGAAGAATTGCACTTAACGGTATCTGCACTACAGGGCGCCATCTAGGCATTTGAACCTAGAAAAATTTATAAAGTAGGCAGATACGTAAGTCAAAAAAAAAATTTTTTTTTAAATATTTTGGTTCCAGTCGTTAGCCCATGTCACTAGCTCAGTGGAAGAGCAGAGATTAAATAATATAATCTAAGAGTATATAAAAAAAGAATAAAATAAGCCACTGCCAGTAATTAACATACAAACATTTATTAATGCACATATATAAGATTTAAAATTATTTTAGCATCAGTTTACCTTTTAAAATTTAACTTACATTTTTAACTTTGATTTTAATTTACATTTTAATTTATACAACTTTACATTTTAATTTTTTATAAGTTTGCACAGAGGAGTTTATAAAAGTTTGTTTTAAAATGTTGAGTATAGATCGGTTACATAGATTACAATGGTTAAAAACATTTCAAAATAAACATAAACGATCAAAATATAAAATCATTGATACCGACAATTGCAGAGGGAAATTTATAAGTAACCCAATAGTATTCACCATAAGATATTTGCATTGTCACCAATAACTTAAAAGACATCCGAATAAATACATTATAGATACTCACCGTAAGGTATCATTATTTATCGAATGTCTATATATTTTGATCAAATATGAAAACTTAAAACATACTTAACCGATAACCAATCCATGCAAGCGTCTATAAACAATTTAAATTTGATGCATTTTTATTTAGTGTTGAGTATGAATAGACTACATAGATTTGCATTTGAAAATAAAACATTCTATCCCTATTTAACCTTAGGCTAAAGGTTCGGAGCCAAAACTGGCATCAATTTATCTGATATATCGATGCATTCAATGTAATAACGGCAGCACCAAAAAGTTAAGAGAAGAAATTGCCTCTCGTCAAATAGGAATATGACATCTATCTGACAAGAAGAGCAATAAAAAAAAAACTTTATAGAAAGGAACTGCGTTCTCCATCTTATAATTCCTTCCATAGGCAAATGGGTGAGTGCGGCGTATGAAACGATTCTGCCCCAAGCGAATCTGATATTACATCTACTAATCACATCAATATATCCCATCCATTGACCCAATTCAACTACGACACAAATAACCTAAGATTACCCTCCCCTAATATAACTTTACAAATCTATACAGCGATTCACGCCCGACTTAAGTTTAACATTTATATAATTTACTTAACGGAAAACAGAAATCATAATAAAACTTAAAGAACAAAAAATAAATAAATGGAAATGATTTTAAATAATAAAAAAATATCAAATAACATTATTAATATTAATTTATGTTGGTCAGATAGGATTCTATTTGTATTTTTTATATATGGAAAGTTTTTAATTTAATGTTCATAAATTATAAAGTTCTTACGGTTTTTTTAAACAGTTCATCTTTATATGTTCCTTGCCGTTTGAACGTGAATTCCCACGCCGTCCTAAAAAGATTGGTATCCATTTAGCCGTTGTTTTATTTATTCATTCGGAGGTTTTTTAGTTTAGTTGGTCCTCAATGTAGAAAACAATAGTTCATTTCTCTTTCTTTGTCAAAACTGAAGGGATTGAAGAGTGCGTCTTTTCCATCCCTTCTCCTTCACTTCCGCACTAACACATATCTGTCACATCGTAAATAATCTATCCTTAATAATTTTCAAACTTGTCCTTTTATATTAATTTGAAGGATTGAATTTACATTACGTCATCGATGTGATGGTCCTTTCGCTGAGGTCCGATTCCATAGGGATTTCTTTTTATTTGCTAAAAGTTTCTATTGTTTTCCTATCTGACCGATGTTTTTACATTTAAATGCCCAAGGCTGGTTTTCATTTAACTAATTAAAACAATCATTTCCATTTCTGATTAATTAATGTGTTTTTCAAGATTAAAGATATATTTTTATCTCTAAATCTTTTTAAGTTTTTGTTTTTAAAATACCTTTCTATTTTTAATAAAGTTTTATTTTAATAATTTTTTTTTTTTTATCTGTGCGATTTATATATAAGAGTTTAAGATGATATTTAATTTCAATTTTTAATTCTTGAAGAAAATTTTTAAATGCGAACATGTTTAATAATAAAAACACAATGTAACGTCATCTGTGCTTGTTACAATATATTCTGAACTGCATAAATATGACTGGATACATTCTAGTGGCAGGAGAACAGCACTTATACGATCGTGTGAGCAACAATTGTGCCACCTTCTATGCAGAAAAATATGATGTGTGCACTAATCATTGTAGAAGTCGATGAACTAGTTAGAGACTGATATTAGAAATAAGGTTAGAATGTCTGTGATAAAACCAAAGTAAATGGATATACCCAGATAATTGGACTTGTATATACTGTTTGTATGTATGAACAGTTTATCATGTGACTAATTATTGGAATTGCCTAAAGAAGCCAAAGTGGTGTCATTATTCTTTATTAGCAAGTGAATAGCTTGTTTTAATATTCTAGTTAGTGTTTGTTTTTGTTAAATTATTGTAGATGCATATACAGCTGATAAACATAAATTTTACCCCTGTATATGGCAGATAATTAGCACTTAATCTAATTAGTTAACTATCTGTTTGTTGGTTAGCAAATGGATTTCTAGCTTCTTTTTCTTGCTAGAGAGTAACACTGTGATCAAAAAACATTTAAAAGTCTTACTTTTACAGAGCGGTACTGTTCAAGAAACCTTTGCTCTGCAATAGCCTCCTTTTTTAAACTTACATTTTTAAAACATTTTGTTATTGGAACTATTTCCAACGACCTTATTCTTTTATGTACAAATCACTATGATAATTCCATCACGGAATTAAGAAATTAATGGAAGTACTGATATGGTCTATTAGGAGAAAAACATTGAAAATATTAAATATAACTTTTAAATAATTTTGGTGCTAAGCACCTATGTCAAAAACAACTATTCTGATTATAGTTACTCGGCATCAAAAATGCATCAAGGTTGTATTTAATATTCTCACTATTTGATCCGAGTATAGAGTCAGTGTTAACATTTCCTTTAATTTTATTGTTTTAAATTAATGGGTGCATCCATTGATTAGTCTGGTTTGCACTGAGTGACTTGTGCCTCTGTGAAAACAGCTTAGGTAAGCATCCAGAATGATGATCATGTGATATTTGATGGTTTAAAATGAATAAAATAATGGAATAACTTTATTGCATGGAAGTTCATAATAAATTTCAGTACTGGACATTCCAGAACTGAAATTAATCTGAAGATCTTTACTCCAGATTCTTATATTATACTACTGTACAAAACCACATAGAGCATGATCTCGAATGGACATGTATATAAAAAGAGATACCTTCATTTTTATTACACTATGTTTTCATTAAAACTTTGTGTCTAGTATTATGCAGGTGTTTTAGTTTGTTTGGTGGTTTCCATTCCATGTTCTCTTCCCCCCCCCCCTATTCTAGAGCAATCTTCTATAAACCTGAATAATCATTGGATACCATATGACTTACATTGGTTTGCTATATGAGTACATGAAGAGAATTACTCTTGAAAGCATATGGGAGTGCTTATAAGAAAACCATGTGATGTTGAGTTAACCAGTTTCGTATTTATATTTTTTAAGTATATAAGCTGCTTAGAAGCCAGTCTGAAGATTGGGATTTTATAAAAAATATTGCATCTAGTATCAACAGTTACTCCCAAATTACAATAGGTAGCTCTAACTAGGATAAAAACATAGGAGAAAGTCATGTGATATTGCTTGGTATTAATCTTTCTTATCAGAGGGCAGGACAAGTTGTCATAAAGCAGAAATCTCTAGTGTATATAGAAACTGACCTGGGTATCAGATCTATATAATTGAGTTGATTTAAACTTTACCTTAGTTTTTTTTTTTTTAATTTCAAGACGTTAACTTCAATAGTACAAAAGAAATAGTAGATAACTATTTAGAATCTTCTTAATCTGAGTCAGAAATTGGAAATCAATTTGGAAATAGGAATTTTATAGAATTGTACCAGCTGGTGTTTATTGATTATTTAAATTTACAGTACAATAAATGATTCTAGGGCATGGTGATAATAAATACTTATGGAAGCTATTTAAGAAAATTATATCATACTGTTGTAATGTAATGCTTAATTTTATTTTTTTATGAGTGTTTATAGAAATATTATCAGTACTCTATAAATTAATTGCTAGAATCGAATAGTCCATTAATAATGAATGTCTATTTTAGATGAATTTTTAAACAGACAAGGACGTTGTCAGTTGTGTTTTTCATCATGCGCTACCTGCTCAGGTGCTGAGGATTCTGATTGTCTTACTTGTAATGAAAATCAGTAAGTAATTGGTGTCATATTACTCATTTAAAATATATGTGATATTTTTTTTAAACATTATTTAAATATATTTGAAATAATTTTACTTTAAATTGCATGTTTTCTTTTTTTAATCAGCATTTTATTAAATGGCAAGTGTGATTCTTCTGTAGAAGAAGAAGTCGTTAATATAGATCACTATGGGGACTGCCTCAGGAACCAATTTAAAAATAAAGATGGAAGATGTGAAAGTTGCCATAAATCCTGTTTAACTTGTAAAGGTATAGTCATTTTCATAAATATTACAATGTTTGCAAGGAATATGTATTTAATAATTTTCAGAGAAACAAATGAGATTATTTTTGTAACTTCAATATACTAAACATTGCTTAGTTTTGTTATACATTTTCCTCCATTTCTTTTGACTTTCTTTACACTATCTACACTTAGAAACCATTTTTTCACCTCTTTTATCACATTTATACATGATCTACACAACCATACAACTTTTACATCTATCCTAATCTTATTTAAATATTTCAAATGAAAAACCTTACCACATACAGTACATTCTACCAAAACATGCCTAATTTCCTTTGGTCATCATGTATACATTGTAGGATACAAATGCAATCCGTATTTCCTTATTTTTCAATTCCCTTACTCTAAACTATATAACTGTTCAAGCAGATTGGCTTGGCTTTCAGTTCTAAGGCCAATTTAGATTTCAGAATTTATCTTGATGCATAAAATGGAGTTAAAGGTGTTTGCTGGATGCATAACAGTATTGTTGATAAAAGCAAAAGCCAGTGTGAGGATGAGGATTTAAATGCATCCAGTGGTCAATTATTACTCAGATGTCACTAGAGCAAAGAACAGCTCCTGATTTTATAATGAACTGTGTATCTTAAGAGGTGACTAATAAATGTCTTTTCAATGATTATGGCTCCACCTAAGAAAAGATGTGGTTCCATGAAATATAAGGATTTAGAATAATTATCTCATCTACCTTATGGCTAATGCATCGTTGAGGATCTTGAATAATCATATTTTTATTAGATTAGGCATATTTCTATCTGAAAAGCAATTTAAATCAGAAAAATTAGGAGAATATTGATATTGACAAAGCCTTGAAACAGTGAATTGGACTGTTTTGTAGGATATATTGAATAAGGAAGGATTAGATTGGAAAGTCATTTATTAAATAAAAACTCTGTATGATTCAAAAGATATTTGTATGGTCAAACAATCTTTTTGTGGAAGATGTAGATGGGAAAAGATAAAAGGCAGGTATGTTGTCTAACCCTCATTTCATTTGATATCATGATAGAAATGTTTAAAGTGTTTTCTATTAACAATAGTCTAAATAAATAATCAAATTTACTTATTGTTCAGATGTTTATGAAAAGTTTGAGTACTGGAACTGATTCAAGAATACTCTTCTACTCCAATAAACCATACATTGTGAATTATACTTGCAGAACCAGTTTTAAGGAACCGTCTTGATCAGTTTTACCAAGCACCAACATGACTAACCACTATTCATAATTCACAATTAGAATTTGGCTGTTTGATAACATATTATATTTTACTTAAATAATTAGTTGTAAAAGGGCAGTTAAATGCACTCCTTAATAATATTATAAGATGGAGCATATAGTGCATTGACATTAGAATTGGTTATTATAGTTAATACATTTAGATGAATTGTACAAGAGTTCATTGTATCAGATTGGATGATGATATGGCAGTACTTATGGGTACTTGAGGATGAACTTAATAAAATGTTCTGCACAAGGAAGAATGAAAATGAAATATGTGGGAAGATACATATTATTGAGAGAAGTAAGAAGTTAACTGAAACTAGCTTGGACATGTAGCTAGAAGAGATAACCAATCATGTCTTCAAATAGATCTGATAAAAATTCTAAAAGATTAGAGTGAGATTACATGAGAAATGGATGAGACAAGTTTACTGAAGTGATGTAGTGAAGAGAAATTATAGAAATCTTCAGCCCGTGTTGTACTAATTATGACTTAAAGTGATATAACGATGATATTTGAGAACAAATAAGAAAGCAACCCCATTTAAATATTTAATAATTGGTGGTGATCTGGTTGGCGAGTTTTTTCACTTTCAGTTTTTTTATAAAAGGATGGTAGAGACATCTTTGTTGTAACACTAAAAAGTTATCAAGATTAAATAAATAGTAGGAATTCTGAGGAAGTCTGTTGAATGATTGAAACTGTCATCTATTTTGCAATCAATTAGGAAAAAGATATTCTTTTGAGAATCAGTCATTGCCCAGATCCCTTGAATCTATTGACTATTTCATAAAGGTGCATATAAGTTTACTTTCATTATGTACAACCCATTGCTTTGATTTCTTCTGATTTTTATTCAATAAAATAATTAAATGAATTGCTAATTAATGGATCATGTGACATTTAACCACTAGAATTGACACTGAGTTTTGATCCAGGAGCATTTAGTTCTCAAATCTTTTACTCTATCTCAGAACTAAATTGCTCAGAGCATTCAATACATAAACAATGCATACACTATGTCTGTAATTATTTTGTTTTAATGGTGTCTTTGCAATTATGCTTAATACAGTAATAATATTGCTGAATGTTAAACTTATCATATTGATATTCTTCATGTGGAACAAACTGAAATATTTAAACGGGATTTTCATCTGTGCATAAAAGAATTGATCTACAATTTCTATTGAAAATCTTTCAATGCAAAATAGTCTACTTGAGTATAATTTATTACTAATTACATACTTTATTGCTGAATGTTTACTTTAACAAAATTTGTTAAAATTTTTGTATTGTATATATATTGGTTTAGAAAATATAGTTGAGCTCACATGCACATATAATAACAAATTATTTAAGTCTTTATCTTACACAAACTTCATTGATAAGAATAAAATCCAGAAGCCAGTCAGAAGAGGGAAATACTTAAACTTACTATAGTTGACACTAGAATAGAGAGATTTATCACATACCCACATATATGTACAAAAATAGTATAGTTCTAAATAATTTTACTATTTTTAGGAGATTCATTTAGTGATTGTATAACCTGTGCAAAAGAAGGAAGAAAGGCCCACCTTGGTGTCTGTGATATGAGTATTTGCACTCTGGATAACAAATATTACGATGCTATGTCCAAGGTAATTTTTATTCACCAAACTTTTTAAGTTTTTATTTTTTTATATATATATTACGGTTTAAATTTATGATATTTCTTTGCAAAAATATTATGTCGTTATAATAAAAGTTGCTTTTATGTTTAATAGTTTTGTCTAGTTTTTTTTACATGTGATTTTAAATAACTCATTAATATTATTTCATATTTTGATCAGTATAATTTATTATCAATTTACTTATGATTTTTCCGAGTTTAATCCAGTTCTTCTAATCCATAGCTTTTTTGTCTCCATGTCACATGATCGTTTTTTAGATCTTCGATAATCTCTTGGAATCCAATTTAAAACTTCTTGTGTCCATTTATTATTATCTTTTCTAACAATGTACCCATCCCATTTCTATTTCAACCTCTTTCAGTGATTTCAATATTACCTGTCTGTTCTTTCACCAATGCAATCCACTTTCAGTACTCTCTCTGCAACTCCTAACATAGTCTCTCCATACTTCATTGTATGGTT
Source organism: Epiperipatus broadwayi (assembly GCA_028023455.1). Classification (NCBI taxonomy): domain Eukaryota; kingdom Metazoa; phylum Onychophora; class Udeonychophora; order Euonychophora; family Peripatidae; genus Epiperipatus; species Epiperipatus broadwayi. Next base: position 1,497,820 of record JAQFVV010006236.1, read on the forward strand.
TCAGTTTTCACGTTTCTCTTTTGTTAAGCATTTCACTGAGCTGTCGTTAAATATTGTCTTTATAATCTTAGTATTTTCATCTTTATTCATTGCTTTTTTTTAATACATTTTTCACACTATCTTTTTCAAGAAATCTACCCATTTCATTCTTCAAGGATAACAGTAATTAGGTTGTACCCTTTTAGTTTTAAATGGAAAAATATTATACTGTTAGTGCTTTTATCCACTAGTTTGACCCTATTTTAGAAATGCATAGAGGGATGGGGGGATAAGTTATAAGAAATATTTCATTATTCACTTTCAATATTTAAGAGTACACTTTTACTAATTGATTTAACATGTACTTATATTAGATTCAAAATTTATATTTCTATGTGTAATAATAAATATTTGTAATTGTAAAAACAAAAGAAATTAAGACATTTTTCTATTGCTTTGGATTATATTGTGATATGATGTTAAATAAAATTCAATAATTCTGTGTGTAGATCATATGCCCAGAAACCCTTAAGCTAAGTTAAACATTCTATCATTCCTAAACTCATCTACTTCTTACTACTTATTAACCACTTATTTCTATAACTCTCATTTATTTTGTTTTTCTTCTATCCCATGTTAATAAAAACTATTTCAATATTTCCACTATCCTCATATCCCCAATTTTATTATAAAACCTGAACAAAAAAGTGATATAATCTCTATCTCATTTCTTAACCTTTAAGTTTCTCAGCAACCTGCTTTTTTGTTCACCACACCATTTGCTGTATAAGCTTTCGTAATTAATGGATGAAAACAATAAAACTTAATAAATCCTTATCCAGTCCTGTATTATCCAATATCCTGATTAGTTTTAAGCTTATGCTTTCATCAAATCTTAGATCAGTTTCTAGATCTTTAGGATCCTCTCCTTTCCTCTGTCAGCCATCATTTACCTTTCTGTCTCACTAGCAAACTATCAATCCAATTGAAAACATACAAACGTTTTCAATTTAAGCCTTAGTATAAAACCAATAAAATATCACATGATTTCAACTTATTCAATATTGTTTCAGCTGCATTGAGTAAGCTGAAGTCATGTGATATAATTTTGATATTTTATTGGCTTTAAATTTCTTCTAACTTATACCATTTTTCCTGATTTACTTTTAGCATCCTACATTAAAAAATTTAATGTTCAGTATTTGTGTTTCCATCTTCATCTACAATCTACATACTTATTCCATTTTTGCCTTTCGTGCTTATATTTCTCCAAATTATAATTTTTTAAAATTATATTCTTTTTCCATAACTCATAATTCTTTTTCTCTAACCAAATTGTCTGTCTTTATCTCTCACAATTACATATCTGGAATCCAGTCTCTACATATTTATTCCATTTCTTATATAAGATTTGGTTGTTTTCTCATCCCTGGTGTTAGCCTTAAGATGTCGCTATTTCTAGGTAAATTTCTAGAAATATGCAGTTTCACCAGCCTTCACCCAACAAAAGAGGAATTTTTCTACACTATAAACGCAGAAAAGTCCTCACGTTATGTTGGACGGAGGTGGTGGCGGTGACAGAAGCCAACACAAAGAGACTTTTTATGATAAAACACAGAAAGAGTTCCTGACGGCTGCCGGTTATGGCTTTTTTCTATGCTAAAAGCAAAGAGAAAGAAATTCCTTGATTGGCTGCCATAGTAGTCGATTTTGTTCATCATTTTCTCGTAATAGTAGAATATCTATTTTCTCTGTAGTTTCGTGTGTGTGTATTTGAAGCAGTCGTAGTTTTTTAAAATTTGATAAGATGTCTATTTTTTTTAATGTGTTGTAACTTACTTTACTGTTGTAAGTTTAGTAATAATGTCCTGAAGATTCCATTATGAAGGGGTAACCCTCAAAAATTGCTTTTAAGAGTGCGAAAGGGAAAAAAATTAAAGGATCATGCGAAAAGTACCGTTTTCGCAAGAATTCGTCCGTGACTAGTTACCTTTGCTATATATATACACACAAACAAAAACAACCCACTGTCTAATTATTAGTAATTATTTGTCCGAAAAATAAAATTAGTCGGGTATTATTTTTTTTTTTTTGTTACATTTATTATTTCAAAATAAGATTAGTTTTTATATCTACACACTAACAAAAACAACCCAGTTCCTGATTAATTACTGTCTTTAAAAAAAAAAAAAAGCAAATTCAACGGGGTTTGATTTTTTTCAATGGAGTCTTTGAATTACGGTTTGTTTGTTTTTATATATACACAAGATTTACCAAAAGAAACCCACTTTCTGATTAATTACTGTCAAAAGAAACGCAAATTAGTCGGCTATCATTTTTAAATTTAGTATTTCAATAACGGTACCCTTTTTATATAGACAGACTTAACAAAAACAACCCACTTTGTGTTTCATTACTGTCCCCCCCCCCCCCCAAAAAAAAAAAGAAACCGGAAATTAGTCTGGTATCATTTTTCAATCGAGTCTTTCAATGAAGGTCCTTACTAATAGTAGTCGGGTATCAATTCTAAATTGTAGTATATAAATTACGTTGCTTTTGATAGATTTAGAATTACGTCTTGCTTTTTTAATAAAATGATTGATTTACTCTTGACCAAAAATATCGTAACTTTAAAAAAAGACACACATAAAGTCCAAAAAAAAAAAAATGAGAAAAAGCCCCATAACTTTAAAGACACATACACCACAAATTCAAAAACAATCTAAGATTAATAAACATTGACTTATTATGTCTTGCTTTTGAATCAAATTATTGATTTACTCTTGCAAAAAAAAATACTGTAACTTTAAAGACACACCTAAAGTCCAAAAAAAAAAATTTGAAAAAGCCCTGTAACTTTAAAGACACACACACAAACTCAAAAACAAGATAAGATTAATAAACATTTACTTATTACATCTTGCTTTTGAATCAAATTATTGATTTACTCTTGCAAAAAAAAAAAAAGACCGTAACACACGTAGTCAAAAAAAAAAAAATTAGAAAAACACCGTAACTTTAAAGACACACACACACAAACTCAAAAACAAGATGATTAATAAACATTTACAAAAATGAAAAAAACTAACATCATATAATAGTATTAGTTAGAAGAATATTTTGTTACAAATCTAAGAAATCAGATCTTTTTAGATCAAATCGATCATTTAGGTCCGGCCTGGAATTGTTATATGCATATGTTTTTGATTAGCATCAACGCCATCCTGTGGCGAACACCAAGGATGAGAAAACAACCAAATTATCTATCTATTAATTTTGCATATTATAAAATCTTTCTTGTCCAACATATTTCTTATCATTTCTTATATAATCAAATCATTTTCATTCTTATACTGAAACATTCTAAATATTTCATATTTGCTTTTGATTTCCCTCATTTAAAAAGTTCACCCATTTTATCTGGAATACTTGTTCACAAATCACCACCCAGTGCATATCTATATAGCTTTTGTATTCTATCAAATTTCTGGCTTCTTTGGCCAATACAAAATACATCATTTCCAAATATTAAAAAAGTTACTATCACTCCTTTTCAAATAATTCTAAATAGCTATTTTTAATCCCATTCTATTTTTGCTGTAATTCTCAATTATTTGTATAATTCATTTTTCTATTTAATAAAATACCTAAATTGGTGGTGTTTTTGAGTAAACCAAATGAACTCGTTTTTTTTTTAATAAATGTATAGCTTCAAGGTTGTTAAATTAAAACAAAATTAATAAATCGATTGTTATATTTTTAAAAAGGTATATATTTCCTTTAATTTATAAAAAGGGAATAAATTTCATTAACAAGCTTTATTTCAATTTTTTTTTTACTTATAATGTGGGAAGCAATGAGTTGTTTTTAACATTATCATTCTTAGCTTAAATTCAGGGTGGTTTTTTTTTGTCAGCAGTTTGGGGGGGGGGGGGGTAATTGTTATAATAATAAAAATTTAGGATCTTCCTGTCACAGAATGCGGTGCAATTGGACTATTTCCAAAGATACAGGATCCATGATATGATTGCATACCATTAACAGGAATAAAAAGTGTAAATATTGTATTTATTTATTTATTTTCATTTTTCTGTTAATAAATTAATTCAAAAGAAAATAAAATGTAATTATTAAATAAGACACTTTCTAGCAGGCATTTTTTTTTTTTTTTGTAAACCTTTGGGGGGGGGGGCAAAAACCAGATTTGTTAAAAATATAGGCTGCCATCTTGGTTTACTTAAAAAACTCACAAGTAACCCAAAATTTGTATACTCCTACACTTTTTCCAAAACAAATATCTTTCCATTTTTATCCTTCAATTTTATCTTTCCCATTAGATATTAAAATTTTACGTTTTTCCCCACCGATTTTAATTTCATAATTCTTATTTCTCCATGCTTTCTCTAAAAACAACTCCATATCTTCTATATGACTTGTAAAAATGCTTTATATTTATCAGCAAAATAAAAAGAGCAGCATATTATATATTGTCATCCCTAATTAATTCTCTTACAATAAAATAAATAATAAACGTGATAATGGATATTCTTGTTTTAACTCAGGTTCACATTTATCTTCCATTTCTTTCCTCCAAGTGATAAAATTGTCCTTGTAAAAGTCGTAATTAATCCTAATAATTTTGAATTGTTTCCCATATTGTCAAGGCTTTCCCATAATCTGATTCTATCACAAGCATTTTCTGTACTTAAAAAATGCAATGAGTAATGGTTTTCTTTCCTTATCCTTTCTGAACAAAATCCATTCTGTTATATATAAATAATTTTATTTCCCTTTTTGTTTGTATTTGTAATTTTATTTGGGAAAATGTTTTTAACATCCATGACCATACTTCTTAGATACAGCGAAGTACAGTTTCGGTGTTTGTTCACCAGAATCATAGCTCTGCCCGATTGGCTAGGTGTGCTGCCCTACTAATATTGAGGAATAATTATGTATGTGTAATTATTTAAATTATATTTGTACATATTCCATTTGGTCGAAAGTTGATCACTATTTTTTTTCTTGTAAATGACATGATTGCGGTTGGCAATAAAGCATATATCCTTAACTTTTTCTTTTCCTGTCATTTTGTTCTTTGTAAACTAGATTGACATTTTGTTTTGACAAATAAAATTATATATATATTGAAATTAATACTTTTCTATGGGCAAAAGATATTTTGTTTTCAGGAACAGCTATGTTTATTGAAAAACAAAAGTAAATAAAATTATAGTAACGGATGTTTTGATAAGATAATACTTGGCTTCAACTACCTTAAATAGTAATCGTGTGGCTGTTGGAGAGATAATTGTATCATGTGATTGTTGATCACCCAAATTTAAACCAAATTGAGCAACAATAACATTATCTCTGCAACAATCTAGTGATTAGTATTTTACTCAGTTGAGGGAAAGTGTTATTTTTTCTTTTGTTTAGATTATTATTAATGATAGTTGCTCTCAAAAACTTGATTTATAAAACAATTTATATAAACTTGCCACTGTTTTTTGGCTAGTCAACAACTTATATGCTCTTTCTTTTGTATAATAATCTAATTTTCATATCGTTCCAATCATTGGGACTTTTATTATCAATTATAAATTTTATTAAAACTTTTTTGAAGTATTCTTTGCATATTTTCCAATTCTTGTTATATATAATCTTAGCTGTTATACTATCTAGTCTTCTTGTTTTCCATTTTTCAATCTATCTATTGCTCTATTCAATTTTATATCCATCTTTTTATAAATTAAGCCCTCTAATGAATCATGTTCATTCCCAACTTCTTAACCAATGAGTTTTATTACAAATTCATCAAGTACTTTTTCAAATTATTCTCATACTCTCACTTTACATTTAATAATATTCCTTTTCTTTCTTATTTCTAACCTTCATTAATTTCTTAAATTGTCATTTCTGTCTTCAATTTGTCTTTTTTTTTCTTTAAGTAGCTATCCCATCTAACCTTTATCTCCTTTTCTCACACTTGATTTTTAACAGTCTCTTTATAATCCTACATGCCTTCCTTTTTTTTTTATACTTTCTAAAGTTTTTCCTCTCCATTTTCTCATATTACTAAAGTGGCCATCGCTATTGTGTGATGCTGGAAAGCAAATTAATGGAACCATTGATAATAAATTCCATTTCTTGCATTCACTTTAATCTCTAGCTTGTTTCATCATGTTTAATATCTTATAATAGAAAGTTGGTGGACGATCTAAGTTCATGTTTTTTTTTTTTAAGTAAACAGTTTGTTGTTCAAAAATTATTTTAAAAATATTAACTAATATATATATATATATTTTTCCAGTCTTGCCAACCTTGTTATATATTATGCAAAACATGTAGTGGTCCTAATCCCACTCAGTGCCTGTCATGTGATTCCAATGCAAAACTTCATCAGGAGACCAAACAGTGTTTACCATGCTGCAACAAAACTATCTCGAGTGACTGCTGTTCTTGTTCAGACAACCCTGGGGGTAAGACTTTAATGATTTTTTTAAAAAACAGAGATTTTTAAAATGTGTTTAATAAAGTTTATGAACTATTTATATGTATATTATGTGTGTTACAAGTATATAATTGTTTAATATTAATAACTTAATTACGTTTTGACTGGATTACATCTGATTATTCTCTGGAAATTAGAAGTCATCGAACACTTGCCAAAGTATGCAGCATCTTTGCAACAATTGCTTAAATGATTCCTAGTGCCAATTGAGTATACAATCTACCCTACCTGCTTTATTGATTTACATAGTACTTACCATTGAGCAAAAGAAAAACTCGTGAATAAAAAAATCAAATGGCTGCATTTGGTTTTGAATTCAAAGTTGTCCATGTTTATTATTGAATTTATGGTGAATGAAAATTAAATATTGCTTATATTTATTTTGTACACACTTCATATATAGCTTTTGCTTTCTTTCATTTAATATACACTTGTGACAATAAATATGGTCGTCGCTTATGGATTTTCATTTCTATATGCATTTTATTCATCATGGGTATGTTTTTGTTAAATAAATACTACTATTTGGTAAATAAATAATTTTGATTGCAAAATATATTATTTTCTTGATTTTCTTTAATATATTTTTGTAGCCATATATTTAATAATAAAAGAAAAAAATAATTATTTTTAATCGTTTAGTTTTTTTTTCGCTCACCAGTGTGGCCCAGTAAAAAGGTGACTGGTATCTAGTTATTTTTCAAAGTTGTCTGCAATTCCACATGTTATGGAGTGACATAATATACCAATTTGCCATAAATATTTTAAGGGCACTAGTTTGTCTGGATCATAAGTAACTATATAAATTGTGATCCTCAATAGAACAATGCAACATTTCATTTTGTTTTAAATTGGGCAAAAGTGCTCTCATGTGGAATAAGAAATTACCCATTTCTGACAAGAAAGAGGAGCTTCAAGTTTAATTGAGATTGGTAAAATTGAAAGTCTTGACATATCTGAATAGTTTTTACAACTAAATTTTCAATATTACATTAGTTCTTGATCTTCCCGTTAGAATGAATCCAAAATGAATGTTATAATGTTAAAGATAGTCTCAGGAGCACCATTCAAAGCCTGTTATAATTAGTGAAGCATAATGGATGACAGGATAATCATTTAAAGAGTTCAAGAGCAATTACCTCAACCAACGATCTTGATATATCTAATGTAATATAATAAAAATGTAAAATTAAGTTATTGTCTTTATTCATAGGAATCTATCCGAGGCAGCAGCTAGCAACCAAGTTAAGATGATCAATTTATTTAGCTATCTACAGCTGCAGATCACTTTTAAGTGAACGGAGATTGCATAAATTGAATGAATTTTACTATTAAAGGTAAATGAATAATTGATTTAAAAAGTGGGCATGTACTTGATTACAAAGGAACAATTATTGGAAGTATAAATGGAATGAGATTTATTATAAGTAAAAAGTGAGTGACAAAATTAATAATGGAAGATACAAATATGCAGATTCAGGTTTATGCGTGAAATAGATTTTTATATAGATGTAAAGAACATTTAAAATTGTCATAGGAGATTTTAATGATATAATTTGAAAACAACTAAAATTTAGTTACTGAAACAGAAATGAAAGGACACATACTTATAGAATTTTCAGTAGGGAGTGAGGGTATATTATGAATTTTTTTTTTAAAAAAGGTACTAAATTGAAATGAATATGAAAGCATCAAAATGAAAATACAGCAAAATTAGATTATATTTTGATATATATAATAAACACCTTCATACTTCCCCATTCTTTTTAAATTCACTTAAATAAATATATAACAAAAGACAGATGACCCCCAAGATGCATTTCATGCTGAACCAGCACTCATCAACTGGCCCAAGTCACTATCTTTCATATATAGCTTTCTATTCCAATACTATAATGTTCTTTTTAATAGATTCAACACAGAAAGTGCTCATCAATGAGTGCGGTGTAAGGTTCATTTTAATACAAAATTAGAGAGGAAAAGTATTAAGTAAGTCAATATTAATTATTGATAAATATATTAAACAATCTCTACATTACCACACGTTCCTTTAAAATCATATGAATGAAGATACAATACATGACAAATGAGCACACAACAGTTGAGCAATATGTGTGTGTTTAATTAAAAAATCAGATATATTAATCTTTAACAGATTTAAAGTTTATATCTGGGCTAGAGACAATCTCTAGTTTAGTAATTGATTTGTGATAATCATTATTATATTTCCGTGGAGTGGTTGGTGTCAAAGTTACAGGTTGAATAAGTTTGACACTTGTAATTCAAAATGTAAGAATGTATTAACAGTTGATATTTCTTATTTGAAAAACATTTCCAATGGATTTAAATTAGAATTTGAATTTTTTTTAATTATTAACAAAAACAAAAAAAATAATAACCACTCAATTTTTAAGTGACTAAGACAATATATAAAAGAAATATGAAAATATTTTTAAATAATCCATTAAGAATTTAATATTTTGAATTACATAAAATATAAAAAAAAGAATCATGATTTAAATACATAACTATGAATTGGCAAGGAAAACTATAGATGTGAATAAAGGACTCAAAGGTATTAAACTTTTTTTTTGCTATTGGAAAAAAAATTATTTCTGGTGACAAGAAAAGATGGTATTGTTAATAAAAAGTCATCTGTCATAAAATGTGTAGGAGGAGTCTACAAAGAATCAGATAGTAATAAAGAAAAAGAAAACAAAGTACCCCTTATAATTACTATATCTGAAATGCCAAGTAAGAGGTGAGACATGACATTTAAATCTACTAAGACGAGAAGTTCAGGAAATTGAATTAAAAGAAACTTATTGGCAAAACTATAAACAAAATTTCTAAATAAATAAATAAAGTACCATCTGATTGAAAGAATGCTGTATTTTATCATTTTCCTGTATAAGATCTTTATTAAGATAATTACAACTTAGTTACATCAAATTTTCAATTCAAACCAACCAAAAAAAAAAACAAGTTTGATTTAAAAATGGTTTTAGAATTATATACCACACTCACATTTTAACATAAGTTGGTCTAATTAGAGACATTAAGATTAACATTGTAAAAAATGTGTCTAAGGATTCCATATATTCAAAACTTTATAAGTTTATAAAAAGTATTTTGTGAATTAAAACAAGGAAGCTAAGGGAGGAAAAAATAAAGATATGTAAATCATCCAGATTTTGAAGATGATATAATTATTTTTGCAAATAATGCTTCAGAACTTCAGGGAATGTTTCAAGAGTTTTCATATGAAACAACGATGGTAGGGCTAAAGAAAATGATAAATTAAACTAAAAAAATGTTTAATGTTTTTTTTTTTTTTGCAGAGGACATTAAAATCAATAATCATGAATTGGAAGAAATTAAAACAATTATACATATCTTGATCAGATTAATACAATTATTGTTTCTTTATTTAGCATATAGATTTTTTTCCAACATCTTAACTATTAACAAATTATTATAAAGGAATCTTTAAAGATTCCAACCAGGAGATAAATTGACTATTGACTTTATTAAGTCCTTTTGTTGTTCCATTGTAGTTATAAAATAAAGTCATTAAATATGTGGCTCATGGGTTTGTGCTTTCGGATTCTTGACAGAAAAGTAATACAGATTTCAGACTACCAACAAAATATGAAGATATATATACGGGAATAACAATGACAGACCAAAAGTGAAATAACTGTTGAGAGACCAAACATCATTGAAAAATTAAAGAAACTGATATGGATCTGTACTCGTATTGCTGGAAGAGATAATAGTAGATGGACAATTGAAGTGGATCTCAAAAGATAATAAAAGATCCAAAGGAGGCCACATGTGACATGGATAAGGAAATCTGATAAAGGTTATGGGGAAGCTATGGATCAGAGAAGCTGAATTAAACTTAGAGATATTTTCATCTTAGAGTGGATCAATAAGTTATTTGATAGTAAAACTATTTTTATGAGAATCTTACATAGTTGACTCCAGATTTTTAACTGGAGATATTAAATAAAAAGCTAGATTAAAATATTACATATACAATTTCATTTTCTATTATCAAAAGTCATCATTAAAACATAATTTGACTGTTATCAACTACTTTTCAAATTTGTATGTATTATAAAATAAAATGTTTTTTGTCATTGGTATTCTTTCAGTTTAATTTATTAACTTTAAGATTTATTTTCTCTAACATCTATTTGTATATATATAAATGTGTAACTGCTATTTTTCCCTCTCTCCTTTTAGATTTATGCCGCACACCTTATAATTTGCGAAAGATAGAAATTCATAATCCAGTCAAGTATAACAGTCACGAAATTATTGAAATAAACCACAACTCTGAATTACAACTTTTACAACAACCGACTACGAATGCCGTCCTGATCATTTCCATATTTAGTTGTGTTATCATTGTTGGCATGTTCTTTGCTATTTTTGGAATTCTTCAGGCTCGCTCAAATCGAAAATGGTGTTGGCAACGAGGATACGAGTCTTTGCCTTTTAAATATGATGCTACAGCTGAAGGAGTTGCCCTTACAAAAGAAGATTTAGAAGATGATGAAATATTTTCAAGGTAAGAGCCACAAGCTCTCTTGATCACGCTAATCATCGAAGATCTCAGCGATCACAAAATTTGATATTACAAAATCATTTGTTGACTCCTTTCCTCCAACAATCTACATTATTTTACTTTTTATATACATAATCTATAATTATTCGTCCGAAAGAGGTGGCGGAGCTGTGGATATTAACTCATTTTGACAGCTTTTTACAAATATATATTCAAAATAAATTTATATTGTGAAAATTTATATATTTAAATTTCCAAAACATTTATAACTGTGGTAATTTCAAACATTATGTGATATGAACTTTTAAATTTCTATTATAGAGATTTTTTATTTACTTGAATTTTTATTTATTAATGTCATAATTTTTGAATCAGGCCAGTCTATGAATTTTTTTTAAATTGTATATATATTGGAGGCAAATTTTGAAAATAAGATAAAATCATGTCGTGTGATGATGACTTATGAAAGAAATTATCTGTTTACCAGTCATTGCTTCTATCACAATAATATTGTTTAATTATTATGTAAAACTGGTATGAAAATTTTAATTTCTTTCTAAAAAACAATAATAAAAATCACTTGTACTACAAATGACAGCTAAATCAGGATCTAAAAGAACTTTTGGTTTGGTAAAAAAAAATTTGCTTTTCAAATGAGTTTTAATATTTATAACGAAAATACAAAATTGACCATTCCGATTTTTTAAAAAGCATAACGTTAAGAATTAAAATATATACCTAACAAATTGTAAATTTTTGAAAAATGTTTTTTTTATCCTAATCATAAGTTCTTAAAAAAATTTGCCACAGATATATATGCATCAGAAAGGCATTTCCATACTAATATTGAATGATAACTCTGTAATCAAATACTTTTTAAGAAGCAAGGGAGTTTATTTTCCTAATCTAAATAATACTTTTTATCACATGGTTTGCTGATCCTCCAAACTGTATTTTTTATATATAAATTTTGTGAAAAACAGTTCTATTTTTCATATCTTTTTATTTATTATCAGTCAGCCCATTTTTGTTGACAAATCATGCCAGTAAATTAATAATCCATATACATATTGTAAAACCATGCTGATATTTCCTCTCTTGTATATAACAAATATTCGGTGAAACATTTGAACAAAAGATTGCAATTATGTGTAAATAATTTTCCAGATAATTTATATATTTCAAATATGAATTCCATATAAGTCTTTATGAATGGATGAATAAATAAAATATTTAAATTACTGAAAGTTTGAGTATATCACAATTACAGGACCAACATATACTTTTCTATTTTCATTCAATCTCGTATAAATGTACATGTGGGTAATGTTAAATTATAAGATAAATATGTACTTAAAATGGATTTGTAGATCTTTTTGTTTGTTTTATTTATGCTCCTATTAATTTTAATTTTTTTATTCTTATTCCTGCTGCAATTATTTAAGGAATGGCTTTCATGTTGAACCATCATTAAGGTAGGATTATTAATTAATCTTTTATGAATTTAAAGCTTTATATAGTTTGCTTTATTCATGTAATATATATGAATAAGCAAAAAATTACTATCATATTATCAAACAATTGAATTTTTAAAAATATATATATACTGTACAAATATATTTATATCATTCGAGTATGTTCTAATGCACATTTTCTGATTACAATTAACTATTAGTAATAACAATGCATAGAACGATATGTTTGAACCATAATGAATACTGAATTTAAGAATCTTTACGCAATAAAGACTATTGTGGCAAAAGTCACAGGACTCTTACAAATATATTAGTTTTCTGCTATTGCCATTGGTGAATAGCCTAGTTTGTTCCAGTATTCATGAATCTAGTAGAAGTTACTGTTCATTTAGACATTAGATTATCATTTCCTCGGACTATACCCAAATTTGAGGGGGGGGGCTTAAATGTTATTCTATGCTAACTTCCATGTTAATTACGAATAGTTAATTGTACAATATTTGGAAAAAGTATAAATACTTTGAATATTTCTAAAACAATTAAAAATTCAATTAGGTGATGGAAAAATACCATCAAAATGACTTTCTTGACTATTATACAACAATAATGTATACATTGTTATATGTTTTTCAAATCTTAATTTTTAACCTTATGTATCTATCCTTCATAATCTGACACATATGTATATTAAATCTTTTTAAATTTGTATATATCATACATACTAACGTGCACACAAATCTAATTGTTTTTTTGGATTATTTTAGCACTTTTAGGGTGTTTTTTTTTTTTAAGATTATTCTTATAAAACAAATCCAGAAATTTCAATTTGGCTAAGAAATATCAATGTTGTATACAAAATTATTCATTTGCAAACTATAACACCAGCAATATTATCCTAAGGTCAATTCATTTTTTGCTTTGCAAATATAGAATGAAATATACATAATTCTAAACCATGGCATGTATTAATTAAAATATAAAATTTTGACAGCATCATTTTTTTGCGATTGGTTGAATTCACAAAAAGTATGTCTAATCTAAGTCAGCAATACTTCAAATGCTAAATTGCAAACTACTTATTTCATTTAATTTCATACAATATAGAAATGCATGAACAAAAATAACTTTTTCATTTAAAAAAAACACATGCATAAAGTACCAATTTTGTTTTTTAAGTTTGTAAAAAAGAATTTAATATTTTCAAATGTAATGTGACTGACTTTTAACACTTTGTTTCAAGATAATAAATAAACTAACATAATGTGTTTTCCTGAAAGTTTGTGATGGTATTTTACCTGTATTTTTATATTGGACTATTTCCATCATCTTATATAAGTATTGAATGTCTTTAAAAAAATTTAACTTTAAATACTCCAAACACATTCAACTGTTAGTAATAGAACATCAAACAGGTTAGCTATCATTAAAAAAAAATCCTTCAGTGAAGGATTGATTTAGAAATTTGTTCTTCAGTTATGGACCAAATATTTAAATTTTTTCTCTTTTGAAACAAAAGCTTTTTTTTTTTTGTATTTGAAAATAGACATTCAGATCCAAATTTTTAGAATATTGTCATATTTATGTCTCCAAAAATTTAAATAGTAAGAAATATTATCTTTGATATTAAATAATTAATAAAACTACTATAATAAAAGTTCAAAAAAGTGTACTTATCTTTTTTATCAAATTGTATCCAAAAAAAAACTGAAGCTACATAAATGCCATTTTTGACAAGCACTAATCTTTTTATATATATCGCTCCATCTCTTGATCAAAAATTTAACTAAATTTTTAAGATTTTCTATGAGAATATACAAATCAATTGACAACCACAGAGCAGTCAAATTATGCCCGAGTATTCTACAATCAAATTTTTAATGTTTTATTCATCATCCGTAAATAAATAAAGATTTGCAAGAATTGATGTTTCTCCATACTTTGTTTCTTTATTAAAATTTGATTCTATTAAAAAGTATTTATTAATTACCATAAATGACGTTTTAATAAATATATTAAATAATTCCAAAATTTATGAAATATATTTTGTTGGATGGCTGCTTTTAAAATCATGCATTTATCTTTTATCTATGCACACAGTTGACTTCATTTTTGGATTGTCAAGTTTGTCCTAATTTAAAGTCTCCGTTTTAAAAAAAGATCAAGATACAATTATTAATTTCAGAAATTTAGAATTGCTGAACAAAAACTTAAGTATTTTTTTCTATACTTTTTTATATAGTCATTCCTTCAAGTGTGCATACACATATATTTATATATAGTAAAATTTTATTTATATTTTAATAAATCAGATTCTAAAGATATAAGGAAATTAATATTATTCAAATAATCATTTAAAAAATTAAAACTAACATTTTAAAGAATTTTTTTAATACACCATTAAATTCCACACTAATAGTCTTTCATAATGTCAAAATGTGATCCTTAAAACTATCCCCCACCAAAATCATGAATTAACATGATGGAAATACTCCAAAATAAAAACTAGAGGCCTTTTTTTTTTTTTAGAATTTACATTTCAAATCATAGCACTATTTTTAACATTCTGATGACTAGATATTATTTTACATTGTAGTACTAGACCTAATTATTCCTAATTTTTATTATATTAAGTAGTTACAGTATTCCTAAAAAGTTTTCATTATTTTTTTTGCATTGTTTTTATTATGAGCAAATTAGATTTAAATATTGACCAAATGACAAAATCTAAAACTTGATTTTTTTCATTCATCTAATTATTATGCATATGTTACAATAGATTGTCCAGTGAACATTAAGTATTATCAGAGAATTTTCGTTTGAAAATAAATCCATTCCTTAGTACTTGTTAACCTTACTAATTGGAGTTGGGGAAAGTAATTTTAAAATAAACGAGTAAATATATATATTAATTAAGATTTATTATTTGACTTTTATCATAAAACAACCATTTTTAAAACAGTCTTCCAAAATAATGAATAGCTCAAATGATTAAATGGCTCTTTAAATTATATATACCATGAATTTTAATCAATGTATATATCGGAAAATAAACTTAACTAATTTTAAAAAATAGCTTTGCAAAATACTTATGAAGATGAATAAATGATTAAATTCAGAATGTTTAAATCGTGTGTAATTTAAAAACCACCAGAATGCAGAAAGCCAGAGTATGTAAACAGCTTGGTGTGGACGGTCATATTTTAGCAAGCTCACTAATGACAAGCAGCACATAGATATTTTTGCCAGTAAATAAATCCAATATTCAGTGGTATATATTTAATAGCTTTCAACTGTGGCATAAATCTATATCAGAGAACTTTTTTTTTCTTTAAAAAATTCATGAAATGAGCAAAGACATCTTTTAAAATAAGTTATGCCACTATAACAATTTAATATTTTTATAATATGGGTATATAAAAAAAATGATCAAAGAATTGATGGATTAATTTATATTTATATGCCTGCTGCTAAAAGATCAATCTTCAAAATCAAGTCACTTTTCCACGGGCTATGACTTAAAAGCACTCTAAATGTTGAACAAAGGAATCAAGACTAGAATGAATCTACCAATACTTAGTTGCTCTGATGTTTACAATCATACCTTTGTCAACATTGTTGGTAATTCAGAGTAAAATCGATTTATCAACCAGATGGATTATGGCACTTAATTATTAAATTCATAATTAATAATACAAGGCTGGAGTCAGCATCTCACTTTTTTTTTTTTTAAGTGTCATAGCATCGGCCGGGACGCGAACGAACCCGCAACCCGGGCAACTGCCTGCTAGTGCAAGGCAATCGCGCTGACCTCTCGACCACCAATGCAAGACAGCATCTCACTTTTAATACCTTGATTGTAATAATTAAACAAGAGTTAATATGTAAACTTTAAACTAAACATGGCTCAATGATATGTAAATAAAGAATAAATCACAATGTTGACAAAGATATGCTTATGAACATCAAAGCAACTAATAGATGGATTCATTCTATTTTTGATTCCTTTGTTCAACATTTAGTGTGATTTACTTCCTTTGTTTACATATATGGTGAGCCATGTTTCATTTAAAGTTTACATATTAAATCTTGTTTAATTATTACAATCAAAGTGTTAAAAGTAAAACGCTACCTCCAGCATTGAATTATTAATTATGAGTTTCCATCTGGTTGATAAATTAATTTCACTCTGAATTACCAACAATATTGACAAAGGTATACTTATAAACAACAGAGCAACTAAGAATAAGTGGATTCATTCTATTCTTGATTCCTTTGTTTAACCTTTAGAGTGCTTTTAGGTCATAGCCTGTTGTTTACATATATATTTTATACTGAATGACAGATTCTAACAAACTTGGAGGATATCACAAATGTGAATGATTAAAAATATCTACCAGTATCTCAATTATAATACAAAACAAGCAGAATGATGGGAGATATCTACCAGTATCTCAATTTGTATACAAAAGCAGTTATAAATACACGAAACAGAGATAAATGGATAAAGTTTCTCTACAATTCAATACTATTTTCATTAGCCTTTTAAAAATTGTGTGTACTCCTAAAACATATCAAAAGTGAAAACCTAATTTGCTATTAATTACTAAAGCAACAACACTCTCACGCAAAAATGTCTCATCCAATTATAAATTGTCTTATAAGAAAATAATTCATTGCCAATTATTTGTTAATAATTACTTTCAAAAAAAAAAAAAAATCACTTGAATAAAAGTATTTTCTTAAAATATAAAAAATATATACATTTTTATCAAATGTTAAATTGATTTAACAAAATAAAATTTAGAAACTATTAACTCTTTAAAAGTACTGACATTTAAAAACCATCAAAATAATATTACAATATGTACCTAACATCACACAATTGTAAATGAAGGCATAAATCAGGAAAAATAGCAAACACATTACCTTAATTTAAGCAGTGGATTTTATTGAATATATGTTCCATTTCATATTAAACTCAAAATGATAAAAAGTAGGAAATTATTTTTGATGGAATTAGGAGATCTAAAAGCCAAATTTTAGTATTTTTTAAAATAATCACATAAGTTGAAAAAACAATATATAAAGCATTTCCTTCCTTGCATATAGTAAATAATTTGTTTGGCAATATAGAAATTTAAATTTTACTTTCATTAAAAACATTCATCCTATAGTACAGGTAGCATAAAAACCGCACCCCCCCCCCCATTAAATGCAGAAAATATTTAAAATGACTGTCCTTTCTTGATGACACCTATTTTTCCAAAATTTCATTTGAATTATCTGGACAATTTTTGTGTTGAATGTTCGGCTCACAATTTATAAATGTTATCTTTCAAATTATTCCTAGAGAAAAAAATATTTATGCTGCCAGATTTAGCGAATGTAGGCCTACTATCTCAATTCACAACTTGTTATATTACTAAGGAAAGCTGCCTTGTGACTTTTTCTAGCAATATTATTATTAGTTCCATCACTGTTGAAATTACATTGTTCTCATTTCCTACACTTAAGAGCAGAAAAAATTTGTGAAATATTATATTTGAAAAGTGTCGCACTACTTGTGCCACCTCTTATATGTGTATGCACAAATCTGCTTTTCACTAAATAAGACTTAATAATAAATAGGAATTTTCACCACCCTCAATCAAACAATAGGAGAGAAGGCCAGCCAATATTCTTTAGTTATATAAAATCCCCAATGAATGGTAGATGATAGTTTTAAACCTAAAAGCATGAATGTACACACATTTTTCAGCCAAATTGAAGTTTTCTATCTCATTAAATATTTGCTGCAGAAACATATTGAATTTTGATTTTGGTATTAAAATTAGTTAATTAGAATAGGAAATTGTAGTAGTATCAACCTAATATTGTCTTCAATAAACTATTTAAAGCCATTTTACTTAGATATATATGCACATATTTTTAATGATTATGAATATGCAATAGACTGTAAATATCACAGTAAGAATACAATTAAATGTATATTTTTATTGTTATAGATATGATGTGGGAGCATAAACAAAACAACTAAGTCATAATCTTAGAATAAAATGGGTCAATCTTTATGAGCTCGTTACTGTATAGTGTTATTCCGAACGAGACTCTGCTGTCATATTCTATGAATATGATAGATAATCACGCCCTGCAAAGCCATGCAAGAACAGGAGCAGAAGGGTTTGAGCAAAGTTCTGAAATCAATTATTTTTTTTGGTAAAAGCTTTATTTGAAATTATATATTTTTTAAATTAAATAACATGATTTAGAAATAAATGGTGGAAGTTAACAGATTTGTAGAAAATTTTATATTTAAAACATTTTGAATTTGTACAAAAAAATAATAACTCTTTACTTCCTAAATGTGACTACCATTTTTTTTCTAAATATGTGAAAACTGCCAGTGTGCAATGTTATTGTTTTAAATTAATGGAAATACTATGTCAAAAATCCTGAAATGATATTTCACACTATCTTTTTTATAAGCTATGCAATAATTGAAGCAATGTAATCTTTCTGAGTGCAAATGATTAGTTTGTTATGGAGAGATTAACTAAGGTCACTTCTTTGATGTAAATATGGATCCTGTCTCCATTCTTCCCCTTCCTTATAATCTAGATGAAATTATAATTTTATATTTTGGAGAAAGTTATAATAACTTTCTTCACAGATTGTATTTTTCCTTTATTTTTAAAGTGACCTGTGTATTTCATATATTAAATTTACACTGAAAAGAGGAAAAAATAATGAATGAATGTAAATTAAATTAAGAAGGAAAAAAAATGTAAAGATTAAAAAAATGCTTTTATATGAACTTTTAATATAAAAGAATTTTTTTAAAAAGAACTGTGTCTTGTTTTAATTTATTTGCATTACAGTGTGTCATTGACATTAGTTCAAACAATAAATCTTTAACATAAACTTTTTCTTCCCTTATGTCTACAAAAAAAAAAAGTATATAACATAAAACAGTGCAAAAAGAATACTTAATTACAGATCTTTACAGGTAAGACTTTAAAATATAAAATATTTTTTTAAATTGCTCTCTACTTTCACAAAAAAAAAAAGTATTCAAGTCTTAAAGGAATTGATTCACAAATATTGTGCATTAAATTATCAATCAATAATGCTCTGTTCTAAAAAGGACAGACACACAGCTAATTCATCCAACTCCACATATCTCTTCCCATTTTTGTATCAACTAGCAAGATAAATAAATCCCCACTCTTTCTTGTTCACATCTTTCTTTTTTGTTATAAGTCCAATCCAGTTTCTCTTTTTATCCACCTAATTTTTTCAATAGCCATATCTTACAAGATCTCCAACTTGTTCCTAATTCTTTTATTCATTGTTCATGTTTCACATACATATAATAATACACTCCACGCAGTTTACTTAATGAATCTTCTTTTCCTTAAAGATTCAAAATATTTTTTCTTAATAAATGCCTCCTTTGCCAATGCTATTTTTAATTTCATAATCACTTCCTCCATCCTCACTCAACCAACTACCTAAATATTTAAATCCATTCATCTGTTGAACTATATTGTCAATTTGTATTATTTTTGTATTCATTCCAATCCACAAACATTTGTTTTCAAAATTAATTTTCAGTCCATATTTCCGATATCCTTCCTCTAATTTATTTAAGATATTCTAAAGATTCCTTTCATATTCAGATATAAAAATCATACCACCCACAAAAATCTTGCACATTTTATTATTCTACCTCCAATATTCGTTCATCTGCAATTTAAATATTCATTTAATGTCTTTTAAATAAATGTTAAAAAGCATAAATAATATGCAGCATCCTTGTCTAACTCCTCTTTCTATAGTCACTTTTATGAAACTTGAAATACCATACCATTACTGAAGCCCTCCATCACCAGAATAATTATCATATTTGAAGGAATTAATAAAAACAACAAAAAAAATACCACGAATGTGGATGGGAAGTTCTGCCAAGTGAACATTTATATCGACAAAGTCAAAGTGGAAAACAAACATTTTCCTTGGGTATATTTTAAGGAGTTTTGGAACGATGCAACTCTGTTAATTTGGCTCTTAACATATCCAGTTTTATTGTTTGTTATAAATTTTACATCTCACAAATTGATATCAGACCTCAACATTTTGAAGCATGCAGTGAATAAAATACACAATATTAATATTGATAATCCCAATTTAGAACTGTACTCAAGAAATTGAAGAGTCAAGCTTTATTTAAAAAAGTACTAGATATTTGTGTAGAATTTTTTTCCCTAAATTTAAAGATTCAAAAAAATTTAAATTTCTAGAAACTTTGGGCAAGAAAAAAAATATTGAAATAATACTTTTTAATGGTAAATATTGAAAGACTACAGAACTAATATAATAAGATAAAGCAAATTAATAAAGATTGTAAAAACAAAGAGATTAAAAATAAAATGTGAAAGAATAGAAAAAATACAATTAAAAAAAAAAACGTAAATGGAAGAATTGCATGAACAAAAAAAGGTGGGGGGGGGCCTAATGTCTAGATGAAGATGAGCATATCTAACATTGACAATTTTACATTGCATTTTTCAGGCAAAGATTTGACAGAAATGGAAATATTAAAACAACTAATACCAACTAGGCTATTATTAAATACAGATTTACAGGTCCAGGTTCAATTCCCATGCTAGTACCGGCACAGGTAATGCCAATAATAACTAGTGACTTATCTTTCATAATATTGCTCTAAAGTAAACCCTAGTTACTATACCAGTATAAATAAATAGGAATTTTGCTTTTGATAATCTTAAGATTCTAAAAACTGATAGCATCCTTTTCAAAAAATCTAAAGAACATCTCAAAATCAAACAAAGTATGAATGATCAAAATATTCTTTGTTGTCCGAATATTCTGTTTCTTATATTTCTGGCATAATTCTATATAAATAAGCAATAAAAAAATATTTGCATCTGATTGATGGTTTTAAAGACTCGTCATCATCAACCATTATCAATCCACTGCAGGATGAAGGTCTCTCCAAGTTCAATCCATCTTTTCCTATCTTTAGCTTCTCTTCTCCACATCACCCCTGCACACTTTCTTATTTCATCCATCTCACATGTGGTCTCTTTCTGGGTCTTTTACAATCTCTTGGAATCCGGTTTAAATTTTCAATTGTCCATCTATTATCATCTCTTCTAATAATATGTCCAGCCCAACTCCGCTTCAGTCTTTTAATTTTTTCACTAGTTACTGTTAAATACCACTAATTAATAAATATGATCATTTTATGTGCAAAGGAAAAAATATGTCCACAAACATCACATAAAAATTCTCCAGACTGTTTGATATCTTGTAATGCCATCTTTTAGGTGCTGCAACAAACTTTTCTTTTTTGAAAAACTTCAATACATAAGTAATTGTAGCTTTCCGATGTATTTTATCCTATCATATATTTCTAATAGATGCAAATCAGTACTGCAAATCTTTAAAATGTCTCGGAAAATACAATGTAAATGAATTTCTTGCATAAAAATGTTTACCATAAAATTATTTATTTAAGAAGACTTACTATTCATTCCGATATGTCATAATTATGATCTTGCGATTGTATTCTTAAAATTTTAGCATTTTTAAATGAATTTTTTTTTTTTCTGGATGCTTTAAGTTACATCAATAAGATTGTCTCAGCCCACTTCCATACAAAAAAAAAATGAGCACTGTAACAGCATTACACACAGCAGCACATTGTATCTGTGTTTAAGTTCAATTTTCTACCTTAAAAAATAAACTACCAAGATATTTAAACTGATTCACATCTTAAAATGATAATTATCCAAATAAAAAATTTGAGCAGTTCTTCCACCATAGATTAATAAAGAATTTTACTTTAAATATTTAAAAACATTTCTATAGAACATCAAGAAATTGGAAGATTTTATTGTTCATAAAACCATCTATAAGCTAATTGTAAGTAAGACAATTGAATTTAATGTACACTTATTTAACAATAATTTTTATTTCTCGTGCCTCAGATTTAGCACCAGCAGTAATAACTTACATAATAAATATTAAATTACAATAAACTATTCAAACTACCTTTTTTGTGCTACATTTTCAATTTTTTAAATCTTATTTCTAATAAAAATTTAGACTGCATTCTTCTATTCCCTCCATAGCTTTGCTGTAATTTCAAAAACACTGAAATTTTCTTAATTTGGCTCATGCTTGTAAAAATTAAACTTTAGCTTGATAAAACAGATAAAAATTTGAAATTTTTGGTACTACATTATGCAATAGAGAAAGCTTAACATTAGCGAGTTTATATAAAATCTATTTAATTTTAGCTAAACCGTTAAAAAAATACCACAGGTAAGTTCAATATTTTACATAATAATGGTAAAAAAAAAATCTAGTTTTTAATAAATTTATATCCATGTTAGGAATAACAATCAAAACCAACATCCATAATTCTATGTACAGTAAATTTTTATTGGTTTAAAATTCCCACTTAATTCGGGGTGGAAAAAAAGAAAAACTTTAAAAACAAACAAGTAAACAATGGATCTAGCATTATCTACAAAGAAAGTGAGAAATTATTACAAAGTTTATTTGTTAGCTGAGCACAAGAACAATCTTATTTCTAGGAAAAAAATTAGCTTGTGCTCTACTACCCCCTTCTACACATCTCAGTGTGGATGCAATTTTTCTGCCTAATAGGGGATCCATCCATTTGTTTCCTGCTTTAGCATTGTAAGCTTATTTTACTTGATCGCAAATGTATTCAGTGTACTGTGAACACCTGGCTTTGCCACCTAGATCAGCTGTCAAAATCTTGATAAAAATAAAAAAAAAGACATTCAAATTACGAAAAAAATTATTAATTCATATGGGAAATATACAAGTTATACACTATATGTCCCAGTAAAAAGGTGACTGGTTTACTCTTCAAGTTATCTGCACAGCACCATTTCTAACACTTATTACATAGTAACATAGCTTAACTTTTCACCATAAAAATTTTAAAATGCTAAGGTGTCTGGATTACAAGTTACGACATAAAACGTCTTTCTTACTTTAACTTATGGAGGAATAATGCGCTAACATTAAATTTTATTAAATTGGGCAGGATGATATATGAAGGTATAAAATAACATGTTGGAATTTGTGATTTAGACATTAGCACCTTAAAATTTTTGGGGTGACTAAAGCTGGTGCTGCAGGCAGTGTAGAAACAGAATCAGTCACCATTTTACTAGGAAGTACTACTTTAAAAATAATTTATTATATAGAGCAAAAATTTCAGAAATACTTATATAAATTCTTGATTGTATTTTCTTTGCAGAGCACCCTTTTCAAAAGGCAAAGTATTAAACATCTTAGGCAGTTAAATAAATATTTTTGTTCTATGCTTGCAAA
Source organism: Epiperipatus broadwayi (assembly GCA_028023455.1). Taxonomy (NCBI): domain Eukaryota; kingdom Metazoa; phylum Onychophora; class Udeonychophora; order Euonychophora; family Peripatidae; genus Epiperipatus; species Epiperipatus broadwayi. The sequence goes on from JAQFVV010006236.1 coordinate 1,521,758, forward strand.
AACAATTAATGCACAGAATTATAGTAGAATTATGGGTTTCTATTACAAAAATTATATATTTTAAATTATTTCTTACATCTTTTTCCATAATTCTACACTTAAATTATTTTGGAAATGTGAACAATATGTAGATTAATATAGATTGGTTTTCTTCATTTGTATGCAAATGTTTGAAAATACCATTAATATTTGACTAAAAACATTTACATAACAAAATATTTTAAAAATCCATTTCTACAGATATAGATTGTATCATTTACATAAGTAGTAAAAATTTTAATATCTATGTGAAAAAATATTTTTACACAAAATGTCTAAAGCATTATTTATATCTGGGTATTTAAAAAAGAGATAAGATAAAGAAATAGAACTTATCAGGGTGATTTCTAATTTTAGATATAATTAAAAGAAAAAAGATTATGTATAAAATTAATACTGATAACTTACAATCATAATGAAATGAAAAATTATAAACCTCAAAAGTTTTTTTTTTAAAAAAAAAAAAAATTAGCAATTCCATCAAATGAAGACATTAGAATTTTTTTTTTCCAAACAAACTTAATGATAACAGATACAAATATATCAATAAATGTAGTTGCAAATGACATGCATGATAAAATTTTAAAAATCATGGTAAGAAAAAACCATATGGAAAATTTGCTGTACTGTTGCCAAATAGGCTAGATTTTATGGCAGGGGGTCCCCAACCTTTTTGCACTTAAGAGCACATTCTATAATACCAGCCAGGTGGCGGGCACTTTATTTTTTCAATGTTAGGTGGCGGGCACCATTTATTTTTTCAGTGTTAATTTATAGTTGGATATTGTTAATAATACACGTAATGTACAAAAAAAATATTTATTTCAAAAATAAAATTTTAACATAATTAACGTTTATATTTTTATGCTGTAAAAGTGTAGTATGCCCTACAATTTTATTACAATATAATACAATAATTTATAAGAAATTTTAAAAATTAAATTTATTTGTATCAGATAATTTTTTATCGTGTTCGGATAGCGGAGGGCACACGTAAAATGGTCTGCGGGCACCATGGGCATAGGGCTGTTTTATGGTGACAATATTAAAAAAAAAATATTTACAATCAGATCACAGTGAAATTTATAAGGGTGAGAAAACAAATTGTAATGATTTTTCCAAGCTAAGAATTAGTAATGAAGTATTTTAAATCACTTTGCAAAATTTTTTTTCTCATATAATGAAATTAAATCCTTTATAAGAAGTGCTCTGCTTAGTTTATTGCAATGGTAGAATGGCAGATTCTGAGCTCATGGTCTACAATGGACTGTGGCTTTAGTTCGATTACTTCTGATGTTTTTATTCAGAGCCGGAGAGGAGGCAGTAAACAGTGTTTAATATGGCAATTAATTAAGTTTACAGACAGGGTTTATTATAAATCTACACAGAGGCAGTTTTTCAAAAAACTTAGGACCTCTCCCCTTATCCGGTCAATTTAGAAACGCGCAAAACTGAGCGAATAAATAAAGACCTGTGACGAAATGTAAGATATGTCACTAAAATATCGCTTATTCTTATATTTTGTTGCAAAAATAAAATCTCTAAATTAAGTTTAACGTTATAACTGTCTTTGTAGGTATAGCTGGAAAATTCCATGTGGTGTGCGCACATAAGACGGTAATAGCCTGTAATCTGGGCACGGCCACTTGGGGCATTGTTTACGTGTCAAAACACATAAAAATGCCATTTCGGCGGCCGCAGCCTTACAGGCTAATACAACATTTACGTATTGTATTAACCCATTAGCTAGGCCGCTTTACATGACATTGCACAAAAATATTACGGCCTGTTTTGTGCTTCGAAGCTATTTATGCGTATTCGTTCTATTCATAGCTGATTACCGTATCGCTTGAGGGTGTTTAAATTTCAAGGCAGTATGACTTTTTCAAATCTCCGTAATAATGTCATCTCGATTTAAAAAATGTTAATTATTAATAATTGTCATATGGTCCCCACTCTTCCCGAAAAAAAAGTTAATATGTAAAAAATTGGCAAAGTGTATGTTCGAACACGCTTCGGCAAAGCTCACGCGCTAAGTTACGTTTCAGCATGAGGAAAATATTCGAGACCACTAAAAGATCTGAGACGAACGTGCAATTATGAAACTTTTCTTCAGAATTGCAGAGTACAGAAAGTGTGTGAGATTGTGTCTTTTTTCAGGCACATGTAATGTCCACTTTTTATTACAGCAATAAAACAAATAATTTTAAAAAGTCCAAAGTTTGTGTCCTTTTTTTTGTTTTTTATTTCATTAGAAATTGACAAGTATTTGGATTCAATTTTTTGCAGTGGGGTTAAAATAAATGACGATTTTGGTTGACTTTTTGTTAAGAATAACAAATTACGAAATCCCCCACCCCTAAAAGCAGTTTATTGTAGAAGGCTAAAAAAATTTTTAAAAAAAGGTAATTCAAATGAAATATAAATCAAAGTAAAGTGAGAAAAAGTTTAAAAAAAAAAAAAAGGTAAATTCTTGACTTTTTGGTTACAATTCTTTTTCCGAGTGTGGGGGTGGGTGTTTGAAAACAATTTTTTAATCGGCAAAAACACAAAAGTAAATTTTGATTTAATATTAAGAAAAACAATTATGTCAAACAAAAAGAAAAAATTCGAAATAAGTCCCAAAGTCAATTCTCTTTTTTCAGCGCTGTTAAAACAATTTACTATTTGTGTTGACTTTTTGTTAATAATAACAGTATGAATTCCTCCCCCCTCCTCCGCTCAAAAAGCTGTTTCTTGTAGTAGCCAAAAAAAAAAAAAGGCTAACTCAAACATAATCTAAATCAAAGTAAAAACAAGTTGTGTTTAAAAAAAAAGTAAAATTAATAATAAGAAAAACCATTTAGTCAAGCCAAAAAAAAAAAGAAAGGTAGAATTAAGTTTTAAACAAGTCGCAAATAATTGTATTCTATTTTTTCGGTGGTGGGATTCAAACAACTTTTTTGACGTCGTGAAACGGTCCGAAGTTTGAAAATGATAAAAAGAAAAAATACAATTAGCAAAATTTGTTAAAAACATGTCAGGTTCCAAAAAACCCACAAAAAGTAACGAAAATGAATATCAAAATTTGTTTAATAATAAAGAAATCATGTTCTAAATGAAATAAAAATTATTCGTTAAATCAATATTACCAAAAAAAAAAACCTTGTCTAAAAAAAGAAAAAGTTGCGGCAGCCCGATAACGTTATATTTCATTGATTTTGTCTAGCATTAACGCTCCAAACGGCTTTGCCCAGATTTCAGGCTTTTATTGATAAGACAACCAAAGATGGAAGATATTAAATTATTTCCGTGGAAGAACGTTATATTAAGTTGTATTGAGTTTTTATTTTATGCTCCCTTTATTAATATTATAAACTTTTAGTAATGGTGTTTACTAGGATTTTTATATATATATATATTATCTCTTTGAATACTTGCGTTGATATAAGTGATTATCATGGCTTTAATATTTATATTTCAAAATTATTCTGTTATAGAAAAACGCATATGACAATATCTTTTTATGAAAAATCAAGTACATTACATGCAAGATCTTTCATGTATGATTAGTTCCAAAACTTAACTCTTTCAGTTCTGCGAGCGCGCATCAGGTGACGTTCAGATGATGTTTTGTTTTCTTTCTTTGCTGACGTAAAAGGTATAAATGTGACGTAGATGAGAATACAATTGTTAGAAAGCTTCATGACGTAGCTTTCAGAAAATGTTTATTTCAAAAAAATCGGTTAAAATTTAAATTTTTGGCAGCAGTTTTAATCAACCACAGTATTTAATTCTTTTGTCTTTTTTAATAATTTTTGTACTTATCACGGAGCGATAAAAGACAAAAATAATTTACGGGTCTACAGATGACATATCTCCGGTACTATTAAAAAATGGCTGACAGAAGCGGTTGAATGTAATTTTGTAAGTAACATTTAAAAAAATTTTTTTTTTATTTTTTTAGTAAAAGCATCATATATTTTTATATAAATTATACTTTTTATTAATTATTTTTAGTTTGTAATTTGTGTGTGTTAGTTATTTACGTTCGTATATAATTAATATCTAACGTAACTTTTAACGTTCTACACTTATAAAAATAATGTTTTTCAAAAAGTATAATTTATTACGAAAATCATTAATTATGTTTATGTATATAATATAATATGGTTTATAAGTAATTTGTTATAATTCCGATTCTTGTTTACGTTTTTCAAGTCTATAGCTAACAAATGATCTGTATGCAAATAAATTATATATATGTGATTCATGCTTTCGTTTTGGTATATGTTTCATAACTTTATTTTCAAGTCAATAGCTAACAAATACACTATATGCAAATAAATTATATCTATGTAGTACAATAAATATAATAAGATAACATCACTTCTGTGCATAAAGAATATAATCATCACTTTTGTGTATAAATAATATAAGAATCACTTGTGTACACATAACTGGTGTCCATAAAGAATATAAACATCACTGATGTACACAAAAAATATAAAATGAAGAGATGAAACTCATTTTATCATAGTGATATAGACAGTAGCCTACAATTTCTAGTTTTAGACAAACAAGAAGCCAATTGCTATGATGATTTCTTTTGTATCTTTTATTAGGATGAATCTTTTTCTTTATAGACGCCTTTGACATTTAGAACATTTGGGGTACAAGATAAAAATGAAGAAGTCATATCCGACTTCTTTTGGAGATTGTGAAGCTGTGGATTATCTCAGGTAAGACATGTTATACATGTTTAGAAAGATAGTTTTGTGAGGAATGCAAAGAAATTATCACTGAAGATGTATTTTCAATTTTAGTTAATGTTACTTATCATATTATGAACAAACAATAAAATAATAAGTATTTCGGATGTGAAAATTTCTTTTTTCCTTATTTTTTATATAGTTATCACTATTTATTTTATGTTTATTGTTTTCCTTAATGTTTCTAGTTTCTAGCAATGTAATTGTTTTTGCTCTAACATAATTAAAACTGAAGTTATTGTGAAAATTGTGTGGCAGGCCAGTATTTTAAAAAGTTCAATATGGAACCAAATTCTCATAAAAATTGTCAGACGGGCAACACAATAAAGTCATTACTTAAAACACAATGTATGGATAACACTTTACTGCTCTGTATATATAATTAATTATAAACATGTAAGTCAAAAATTATAATGAAAGACATTTAAAATTAAAAAAAAAAACTTACTTTGCCTTCACGTATTGTATTAAAAATAGCATTCTCAATTTTATCAGCCTGTGTTTGAAGCTTCATGTATCGTAGCATCATTATTGCGCTGAGAAGAAGAGCTGTCGGATTGGCTTTGTCTTTGCCTGCTATATCAGGCGCTGTACCATGAACCTAATAAAAGCATTAACATTTAATAAGAAGTCACATTAATTAGCCTAAATATTAATCTTAAATGCTTTTCAAAATTCTTTAATTTGCAAATAATTTTTAACATAGAAATGAGAATTTTATTAGTTGCAAGATTTCTCTTTCTACTTTATATTTCTTCTTCACATTCAGTTTAAATAATTTAATAATGCCTAACAAAATCTTTATAAACATAACTATAAAAACAAAGAAAAAGATATTTAACTTACTGATTCAAAAATAGCACCATCTTCACCAATATTACCACTTGGTGTCACACCTAATCCTCCAATCAATCCGGCACATAAGTCACTAAAATGTACATTTTTTAAATGCTTTAAGAAATACAATATATACAGCTTCTTTTAATCTTATTTAACTTAAAACAAAATTTCCACATAAAGTTTCATCCTCTTTAACTAGCCATACATAATCCAACTTCTTAAAATGTGAACAATTGCAAATCAAACAATTATGGTTTAAATATGTCACCACTTTGCTTTGTATTAGCATCATTATAACAGCTGTAATGAGTTTTGACTTTATATAAAATATTCCAGTTACTTATTATATATCGTTCTTATTTAATTTCATTTACATATGTTCAAACTTTTGCAAAAGATCAGATAAATAAACAAAATAAATTCATATACATTAAAATCTTCCATTTGGCAATTAGCAGCTAGGTTAATGTTTCCATATCTCTTTTTAATTAAACATTAATAAATCTATATATATTATAACTGTACAACTTAATTAAATCAGAACTATTATTCATAAATCAAATAGTATTTATTTGACAGACAGACTTGATGATATTGTTAATAAAAGTTTTTAATAACAGTTTAAATTTTTTTTTCACTAATGAAAGCTATACACTAAAAACTAGTCTGGGAATATCGGAAAGGGCAGCAGTGGGTAAGTACCACCACTTGGCATCTATTGATTATTAAAGCTTATAATAGGTGGCATTAACTGGCGAAAGAAAAAAGAATTGCTATTAATTTTTTTCTTCTATTATAAATAACATTTTTACAGTCAATCTTTTGTTAAAAATAATAAATAGTAACTGAAAATAATTCTCATGTGTAGATTAATCATATATAATGGTGATCTACTGTGTACTTCTTTCTGTGGTTGTCTTACTGCAAATTTGTATGAAGGTAATTTATATATGACAAACTTAAAACATCACACGATCACATTTTCTTCTGCTTACACAAGCTATTAAAACAATGGCAAATTTTTCCACTATGCCATCTAGTGCAAATTCTAGTAATCAATAGATACTGGATGGCTGTGCATTATAATCCCTATCCAGTGCCTTCCCATCCAATATCTCCCAGACTAGTTTCTAGATTATCGCTTTCATTGATGAGGAGTTTTGGATTCGAAAGCAGATCATCTGGATCTTTGAATATATTCACCATTCCAGTGCCTATATTTTTGTCTTTTTGGTTAACTATAAAAATATCAGCCCAAACTGAAATCATAATGGTTTCAATCCAAACTGATTCACTTGTATAATGCAAATCTGAATCCAGTTCAGTATCTACATATTTTTATATAATAACTATAGTCACCATCGTCCGCAGGATTAGTATTAAAGCATCACATACATCTACAACTATCTAAAAAGATAAATAGTAGATGCATTAGATATAAAAGATCCAGGGGCACTGCTCCTAGATCCAAGGCTCTCACTGATGAAAGTCATAAACTAAAAGCTAGTCTGGGGGTATTGGAAGGGAAGCCACCAGAGATGGGTTATAATGCACATTCTCCTAGCATCTTTTGATTACTAAGGCTTGCACTAGGTAACTATTTTGTGAAAATAGCTATATATTTTAACATAAGTAATTTGCATGCATATATGTAAAAAAATAATGTATAGTTGTAATAAAGTAGTTTTGTGTATAGATCTAAATGAGTTACATATGTACACAAACGCACATTATATGTATGTACACAAATAAGCAACAGAATTACAAATTCGATATTTGATATTTTTTTGTAAAGAGCTTGCAAATAAGCTCTTAACAAGCTTAGCAGAATATCCTCAACCCCAGACCAGTTTCTACTACTGGCTCCATCAGTGAGGGTGCCAGGATATTCAAGCATTAGATTAAAAATACTAGGACAAGCCCAGCACTTTATCTAATGGATAACTATTAAATAGAAAATCTGAAATTTTCAGCCATCCATGTCTTCCAATCCAGCTATCTAACTTAAATAGCGATATGGGACTGAACTAAGTTCAGATATATTAATAGCTTTAGCAATATAAAATCGCCAAAGCCTTAATAGCAAAAAATAAAATTACAAATAAATCAAATCAGATGTCACATGACCTAATTTAAACAAGCTTCTATTACAAATGTTTTATAAAGAGCTCGCAAATAAGCTCTTAATTAACAAGCTTTGCAGAATATTCTCAATCCCAGACCGTTTTCTGCTACTGGCTTCATCAGTGAGGTACCAGGATATTCAAGTATTAGATTAAGCCCAGCTCTTTATCTAATGGATAAGCTTGTTAAGAGCTTATTTGCAAGCTCTTTATAAAACATTTGTAATGCAAGTTTGTTTAAATTAGGTCACATGATGTGGTTTAATTTATTTGTAATTTTATTTTTTGCTACCAAGGCTTTGGTAATTTTATATTGCTAAAGCTATTAATATATGGTGTATCTGAACTTAGCTCAGTCCCATATGGCTATTTAAGTTAGATAGCTGGATTGTAAGACATGGATGTCTGAAAATTTCAGATTTTCTACTTAATAGTTATCCATTAAATAAAGTGCTAGGCTTGTACTAGTATTTTTAATCTAATGCTTGAATATCCTGCAAAGATTGTTAAGAGCTTATTTGTGAGCTTCTTTATAAAACATTTGTAATACAAACTTGTTTAAATTAGGTCATAATAATAGTTGTGTTTGTTTCTAATAGACATTAATTTTAATTCCTATTGGAAACGATTTATTTTGAAATTATAATTTGTTTCAAAAATTACAATATAGTGAAAATTGTGTGACTAATTTTTTTTTTTTTAATCATAAATACCAATATACAGTAAAAACCGTTCAAATTTTTTCATTTATCAATTAGCATTTTCAGTACAGCTTTGGTGATTCTATCTATTTAAAACACCTGTGCAATGAGTACCAATTGAAGTAATAATCTATTACTGAACTGAAACAAAGTGCAGTAATTTAATTTGCATAATATTCATAATTGAAATCAATTTTCTCTGTTTCCAAATTTATTCTTATAATGAATTGCAGTATGTTTGGAAATAAAATATTTCTAAATTAATCATCACTGGTTAAAATAAGAAATAATAACTAAAACTTTTTTTTTTTTTACTGATATAATTTATAAGTTTTGGATTTCTATAAAATATTTTGAAAGTGATACAAATCTGTTTGCAAACAACAAACTTTACTTGGACAAAAATTGTAAAATGATTCCATGATAAAATTGTATACACCTGGGTCTCTTTTTCCGCGGACTTATTTAACATGATTTTGAAGTTACGCGATTCATGTTTCACCGGAAGTCGATTTCCGATAATGCGCTATTACTTTGAATAATAAATTTTTATATTGAAAGTAATAGCACATTATTGGAATTCGATTTTCATCTTAGTGATTTTAATATTTTCAGTGCTTTATAATAGTAAGATTTTATGCAATAATGAAATTAAAATCATGATTTCCACATTTTATGTAAACACATATTAAATTTTACAAGATTATAATTTAAATTTGTTCAAACATTGTGCGTGTTAATTTTGCGTTTTAAATCATATTCTGTTTTTGCTTTTTAAAAAAGAACGTAATCAATTATTATTTTCTTATTAATGACACTAATCATTAACGTGCTCTTAAATTCCAACGAGAGCTAAATGGTTGTATGTCTGGATATCGCGAGCTTCGTAAACAATTAATAAAATCATCATTTCAAAGATTAATTACTAATTACGTTGTCACCAGAAAATCATAATAATTAAAACGTGTATAAAAAAATGTAAATTACTATACTGTAAATTATGCATAAAAATATATTATTTTGAATAAAATTAAATATTATAGTTAAAAAAAGTTTGTCTTGTATCAATTTTTTTCAAATTTGAAATTTTTTATTAGTCATATATTTTATTTCCTTATTTTTTTTTTGCGCAAATTTTAAAGTAATTTTACGTTGGTGCTTTGCTTTTACGTGAATTTTGAAAAATCACAGACCGCATCCCCCCTTTTCAATGTAAGTTACGTCTATTTTTGCGCAATTTCGTTTGCGCGTGTTGTCTGCGGAACCTATCTATCGCGTAAAACGAGACCTAGGTGTATATTAGGAACGTTATAGTGAGCATTTTTCAAATAACTGGTTTCATAAACAAGCTTAAGGGGTTTTTAAATAAATTAATCTCTAGCTATTGTAGAAAAGTAAAGATCCCAAGTCAATTTGGCTTAATCATTATGCCATACTATGTAATTTCTAAAGGCAAATTCTTCAAGTCTGACTTAATAAATTAAATAATAACATATTAAATAACTTAAAAACAAAAGTATGAGTTTTATATAATATCTAGTTGTTGTTTTTTTATTTATCGATACAGTTTTATATTCTATAATTATTACAGATTAAAAAGCCCACACCATTAAATTATTTTCAGAAACAAAAGAAAATTATAGATTTAGTACATAATCCTAGAAGAATAACAATCAAGTTAAAAAGAATGGCACTATAAATCAAAATTAGAACAACTCCAATAACATTAAGAAGTTTTTAAAATGTACAATTTTAATTTTTTTAAATTCAACATTACTAATATTTTACTTATAATACCACGAATAATATATAGTTACTTACTATCAAAAACCTAATCTCACTTTTAAATATTTTTTTATTTTTTGATGTACAAAATTAAGAAGAAAAAAATGTTCATTTCTAAATTATAAACAGGACTAATAAATAAATTTTTTTTTAAAGAAAAATGCCTTGATCAATATGCATTTATGTGAAATTAAACTAAATCATACATTTATAAATGGATATCCTCTAAAAGATCTGAAAGATGGAAAATCGTTCAAAATATTATGGGCCAATTATAATTTACCTAAAGAGATATAATTCTACCATGATGATTGCCCAAATCATGTGAATTTTATTATGTTTCATAACTGGGAAAAGATAGAAAAAAACTTCATTTAGAAATTATTAACATAACTCTTTCAAGTTGGAAAGCAATAACTAATGGTTCGTCCAATTCTTACATTAATTCTTTAGCATTATAACATAATCAACAGAAACATTATTTTTTTGATAGTTTTGACAATATTTTGCCTTGAAACAACAGCTTGTTTTGATATTTGAGATATATCAATCTTTTGCAATTTATTGGCTACATTCCATAATATGATGTGATCCTTTTTGAAAGCACCGATTTTGGCCATCTGTTGGCTCTAACAAGTTTCATTTACCATCTTTAGTTAAAACAATCATTCTTTGAGAGTGTTCATCTTGAGATATTAAACAATTCAACAGTCCGAGATAACGAAATGACTTTTTTAAACTCGGACATTCTTTCTCAAAAGCTTGTGAAACTGACAAACTTCCTCACATATTCCTTAATACATTTTAAAATTCAATACTGATAAATGTAGTGCCGATTTATTACTTTGTTAAACTTTCACAAAAAAAAAAAACTTTTTTAGTTAAATTATTCAAAAATGTCTACTTTACATTAAAAGATAGTAAACAAATTTAAAAATTCAATTATTTGTATTAGAGTATAAGTAAATATTAATAGAGTTCAACATACCTTAAAATATCTCCATATAAATTAGGCATGACTAAAACATCGTATTGACCAGGATCTTGAACCATCTATAGAAAAGAAAAAAATCAGAATTAAGATTAACACACAAATTATAAGTAATAAAATAAATTTAGTTTTCTATTTGTAATTTCTATAATCTAGTTGATATTATAAAGAAGCCCTATAAATTTCCAGAATGGCTAGCCAAACTATTATTTTAGCAAGAATTATATGTTTTTGTTTTTAAATCTTGAATACATGCTTGTTTAAAAGAAACACACACGATATAGCAAACAAATAAATAATTGAATGTTTTATTGCTCGGGAGTTCATAACAAGTTCAAGCATTGGATAATTATCGAGCTGTGCCATGATCCAACGTGAACCTCGAGATTTAGAAATTAGTACGTCTAAATAATGTGAGCTCTATATTTCTATTTTACTTCTGATCAGTTTTATTTTTCTGAAAAAAAAAAGATATGTTTAAAGAATAGATTCATTTTAAAATAAATCAGCTAAAGATAATGACACAAGTTCTATATTTCTATTAAAATTTTGATCAATTTCTTTTTCTAACATTTCACTTATTGTGTATGATCAGTTGCAAAATAAGATAAAGTTTGAAAACGAGGGCTTTCTTTCTACATTATGTCTGCATTCAGAAATCACAACTAAGTGAATTTGGGCTTTAGGTAAATATAGAGTAAAAAGTATGCTTTATACACTCATATAATACATTATCTTATAGATCATTTATTTCTTTTTAAAATAACATCTTCAAAAATAGTGCTTCAACTTAGGTGTTTTTTTTTTAGAAAACAATATTTTTTAAAAACTTTTTTTAAATAGAAAATAAAGAAAAGGCAGAAAATTCCAAGTGCCGGCATTCTAACAATTGATAGGAACTTGCAGGATAAATACAGTATTAATAATTATAATTTTTTATATATAATTTAACTGAAAGCTTTATAAACTGAATTGTCTTGTGATATGCAGCATTTGACATTGGGTATTCTGGCTGTTTGATACTAATTCTTCATTATATCTTGCATATTGTTAGTTCAATTCCCATGCTTTTCTGTAGTTTTTCCATCATTTCTCAATTTGTCATTTTTTAACACATATTGACAAATCACAGTCTTAATGGAATATTTTCCCACACTCTTTTTTTTAATTGAACAACGTACACAGATTTTAATCTATTCATTATCGAATATTGTAGGAATTAAATTTTCTTAAATTCTCATTATGAATAACAAATTAAAATATATACACAATTTTCTAAAAGCAATTTTATGATTTCATCACTCATAAATTTCTTCTAAGTCTTTGGTTTTAATTAAAAAAACATTAAAAGTCTCATTCAAAAAAAAAAACTTTAAACGGTTAGTTTTGGGGGATCGTGCCATATAAGTGCCTGAAGAAATAGACTAAGCTTTGATCCAGCAATCTTTCTCTCTCAAGTTTGTCATCCTACTCCTATCATTACATTTCTTTTTTTACTATATGTAATTAATATGATATTAAAATTACAATTCTTATAATATATGCAATTCTTTAAACAAATAACAAAAATAGAATATTGTGAATTATAAAATCTGAATTGTACTTTACATATATATATATATATGTCACTCAATAATCATTAAACTGTTCTCATCTATTAATTTTCAACAGGTTTGTCTGAATCTTATTATTTATCTTCTCTGATCCCCTGAGAAACAACTGACTGATAATGTGTTTCGGTTGTTTTACAATAGCGTGTTGAAACCATCGGAGGGCGGGCTTTGTTTCTAAACAAAGATAAATGTTTCCGGGGCCGCCGCCAGATTTGTTTATTATCACATTTCAAAGTAAAGTAATATTCAAATAAATTTTGGAATACGCAACAACAACAAAAAAAAAATGCAGAAATCAAAAAATTGAATTTAAAAAAGTACTTAGTTTTTTTTTTTGTTATTCTTTTCATTACTTATATTTTTTGGGGGCCGGGAATTCTTTTTTTTGATATGTATGTTTTTGATTTTGTTGATCACATTTAAAACTACTATCTATCAAATAAAATTTTTGGAATGAAAACAACAAAAAAAAAAGGGGGTACATCAATCGAAATGAATTTTAAAAAGTAGTTACTTTTTATTCTTCTCATTACTTACATTTTTGTTGGCGGTGGTCGGGTATTCTACGACAAAATCAGCTTCTTTTCTTTTTTATATTTTTGTTGTTTTATAATAAATTACAAATACCAAATCGATTTCCATTTAACAGTACCAAACATTTACAACCAAAAGGTCCAACTTTGGGAAGGGGGGTGGGTGGTTACAATTCCTAAGCGAATGTAGCGCTCCAACTCGAAGGTTGACCAATGTTTGACTATAATTACCAAAAACCACATAAATATATTTATGGCAATTCAAACCAACTTTTAGGGCTGTTCAGGAACAGCACGCATGCAGTTTCAAAGCTCTTTTGTTTGATAACCCTTCCAGCAGCAGTCAGAGAATCTTTGACATTCGGAGCAAGTTTTCCGATTTCAACTATTCGATGAAGCTCGCCATTGTTCTTGCAGAAACAGGACTTAAGAGTGTGATTTCATCCGAATCGCGCTTATACCTACATTTGCCGAATTTTTTGAGCAGGAAATAGAGGCTAGGGAAGCATGAGACTCTGCTGATAATTGTTAGTAGACATTCCTAAAAGATGGGAGATAGAGGGGGAGGTAGTCTTAATGAATATTAAAATAGTTTTGACAATCGGAATTCCAGACACCCTCACCCAATATTGTAGCCAAAAGTAAAATGTGATCGCACATCAAAAATGCTTAGCACAAATCTGAGCTGTAAGCTGACACGATAGCTTCTGCGGCAGATTCAATGTCATATTTCTGTGCATTAGCGTAGAAATAGACACTTAGCAGCCACCCCGTACCAACGGACTATTTCTAGGCTTATGCATTAGAAATAGAAAGTTCGCTAGCGGTGGTAGGCCACCTAAACGGCATATTTCTTTCTAGGCTTACGCATTAGAAATAGAACGTTCGCTAGCAGTGGTAGGCCGCCTAAACGGCATATTTCTGTGCGCTATCACAGAAATAACGCCCTCAGGCGTTTTCAATAAATAATGATGTATACTATACTGGAATGGTTACCTATTTATTATTTTTTAAATTTACAGCTTAGCATTGTTTTCGACCAGATTGATCATATTCATAGAATTAACATAAGTGTATAGAATTTATAAGTTAAATAATTTATTATGATGAGTCTCTTGCCAACAGCGCTATAAAATTAGCACAGCATAATATATACGTAAATGTGCTAAAACAAATCCCAACATCAAGTCTACATTTTTGGAACATGAGATGGAATCGGGCCACAATTTTGATCCAATTAATATTAGTTGTTTGTGTTGAGCGCAATAATCAAAAAAGAAAATATACAGAAGTGTGGTTTATTGCAAATAACATTCACGCTATAAACATGAAAGACTCGTGCATTGCATTAGTATATTTAAATTTATAAACTTATTTAACTTATAAATTCTATTTTCTATACACCTAAGTTAATTCTATGAAAAGGAGTGCTAAGTTGTAAATTTTAAAGAATAATAAATATAAAAATTTTCCGACATAGTGTATCATCATTATTTATTAAATTATACACTTATTACGTATACACACAAAAAAATTTTGAAATGTAGAAATTAAATTTTTTTTTTTTTGTAAATTGTTTTCATTTAGTTTGCCCCCCCCCCTCCCAATCACAGATCCCGAAATCACATGTATTTCAAAACATTTTTCTGAATTTTGTATTAATTAATAAAGATTGGCCAAAACTGATGCTTAGGTAATGAAGTTATTAAAATGTAAATTCAAATCCAGAATGAAGGTAAAGATCTTTTAAGTAATGTTTACTTACCAGTTGTTCTAACTATTTGCTTAACAGCGCTTCATTATTATAAATGATAATTATTGAAGCTGCTACCATTTAATGAGTTCTTCTCTTTATTCAATATTTCTTAGTTACTATAGCACCATAATAAGTTTTATCCCCCCCCCCCAATTGATTTATTTTAATTATCATTTCTTCTACTTCACCAATATTTCTAAAATATTAAAATGTTATGCTCAGTTACTGCCTCTTATCATAATTTCAGCAGAATGAGTTAATTGCTGTTACATGTTCATATCTTTGATATTTTCTTTATTGAGATTGTCTTTTAAAAAAAATAGTTTTGCATTTGTCTAAAGATTTGGAATGACTGCACTTTACTTGTAATTATATGTTGAACTACTTCCCACATCTTAATTAATTGTTAATAATGTTCAAATTAGTATAGAGCACATCTCTTTTTCAGATAGTGCTAGTTTGGCCATCAGCATGAAAGTTAAATCAGATACCTTTAGATTTGTGAATCTAAGGGACAGCAGTTCAATTCTCATTCTAGAATTAATTCATGAATCTAAAAAAATCATCAGTTTAATTTTTATGCTGGACTGTCATCATTGATCTGGCCGATAACAATTGAAGAAACAAAAAAAAAATTCACTTGAAATATTATATCCTATAAAAATCTGTGCATTGCTGACAGTTAAATGGATTATGGAAAGCTATAAATAAAATTTGGATTTTTCTCTAAAAATATTTAACAATTCAACTAGATGATGAAAAATTAAATAATTCACTGTATAACCACACTTTGGGTTAAATTTTCCCTTGGTCTCATTATATATCATAATTATTACAAAATTATCTCAACTTTTCAAAGTAAATTCACTAAACACTTACATTTAAACATACTGTGTCCAAATAACTTTCTGTAAACTTAATTTCACTATGTTTTTCTGCTATTTCACGACAACACCGTAAAAATAAACCATCAGACATTCGCCTAGCAAAGAAATATATATATACATAGCTACATTTGTAAGAACACATATATATGATATAATTTATAATAACATGTATAAATGCAAAGAAATAACCTAATTTATCAAGAAATAAAGTACAATTACATGAAAACTTTTCTAGTATTTAAATCAAAATAATATATATAATCAAGATAAAAAAATCGAGTGATTAAAATTGCAAATATAACATTTCATAACTGCCAATGTGAGCTCCATTTTACTTAATATAAACTGTTCAATGTACACTTATTAAAAAAAATAACAAATACAATAAGCATATATATATTGTAACTCAAAAAAGGCTGCTACAGATTCGATGGATTATAGATTTATAAATTATCAATTTATAAAGGAAATGATTTATTAGATTTTGAAATAATTCAACTTTTCAATTATGTTATATTTTATCTCTTTTCTCAAATTGCTGTCCTCCAATAAAATGATTTCTTAAATCAAGTCAGCGAAATTATAACTTACAAAAGGAGTGGACTAACTTGGTTATCGTATTCTTATTATCAACAGTCATATAAATCAAATCCGTGCCAGACAGTAAACTTTTATAACAGCTTTCTCACAAGGATATTGAATAAAACAAAACACAGCATGAGAAAGTCAATTTACTCGGCTAGACAAATGTCAACATGTTTCAAGGATGATACAGCTTAATATCTCTAAAGACATTAAGCAATAACAACCTCATATCGGCTAAGCTCAGGGTTCTACAATTGCTTTGGCAATTTACACTGAGAATTATACCAATAATAAACATTACAAAAATATTACTAATAAACTAAAACAGGAGGAACTTCGACTCACTCTCGCAACATTTTAACAACCTCGGTATTCCTCACATAAATCACCAACAGTATGGTTATAATTAATTTCTTTCTGACAAAAAATTTTCTACATTCTCTTTTTCCAATAAATTTATTATCTTTAATATCTTTAAATTTTCCACACTATTGTATCGTCATAATCAGATATGCACGGAATAAACAGTTCATCTTATCAATCTTATTAATTCATAATGCCACATTAATTCTCTAACAATAAATTTGAGCTCAATTCAAAATTGGAATATTATGGTCTCAGGATTCTTATAAGGAATACAAAATTTCTACTGATTTTACGAACTCGTTGTTGACCACCAAATGCTATCCTAGCAATTAGTCTAAGTAGACATACACTTAATTTACAAACTAATATCTACTTTTCGTTAACTAATTAATAATAATAAAATTTTATAAATTAATAGTTAACTACTATAAAATATTCTATCGACTTTAAATTTTGAACTATATTACTATCAACTGGGAGCGCATTCTGTAAAGCAAATTATGAATGATTCTTTAAAAGCAAATTTCATATTTTCTAAGAATTCTCAATTCAATAATTAAATGTTTATTATGTGTCTGTATCTGGATCAGTGTTAGAATATTTATTTAAGATTGCATATTATGAAGATTTCTGGATTCTATGGATACCAAAAACATTAAGACACTATATCAAATATACCAAATTCAATTAACAAAATAACATTTATTAACTAAAATTATCAACTGTACCATTAAACTTTAATATAACATAACATCGTAGCAATCCGGTAATAAACTTAACAATAATAAAAGATATTTACAGCGGATTTTACAATCGCTACAGAGAATAGAATCCCACTTCTTTTATATTTACATATGATATCACTAAATTACATGCCTTTATCATTCAGCAACCTTGCATGAACTTAACTTAAATAGCTCAACTACTTAAATTGATTCTGTTTAAACATTTTCCTTTCGCTGTAAGCATGAATATTTATTTTATACTCCAGTACGTAAAATAAACAATTTATGACATAAAATTTTAAACTTCTTTTATCTTTTGACAGAAATATATGCCTTTTGATGCTACTGACGTAACTTTAGTTTTATAAGCCACATATTAAACATTATTTTATCACCTGTAGTAGACAAACTAATTTATAGTTTTTAACTATACTCTTTTATTAATCAGCCATAGTATGTTTACATTACTCTTTTGACTTTCTAACTATAAACAAACTTTCGATTCTTTCAGAGGCCACACATGCACCTGCACACGCCCAATGTTTTCTAGGTCCCAACAATGAGTAATGAACGCTATTAAGCTTACCCCTCCAGCAGTGACTTGCTTCTGTGATCAATTGGTCATGATGCGCACTGCTTATTTAGGTTACTAATACTAACATCAATTCTTAATACACACTTAAAACTAAAAAGTGCCCTTGAAGTAAGTAATACACTTCAAATATGAAATTCAGACAATAATCAACCACTTAAATTAACAATTTACACAGTAGAAAATATTACTATGAAGATATATTCATGAGAAAAAAGGCTACAAAGCATTAAACTTGTGACAGAATGAACCGGGAGGTTGCTCCTACTGAGGACGATAACATATGTTAGGACTATGTGATGTAATATTGTAGTTTTTAAAAAAAATTTTTTTTTTTTGCAATTTAATTTTTAAAACAAACAAATGGATATTAAGAAAAAGTTATCCAGTGCATAAAATCAAAAAAGAAAAGCTATAAAAGAAGCATTAGTTCAAAAACAAATAATTTTATTAAAAAACTTCGGATGGGATAGACCATCAAATAAACCCGAAATCAATACTGATGTAACTAAAAAAAATAATGAAATACTGGAATTATCTGAAAAACAACTTGAAAAAATAACTGACAATAGAGACCAATTCTTAGTTTTCGAAAACTTACAACGATGTAGGTAAATGACCGAAACTTAATGAAAAAATAAAGAGTAGTTTTAAATTAAATGAAACTTAAAAAAAAAAATACAATACCCTAGAGATATCAATGGAAGGAACTTTAATGGTGTTTATTACAATAGGAAAATGGAGAGACCATTTCAAGAACATCATTATTGTATTTAAACCTCTAAATTATGTTTTCTGCTTTTATTGTAAACTTTTTGAGTAAATCTAACAGTCTTATCGAGTTTATGAAGATTTGGAAAATTTATCAAAAACTTTAAATAGATATAAAACCAATGCAAATCATATGAAAAACTTTTTAAAATGTAAGGAACTAAATAAAAATTTAAAACAACAAAAGTACTATTGATTGTCAGGAGCAAGTTATATATGTAATTGTTTGCTAAATTTGATCCTGTTACAGAAAATCATATTGAAAGAGTTCTTAGAAAACACAACAGTATACACTATTTAAGTAAGAATACTAAAAATGAAATATTAGAAATTTTGGGTAATGCAATAAAAAATAAAACTATTGATTCGAGAATCCAAATATTCAATAATTTTGAATTGCACACCAGATGCTAGTGACGCAGAATAAATGATTATTATATGTTTTGTTTCCTGTACTAATAAAATTATCAAAATCAATGAAATGATGATGATTTTACAAGTTGCAGTTTATGAGACAACCAAATGGAATATTCCAGTTGAGGATATGCGAAAAGCAAATATAAAGGGAAAGAAAAATGTCTTTCAAAATTTATTAAGTAAAAATTATCTGGCTTTCTATATTCCGTGTGCTGCACACATATTAAATTTAATGATTAATAATGCAGCAAAAGTAAATTCAGATACAATTAGTTGGTTTTTTTGCAACAGTACAAGAAATATACAATTTTTTTCTATCCAACTTGTAAAATATTGGACAATTCTTTTAAAATTTAATATTAAAGATCGGTCGGAAACTCATTCGGGAAAAAAAATTAAAGCTATTCACCCTTTAGAATATCAATTAAGGAGAGATTTATGATGCCCTTTTTGAAAATTTAAATATTGATAGCTTTATCAATGAAATTAAAAATAAAGCAAGTTTTTTAATCTTAAAATCAAAGAGTATAAATTCATCTGCTATGTAACAATTTGGCATGAGTTACTTAATAGAATTAATCTAGTTAGGAAAGCAATTCAGGATAAAAATATTAAAACATCATTAGTTGTAAGATTGGAAATTTAAAAACTATATTTCCGAATATCAATCAGAAATGAATTATATAAAAGTTATTGAAACTACAAAAGTGAAGATATGGATGGAGAAACAAAGTTTGACATGAAAGAAAAACATAAATTCGGAATGAATATCCAGGTGAATAATTGCAAATGCCAGAAGAAATTTAAAGTCAACGTATTTTATACACTATTGGATTATGTGTGGAGTTCTTTAAACTAACTTTTTGAACAGTTAAAACACATAATTATTTTAGTTTTTTATACAGGCTATTTCAAATTAGTAATGAAGATTTGCAAAAATATTGCGGTGACTTACAAATTATTTTGACAAATGGTAACAAAACAATCGACATAATGCTATAAAACTTTTTGACGAGATACTAACATACAAAGACATTTTTCGAACAAATACATCAAAAATTGAAAACCTTCAGATATCATTAAATTTATAATGTCAAATAATTTTTATCTTTTCCAAATTTTGCAATAGTCTTAAGAATTTATTAACCATACCAGTAAAAGTACTAAGCAGTGAGTATTAGTTTTCAAAACTGAAATTAATTAAAATGTACTTAAAAAAACTATGTCACAAGCAAGGCTTGACAATTTAGCTTTAATTTCTACTGAAAATAATATATATAAAAAGACATTAAGAATGTAATTTTTAGATAAAATTGTCTTAAATAAAATATGTTTAAAATCAAATGTGTTATTTGCTTTTTCTTTTATAAATTGCATTTCACATGGTTATGACAAAAACTTAAAACATAAATAAATAAACAGCCTTTGGGTTGGTGTGCCTATTTTCCAGCCTAACACTAAACCCTGATTGAAAGAATAATTTTGGCAATAAACCTGACTCAAAATACTTCAAACTGTGTAATAATAGCTTGACGGTATCCTAGTGTAATGACAATATCTTCTGCAAAAAATTTAATACTCCTCATATGTTTGTATAAATTTAGGATATCACAGATATGCCCATACTTCTTATGATCAATCTACTTGGCTTTTATATCCTTAATCCTGTGCCAGATCATTTATAATACATAATGTATATATTTATCTGTATACATATGCATATATTCATATTAAAAAAAGGAAAAATTTAACAAAATGTCAAAACAACATATAAAGATTACTTTCTTTGACATTACATAGTAAAGAAATAAAAATACATTATCAATGTAAGTTTTATTTTTGTTTTTATTACACGGGAAGTTAATGCTAATTAGATAAGTCTGTGAAAAGAAATGGCAAATTTGCCCGACTTTAAAAGATCAATTGTGATATGGTCTTTTTGATGCATTTTATAATATATCATTGATATATATATATATTTAATTATACATAAAGCAAATTTTAAAAAAAGCATTATTTTAATTAAGATAATAAACACTTTCTAATTTATTTTTCATCAAAATTTTTTTAATTGCATCATAATACCTTTTTTTCTGGCAAGAGTACTTAAAGATTAGCCCAGACACCAGGGTAATAAAATTTATTATATATCACATTAATGCAATAATTATATATATATATTTAAAAATTGCACTTACTAGCAGATTTTTTAAAATATAATCCTGTCTATAATTAATTTATTAATAAAAAAAAAAAATGATATTTAATTGTTTAAGACACTTGCTAGGAAAACAAAAATCGTTTTTTTTTTAAAAAAAAAAAACATTAAAACATAACCCTCTCTTTCCATTTTTCTCATTTTCCTATAAATTTTAATAAAAAGTTGTGGGGAAAAAAAAATTTATTTTTAAATTTATAGGAAAATGAGAAAAAATGGAGGGAGTTAGGTTTTAATATTTAAAAAAAAAAGGGGGGGGGGGTGTTTTCCTAGCAATAGTTGAAAGACAAGTATCAATTTATTTATTTTTTTACTAATAAATTAATTGTTAGACAGGAGTATATATTTTTAAAAATCTGATAGGAAATCTAATTTTTTTTAAAATATATATATTTTGCATTAATCAACCTTGGTGTCTGGGTTTAACCATGAGTATCGAATTTCCATATTTACAACCAAAGACATGTTACTTTTAGTTTGCAATTCTATTAAAATAATAAAAATACAATATTACATAAAAATTTGATAATTAAATTGTATTTTAGCTAATGTAATATATGCATTTTCCAAATTGTGTATATGTGTGTGTGGTTTTATTATGCAATCAATAATTTTTAATTACAAAATGGATAAAACATTTTTTTTTTTTTTTGGCATAAATCTTGCCATTTCATCAAAGAGGAAGACATTATTGTTTTCAATGACTTCAGCATGTATTATAAAAAAAAAAAGGCTAACATTTTTGAAAAGTCATTTTAAAAATAACATATTCTTTTTTTTCTTCAAAATATTACTCAACAAATTGAACATACTTGCTATAGGAATCATCAAATAGTCTTCTAAGAAAGAAAAAGCCTATGAATCTTCAATATTTACAATCTACCAAGGCCGTGTAATCAGTTTTAAGCATCTTGATATTTTTTGATATTCTTTCAAGACTTCACAATTGCAATGAAATTATAATTTTGTCTATTTTTAAGACTGATCTTGTTGGACGGAAAAAGTTATTCAATGGAATGTGAATTATTGTCATGGAGCATGTGTTTGAAAAATATGTAAATGTAGTTAATTGCGTCTTTGCCTTCCTTGTATATTTTGATTTTCTAAACCATTGCAATGTATTTAATTAATTAGATTAATTAATAAATTGCTTTGTTACATGAAGAAGGCATTTAGAATAAATTATCTCCAGTTAAAATTATTAAAAACTAAATGATTTTATTAAAACATAATTACTAACATTATACGTACATGATGTTTGCTTTATGGACTGCTGTAATTGTTTGTCTCCCTGTTGCTTTTGCATATTTAAAGGCAAATTCAGCTACACGACGGGAAGCAGGTTCTGTAATAAGTTTAATACTTTGTACAACACCATCTACAATCTTAAAAACAAAAGAAACTGTTTATAGCTTTATCATTATAAATATCAATAAGCAAATTTAATAACAAATAATATCTAATAATGGAATGCTGGAATTTAGAGAAGAAAGCAATTCAACTTTTCGTTGTGAATTAAAATATAAACCCAACTATATGTTTTAAATAGAATAAAAGTTTTAATTTTCATATTTAAATTTTTCATATCTGATTTTGGTCTACCTGCATCAATAAAACTCATAGATACTAACAATCTTGATAAGAAAGAATCAATTATGCAACATTTTTTGCTCATTTCAAAATTACAAAGGTTCTAGAATTTATATATATTAGAAAAATATACACAACATAACGCACGGAAAAGATTGAAATATTACCCGTATCTTGTTCGTAAATGATAATTTGAATATAAAAAAAATTTTAATACTAGAATGACAATTTACTATACTGTACAATTTATTCATAATGTGGGACAAAATATTGTTCAGTACAGACTATTACAAATATCTTAAAATTACTATCATGCTATGGCCAGCAAAGCTTTAAACTGTATTGCGGATTTAATTCAAAAGTTGCTTCGATGGAGACAAAACACTGAACTACTATCGTGCCAAACTGACGACCTATAAAATAACTTCTTAAATCAAAAAATTGATTCCAGCAATACTTTACACAACAGTAAAATAACAACCAGAATAAACAAATGTTGATTTTGTTATTTTTAAAAAGAAAAAAAGTTAAGAAAACTTATGAAATATTATAAATATAAAAACTGCTATACAAAAAAGAATGTAATTATTAAAGGGAAGCAATAATTTCCTTACATATGTGGAACACCCACTACTACTATCTACGTTGATAACACTAGAATAAAAAAATAAGCATTAAAAGTAGTCCAATCTATATATTATGAACAATACATATGTTGTAAATTATGGATAAATCCTAACAAAAACTTTAAATACTTTCCATTGACATAGACATATAATAGATTTGTAAAGAGAATTGGTGCACATATATGTATTTATTATACATATCTTGAACTTAATAAAATATTGAGATGTTTCACTATTTCAAATGCATACTAAGATCAATCAAATAAAAATCTAGTAACGATACAGTCAACCAAATTAGTAACACCAATAAGTTTACAATCTTCACATGCATAGTAAATGCATATATGATTATAATTTCCATAATATAAAAATATAAAAGAATAGTTCCTTTCACCAGTTATTCACTATTCTAGATTTTTTGGGATTTAATATATGGTTTTATGAGCATAGTGTTGTCATCGTGAATAGATCCTCACAAACCGTGCATCCCTCATTCAACCTGTAACAGAAGTTTTCGCAAAAAAAAATCAATATATAAAAAAATCACTTTTGAATGAATAAGATACTAATTTCATAATCAAGATTATGACACTTATATTTCATTATAAATATTTTGTAGACAAATTTGCTATTTCCTATTTTGAAATTATATAGTTTTTAGGACAAAACAGAAAACTTTCTTTAGAGATATCAACTTACTTGTCCTTCATAATAGCTGGGAATTTCTATTTTTAAAAAATCTACCCATAATACTTGATTAAAGATATATTTCCTATGTAGCTTGACATTTTTATTATTATTTATTTTTTATTTACCAGTGTATAAGATGTAGTAGCATTTAAGATGCGTCCCCTTTTTATACACATTTTAAAGAAAAAAAAAATAACTTTCTACATTTTTTCATGAATTTTCATAATGATTTACTGTATTAATTTTATGATTATTTCTACACAAAATATAACTAGGGAAACACTGTAGGTTAGATACTTTTTAGGCTTCATCCTCAAAACCCAAAAATTCACCTCCAGAGCTAAAATTTTGAAGATTGTCTCTTTTCTTAACTGTATGTTATTTATCTTATGGGAAAACTTTTTTATATATATTTTAATCATTTGATTTTAAAATAATTTTTTGAAAATTATGAAAATTAAGTTATTTTGAATGTTTTGCTGTGATATTGATATGAGATGTGTTGTGCAGCTATATATAGCTTATATGCATGCTTATATATATGTGTGTAAATATTTTTTGTTTTGTCCTTTTGGACAAAATGCAATAGAGTACTTATATATATATATAAACCAGAAGTTTTAGACCAGCTGAAATTTCATCTCATAATTTTGATTACCAGCACATAAAATGCACCTCATATTTTGAGGAGGGAAAGTGTCCTATATGCCAGCAAATATGGTGTATATATATATAAGGCAGAGAAGATACAGACATCTACTGATCACAATCACTATAGGGTTTGTTTTTTTTTGATTTGATGTTAACACAGACCTGAAAAATAATACAGCATTCTTTTTATTAAATACATTGATGGTATGAACAAAGTATTTTTTGGTCATCTTTTAAATAATGATAATGTCCAAATATATATATTCTACTAATTTAGATTTGGGCAAAAATATTCAGCTAAACAAAGTTAAAACAGTTCTTTTTAATGTAGAAAATGGAAAGCTTACAAGTCCTGATGAGTAGCTGAAGATGATTTTAAATATGGTAATAAATATGATGGATTCAAAAAATATTCATATTTTTTAGGAATATATGAATTCATGATGTTATGCTACCAATATAAGGATTCTCCTATTGTTCTAATTTTTAAAAATAAATGGGATAAGATTGCAGTAACTTTTATAGAATATTACTGTTAGGAACAGTCCACCACAGCAAAGAAATTTTCAAGTAGTTGTCGCCAATCATAATGGTTACGATTGATAATGTGGTTTAGTAGAATCAACAAGCACTATAGAAAGATTACCAGTAAATGCAGGAAAACCTATTGGAAACAAAAGTGATTTATATATTGAATTTATTAATTTGCTCAAGGTATTTCACTCAATTAATAAAATTGGTTTATGGCATCTTTTGAAGATTAATTGGTTTTCCTATTAAAGCTTATTATTGTATTATACTGCTTTTATATGACAAGATATATTTATTAACAGATAGAATATCCAAGTCATTTGAAATAAAACTGGTGTAAAACAATGAAGTGTAGAAAATTCTAACTTTATTTTCAATTTTTATGATAATGGTGTTTGGAACTTTTTATAGATAACTTTATGAATCAGGAGGCAATATGGATCGATTAAAAATAAAAATTTCATCTTCTTGGCTTTTGGATTTATAATTTGCTGACTGACGATTATGTTATCTTAGCTAATTCAAAAAACGAACTATAGAATATACTTAATGTTTTAAATGCAATATATAACGATTTTGGATTAATAATTAATGCTCAAAAAAAAAAATAATAATAATAATTAAGACCCTCATTATCCAATGATGAAAAAAATATCTTCAGTTTTTATGGCTATCAACTTGAAATTTGAACCAATTTAAATAACTTGATGGCTTTTTAAATAATAGGCGGACTTACATGTTGAGATTTATCATCAACTCCAATGTACTGTTGCAATAGATTTTAATAAGTCTAAAGATATGTATCTACTGTTACTAGCTTTGTATACAGAATGAAGTGATACCTAAGACTCCCTTATCAGTATAACATAAAGATATGAGAAAATTTTCACTTAATGATGCACCAGAAAATCTAAAAATACATTGGCAAGATCATAAGAGTGATATATTCTCAACTTGTTAGATAAATTACTGTAAGTATATTAATTATAAAATTGCATCTTTGTTGAATTGACCATAAATTGTAACAATCCTAAAATTTTATTATTTTATTATTTTATTTTTTAAAAAGATGTTGTTTTTTTCTTGCCTTTCACTTTCATTTAATTGTTATTCTGAGATGACTGTTTTTTTTTAATTTTTTTTTAGTTATAAATGAGTGACTTCGCTGCTCATTAAGGGAGGGTTATTTGCTTGTAAAATTTGCATTTCTTTTAAAAACCACTGCAAATAAGTTTGTCTTGCATTGGTGGTCGAGAGGTCAGCGCGACTGCCTTGCACTTGCAGGCAGTTGCCCGGGTTGCGGGTTCGCGTTCCAGCCGATGCTATGACACTTAAAAAAAAAAATAATAAATAAAAGTTTCTCATTTTTAGTATCAATTCAAGCATGAAACTTCCAAAGCAAAATATTGTCAAATTTTTTTATTTTTTATAAAATTAAAACGTTTAAAATAGTAATCTTGTCTAAATAAGATGTTAAAATAAAAAGTGCAGCCTAAATTCGAAGTAATACGGTATTATTTTTCGAAATGTAAATCCATATATTTCATTCCTTTAATATCTCTAAAGTATGTCATGGTAAATTGAAGCAATATTTTGATCACTCTATTGTAGTTTTTGCGTTTTAAAGTTATTTAAACTTAACAATTTATAGAAAATCTGACAAGTTTCAAGTTACTTAAATCTGCCTTTATTTTTTTATATGTATAATTCTTAAAAAAAATTTAGCACGATAAAAGTTTATTTCTAACAGCTACAGAATTAATTAGAAAATTCTTGCTGACTTAGGCTAATTCATCATTATGAAGTATTAACTGAAAACAAAAAAAAACTAAAATTCTACTGTTTACTATACCGTAATTGTTTGCTACTTCTCAATATTTTCCTGCATTTTTACATTTTAAATTTATAAAAAAAAAAAACTCTTTATATTATAATTTAAATAGCTCTTAAATAATATCACTTTTAATTATAAATATTAAACTTAATGACTTACCTCATGTTCAATACCACTATACTCTCCTTCAGTATTTTCTCTAATTGTAACAATATCTACATTTTTATACAATGTTTCATAACCCTCTATACTACGACAAGGCCGGACATTGGCGTATAAATTAAATGCTCTAGAAATAAAAATATACTTTAATAAAAATTTTTAACAATATATTAGCGTAATCAAAAATTTTTTTTACAAAATCATAGCTTAAAAAACTAATATCTTTATGTTTGTACTTAACCAAAAAAATTTGCATACAGACACATATAGAAGTTGGATAAAGTAACAGGAGCCAAGTGGATATTAGTTATATACTTTTGATATACATATCAATGTGACTTTTTTTTTTAAACATAGGATCCTAAAATGATGTGTGAGAAACTTGGTGTCAGTTGAATATGTCTGGGTATAAAAATGTTGAATTTTAAAAATATCAAATTGTTAATGTCTTACTACCTCAAATGTAACTCCCAAACTGCTCAAAAACCAAATCTCAATTCACTAAAAATGAGGGGTTGAAAGCTTCTAAAAATAATTGCAGTTAGAAATTGTTTACTGAAAGAGCCAAAGATTGCTAAGAATTGTAGCCAAAATCCATTAGAGTAAATAATATTGGAGTCTGGCATATTTAAAGATTCTAGTATCTATAAAAAATAATGTATAGCAGTCTTCAAAAAATGGAATATTGATGACATGTCAAAGTCACTAATTTCTGGAGGGAATACTAAAAATTGGACAATGGATATTTGGATGAGTATTTATATGGTTAGCTAGATAAAACATCATTTATTAAATTTCTCTCAAACGAATTTATATCTACTACCATCAAAAAAATGTTAACAAGCATAGTCCTTTCTCTTAATTGTGATGCATATCTGTGGAACTATGCACCTATATTATATTCTAAATCATTATTATGCACAGTTGAATCACGGATGCAAATTACAGGACCACAAATATAGAATCAAATAGTAGTTTGAAAAGGGGGTGATGTTACACACTTCCAACACTCTCTCCAATCTCCTGATTTGCTTAGTATTGAATCTCTCTAGCTATTTTAAATGTGCAATGCAATGTCAAGTGTCCACGAATAATACTCTTCAGAAAAGTTAAAATTTTTGACAAGATTTTTCTAATGTTATCTGAATTCCTCACATATCGAATACAATGACACCACATCATATTAAAATAGGCTATCACAAGTTATTTTATCTAACCTCTATATAAATATTAATTAAGATTATTAATTTATTCTTTTAAATCCATAATCCAATTATATAGAGCTCCCTCCACTTCCATATTTAAAAATTTTATTCACAAATTATATATATGTATATGATGTAAAAGTCTTGACTAGCTTAATTCTAATAAATCTTACATAAATCAGCATTTGACTTCATTTTTTGCAATGCAAAACAATACTCATTTGATAAATTTTTAGTATATTTATTTCTCACAAATTGCTTCAGAAATTACCCACAGTCTTCAAAATGATGTTTAGAAAGAAGAATCTCCAAAAACAAAACAACAAAAAACTTCTTTCAGTGCAAACATTTTTTTCCTTGCCCGGAACTGACTGGAAATCTTCAGTCCAATTAGTTGGAGCCTAAGAGACAATTGTTTAAATTAAATAAATACAACGTTTCATTTGTGTCTTTTATAGCTTTTGCTCACTTCACTTGGGAAAAATTAGCACAAAAAGACAATGAAAACGAGGATGAGAATAAGATTAATCTCCAATTTTTTGACATTCAGTCTTTTGTAGAAAATATTTTATAAACTAGTTTTTATCATGATATGGCTGAAGCAATTTTAAATTCAATCAATTCAATGAGAAAAATTAAATAATTTCTCCACAATCAATACATTCACCAAAATTTTATGTTATTTATAACTGCTTGCTTAAACATCTCGAGCAAAGACAAATAAAAGAAAATATTGTAAATATTTTTATTTACTTATTTAGCATATATATTTTTTTTTAATTAGTCATCTTAATTATTAACAAAATATCATAAAGAGATCTATCAAGATTCCAACCAGAAGTTAAAATCGTAATGGCTTTTAAGTTCTTCAATTCTCCGCCGGTTTGTATTTATCTACATTTACATAGATAAGTGGCTGTTAAATTCCATTTGGAAAGAGAGATATGCCAGTGGCTCAGCATTGTGCAGAACTGGTTATTGCATCTCGTTCTAAATTTTTAACAGCAAAGTCGGCATTTATAGTTTGGTTTTGCATTTAATTGCATTTCTTCACTTAAGTGCTGTTTATCAAATGAAAAAAAATGAATGAGGCCAATAATATAAATAACAAACTACAACTGCCAAAACAAATAACTAATTAAAGACTTTAAACATTACAATATGAATTTAATAAATAAATTTTAAATTGCATCAGTTTATATTAATTTTTTACAACATTCATTTCATACTTTTATTAGATTAAGCTATTATCAAAAATGCTAATGAAATCATAAGCAGAGTCCTAATATTAACAAATAATTTAAATCTAAAAAAAAGACAGAATCAATATTGGATTTGAACAGAAAACTTCTCAATTCCTATTTTTGTTTAACAATTCAAATTTTCCAAAATTATGAGATAATAAAATATCAAGTACTTTCAAACTATAATAATAAATATTGATATATGAGTGCAAATAAAGACAAGTATATAACTATACCATACATAATTGCAAATATTAAAAATTGTATTAAATATACAACTTACTTCCTAAGAGCTAAATTAAGAGAAGGATGACCTTTGCCTATGGGTGTTGCTAAAGGACCTTTCAGTCCTATTTTGTTCTTATGCATAGAGTCAATTGCTCTTTGCGGTATGGTAAAGCGGCCATCAGGACCTTTGACTGGAGTTACATCAACTGTCTCCCACTGAATTGGTACCTGAAAAAGATTTCAAATAAATCAAATCATAATCAATATTTCCAACAAGTAGATTTACTAACTTTCTCAACATATTTCCTAATACAAAGTAGTTTTGTTTTTATTTAAATAAAAGAAATACTAGATAAAATAAAAATAAAAAAAAAATAAGGATATATAATAATTATCCATTAAACAATCATAATGAAATTTATTAATAAAAAATACATAAAAATAATGTAAAAAATACAAGATAAATAATATATATTAGTTTTAAGATTAATAAATGCACATATAATTAAATATATATATATAATCAAATAAACTAAATATAATAAAATATTCTAGAATACTAAAAAATCCTTATGTCTATATAAAATACAAATAAAATCTTTGCTATAGCCAGCTTATGGCATATTCTGTTATCTTGATATTTT
Organism: Epiperipatus broadwayi; assembly: GCA_028023455.1. Lineage (NCBI taxonomy): Eukaryota > Metazoa > Onychophora > Udeonychophora > Euonychophora > Peripatidae > Epiperipatus > Epiperipatus broadwayi. The sequence goes on from JAQFVV010006236.1 coordinate 1,552,856, forward strand.
AGAATGTTTTGATTATTAAATATATATATTAAATAATAAATATAACTCAAATATTAAAAAAATAAGCACAAAAAAAAAAAAAAATAGCTATGAATAATTTACTAAATTATAACTAAAAAATAAATGATTAATGGTATCAATGATAATATGTTTAAACCAAGAATATAATAGAATAAAAAGACTATTGTATATATATTATCAAAAAAAAAATGAACTAAGAACCTGATTAAGCCAGCTTATAAATGACAAAAACTCTAATACATATATAATGAAAGAAAATATAAATTATAGTACTAAAATGATTAAGTACAAACCTTTTAATGAAAACAATAAAAAAAACCATACACACAAAAAAATAAACCTACTCTTAACACAATAGATAATTTCTTTTATGCAATTAATTAAAAAATATTTAAACCAGGTAAAATATTTAAGATTAAAATCTAATTACATAAAATTAAAATGGTGAAAACTGAGGCTAAAAATAGATGGTAATGTATATTTTATGCATAGGGTATAAAAAGACAAATAAACGACAGATGCGCCTTAAAAATACTTATGTGACAGCCAATCAGATGTAATAATGACTGCACGTGGAACTCTCAATTCAAAAACACAAGCAAAAATGCGAGAAAAAGATGGAACCACCTTCTTCTCTACTTAAATAAATAAGTCAGACTCAAGCATTCCATACTAAGAGCGTGAAGCTTAAAACACCACATTTAATTCACTAAATATTATATATAAATAAACAATGTAAAATCTTTCGATTTACTACGAAGTAATTTTCAAATCTAATGAAATGATACTAACAAATGTAAATATATTAAATGTATTAAGCGCAAGCAGATGATATAATAATAACGTGAAAGGCTAAAACCTTCAACAGATGCGCCTTAAAAATGCTTATGTGACAGCTAATCAGATGTAATAATGACTGCACGTCATTTATTAACAAGTATATATTAAAATGAAGATATATGATAGTAATTTATATATTTTTACTAATTTCAAACGCATACAATATATATACACCATGAAAATTAGAATAATATAATAATGTTATATGGATCGATTTGATTCAGAAGAATAAATATAGGATTTTAAAGAAAAATGTGTTTTTCTGCATATATTAATAGAGAGAATCAAATTTTATAAAAAATTGTATAATAACAGTTTTAAAGATTTAATTAAAAATCAATAAATATCAAAAATGTTAATAGAAATTTTGGTTAAAATTATATTTTATTAATCATTTTGAAAAAGCTTATTCATATAAAATAATATTAAAACATTTACTAGCCAGTAAAATAGCCAACAAATTAACAATGAAAATAATTATGATTAGAGTAAACTGCTGAATAAACTGCAAATTCGGGTATCTGGAGTCATTATCCTATAGATTGTTCATGGTCTCTCCACGTTCAATCCATCTTTCTCCAATATCTAGCCTCTCTTCTTCACATCCCCTTAGCATACTTCCTTATTTCATCCACCCATCTCTGGTCTTTTACAATCTCTTGGAATCCGGTTTTAAGATTTCAACTGTCCATTTCTATTATCATTTCTTCTAGCAATATGACCAGCCCAACTCCACTTCAGTCTCTTAATTATTTCAATGATGTCAGAAACACTCGTTTGCTCACTCACCCATGTATTTCATTTTCGATCTCTTTTGTTATTCCTAACATATATTGCTCCATACTTCGTTCAGTTGTCTGAAATCTCCACATTGCTCCTATTAAGTGCCCAACTTCAGATCCGTAAGTAACTCATTTATTAAAAACCTTTTCAAATACAGGCATATTTTCTTTTAATATTATTTTATCAAAAGCCCTCCAATCAAGTTTATTTCTATGATTAATTTCATTCATTGTTTCCATATGTAATAACAATCTGACCAAGATATCTGTAGTTGCTATATAAGATGTTAATTATGCCTTAGTTTGCATTTTTCTGTAGCTCATTTTATATTTACAGTGATCTACCACTGTAAGCTTATCATCTAGTATTTGAAATATTAATTGCAAAGTAAAAATTAATTAAATCTCAATTTATAAACTTTGAGCATTGTCATAAATCAGTACTCAGTCAGTCATCTCATCTGACATTCATTATTCTATATTTTAGTATACCTTTTTAGGAGTATAATTTTTGATTAAATGTATGAAAAATGTAATTAAATCATATATACACTTGATATTTTCCACAGTTTCAGACTGAGTGAATAAAAATCGTATTTAGACGGCACATATGTATGAAGTGAAAGTTTATACAGATGGCATTTTATTTCTACTTATATGTTGAAATATTTCCTTCATCTAATTTTAATTGTTAAATGTTTTTAAAAAAATTCAAACATTATTTAAACTTTTCATTCAACTGTTAGTAATAATATATAGTTTAGTATATAATATAATGTTTCAAATGATATTATTCTCCTCTCTTCAGGTGTTAGTAGCATGATTGGTGAAGTTTGTTAATATGGAATTTAAAGTAACTCTTGAACCAAGCTTAATTCAGGATTCACAAGTTTAAAGGTCACTGGTTTGATTCCTATAGTAGTATTATCACTGGTCATACCAGAAATATCTGAAAAAGAGAATACCACTCTAAACATGTCATATACTAATCTGTGTGTTATATTACAACTGGATTGGGGGGGGTGATAATGAGACATTTGCTTTATCACCTTCTAAAAGGTACATAAAATTTATAAAAGGATTGGATTGAATCATAAAAGATTTAAAATTAAAACATTTATAGATTTATTAAATGACAAAGATTATGGCTGAAAATGAGATCATTCAGATGATTCTGCCATTAAACCTGTTTAGATTTCAACTTCTTGACATTACTACAATAATCACATTATATTAATGCAGTAATTGATTTAGTTTGTAAAAAAAAAAAAAAACTAATCCAATTATATAATGCCTAATGTAATCAAATTTATAAAAATGAATTAATTAGAATTAGCTAGTCATTAAATGCATTCTATTTAATCAAAAAAAAAGATATGCTGAAGCTGACTAGATATTTAATAAAAATGAATCAGTAATTAACAAAATAGTATAAAGAGTATTACTTGTATTTCTGACACTGCTCACATTGCATGCAAAGAATGAAATTAGAATCTAATGAATTCTTCAAAAAATATTAATGCTGAAGATAGATGATATGAGCAGAATTAATATTCTGTGAAGAGTAAAATATTGTTTATCAAAAAGCATCAAATCTATTTGAAGATTTTAACAGAAAGAATGTATGGTAAATATATACTGAATCGTCAAAAAGCATTGAATCCATATGAAGATTTTAACATAGTGTTCCTGTAAACAATAACGTTAAAAAGTAATATAAATGGTATCAAAATCTATAGAAAGACTTTAATAGAAAGAATGTTTCAGTAAATAAAAAAAATCAATATAAACTTAAAACAATACATGGGCAGTGTATCTGTATTTCATTATTACAAATTTTCACCACAAAAAAAAAGGTAATATGAAAGAAAAAGAAATGATGTATGTAATTTTTTGACTTAAATACTATTATACGTATATAACTATGTAATAAAATATTTGTATTGCACAATATATATATATTAAAAGTGTAAATAATATAGGATTTTCTGTACAATCCTTGATTTTCAGCATCCTCATAAAAGTTTGAAATCAAGGGGGGCAAAGATCATGTAACCCTGTTTCAAAATTAAATGCTATTCCTAAATGTATAATCTTCTTACATAAGAATAGTTATATATTTTCATTAATTTAAAAAAAAAAAATGCAAATTTTAACTTACAGCTGTAGCCTCAAATATCTTCTGAACAGAGGCTGAAATTTCTGGGCCTATACCATCTCCAGGAATTAACGTAACAGTCCTAATCTAAAATGTGAATGATTTATATAAAGTGCAATTAAAATCATCACTAAGAATTAAATAAAACTTTTAAAAAAATTAATACTAAAAACATTGTAATTTATTTTCTTTTTCGTATTAAGTTAACACATTCAGCAAAAAAATTTTAAACACCATTTATTTTAAATAATAATAATAAAAATCACATTATTTGGAATTCAATTTATAAAATACATTTTTTGTACCATGATTATTATTTTTAAAGAATAATATGTCATCAGGTTCACTTAAAGTTACACACCATTATTTTAACACAGTTCCAAATATCAAAGTTCATTTTATAGTATATGATATAGTTACAAATAGGAGATGCTACAATTATAATTACTGGAATATCAAGCAATGGCAAATCACAAAGCAAATATAATTAAAATGTTACAGTTTAAAATATCTATTGCTTAGCTAACCAACCTATATTTAGGAAGAAATTTTATTAAATTTAGTGGGTACATTGAATGGCTAACAAATCAAATCTCAAATCAATTTTCAATTGACCATAACTATTAAGCAATTGCTAAAGAGCCTACTATAATCCAATAACAAGCTTTGAACATAATTAAAACATATTTGAATAACATATATAAAAAATATTTTATAATAAAAGCTTTTTATTTACGCCACACTAAAAAGCCAAAAATAGATATAAAAATTAATGATTTGGATTAATTAATTTCTGAATTCCAAACACTTTTACTTCAAGATAAATATAAAACGCCCAATTATAGTTCAAGAAAGCAATTATTTTAGGCATTTATAAAACATTTTTATATTTATTATTTTTTACTTTATATTTGAACTTCATAGACTAAAAACTATTGCAGTCCATGTGATATTTGAAAGGAAATTTGCTTGTTTAAAAATAGGATTCCAATGGTTTCATTTAGAAAGAAAGCATTTTAAAAAATGGAACCTTTTACAATCAAGAGAAATTAAGATTTGTTTTATTTCTATTTTAATTTACTGTAAAAAAAATTTGAGCTTCTTTTTTAAAAAAAATACTGTCATCTCGATGCACCACTGAAAACTTACTTAACTGATATAATCACATTTGAAATTTGGCCTGCCAACACTATTAATAAACTGGTCAAATGACTGGACAACTCTGAAATATTTCATTATCCTATTGAGTTGTCATCGATTTGTAACATGTATACAAAATTTCAATGAAATCTATGTGATAGAAGTATTTTAAAAATCGATTACAAAATTTAACCTAAGCAAACAGTTTCTAAGTTAAGTAAAAGGGTTTAAAAAAAATGTTAATATAAACAAAAAATCTGGATAAAGCAAGCACAAACTTCATCAACCAAGTCAATTTTTAATCATTGGCATCAGTCTTTATCAGTCTTAACAATTAAATATTTGCTCTCAGACAAACTTTATAAGCACGAATTACTATGGGGAAAAAAAGCCTGCATTATCTAATTATTAATAATTAATGTACTGTTATTACTAATAATATCAACAATTACTAGTAATAATAAATATTCCAACTATACTTTTTTGTTTTAAAATTCTGGTTTTTTTTTTTTTGCTTTTATGACAGATGCAATAATATACAATGACTAAATATATATATATCCATTTTTGTTTTATATCCACATACTTATATGACTGGATGAATAAGCACTAGGATAGGGATTTTATGCACAAGCCTTCTGGCATCCATTGATTACTCTGGCTTGCACTGGGTGTGATTACTGTATGGAGAGTTTTGCCTGTTTTAAAGATGTAAAGATACAAACTTTTCATTAATAAAAAAATAGATTAGCATGCCATTAATAAGTCTGCAGTTATTATATTTTCTTGGATTGTTCCAAAGCAGATGATGGAACAATTTGACAATTTTTTCATATAGTACGGCAGAAAAAGTAAAAAATGTATTCGACAGGATAATAAATATCATTCCTTAATCCTTCTTATAATAACATCCCCTAATGAATATAATTCATGACAGATGATGAAATCCTGTAAAATATAAAGATACAAATTTCTCATTAATAAATAGGTTTGTGTTCCATTACAGAAATAATATAAGTCTGCGTTTGTTATATTTGTGTGGATTATTGGTAGTGTTCCAAGCCAGATAACGGAGCAATTTGACTATTTTTTAATCTACTATAGCAACCATAGTAAAAATATATTCCATATGATGATTGGAGATACCATTATATCACATTTATTTAAATTCCTCATTAAGAAATTTAAAAAAACATAATTTTTTAAGTATCCAGTATTTAAAATATATATATATTGCATCCATACTAAGAAATTCTCTAACTTTCCTTTAATAAAATATATCACATTTCTTCAAAAGCTGTGTGTAACTATGTCCAATACAAAAAGTATGTTCTAGGTCTTAGAATTTCAATTAAGCATCATGACACATCTTTACACAATGGCATTCAGCAGCAAATTCTTTCTCATCACATTTATGCTACCAAATGCAAATTTTAATAATCAAAAGGGTGACCCCTTGCAATGCTTAAAAAATTCCTATCCAATGCTATTCTATCCCATATTACCAGACTAATTTCTAGCTTTTCCCTCTAGCAGTTATCTTTTATTTCTTGGTTTCACTATCAAGCTACTACTCCAAACTTAAAAAAACATATCAATGTTTTCAATTCAAGTCAACATGCTTGCATTGATCTGAAACCAGTTCAGTATTTACATATTATGGTTTCCTTAGTTTTTTATTAATTATAGAAACCTATTTCCTTGCCAGAATTAGTATATAAGTAGTTAAACATCACGTCCACCTACTTATACAATACTGTTCAACAACAAATTCCATTTTCCTCATCAAATTTTTTTGCCATATATATTGTCGACATAAATATGGTGATAAAAAAAAAGTATCAGTCTTAACATACTCCATGCTTAAAACTAATATTTACAGAATTCATGTGAAAAATTAAGTACGGCTTCATTTAAGATCACGATATATATCTTAAAATTGGAATCCTTCAAGAAAAAACAAGCAATGGCAAACCATCCCTGGTGATAAAATAGTACCATTTCGCCGTAATATTTCATACTTAGTTATCCCTATAAATTTTCAGACAAAGAACTTTGACTATCCATAAAGTTAATCTTAATTCTTAATAATTAATTTGTGACTGCTACAATTTAAACTAAATCTATTGTAATGGATGTTAAGACACCATTACAAAAATTATAGTTTTATAGGGGTAAAGAAAATAAAATAGATTTTTATTTAAGATTTCGTTTGTAAAACTTGATTAAAAGTTTTTTTTAATGCTTGTACTAATATATATGTATGTGCGTGGGAATTATATTTTAATACCACAGTTATATTTGGTTTTTAATTTTGATTTTAAAAAAAGAAAACTAAGATTACTTTTTTTTGTTAAATTTATGTAAAAGTAAAGTGTACAAATAGATTGCTTTACAGATTTTGGATTTATATTGATAAGAATAATTAAAAAAGAAAGAAAACAAAAAGAAAAGAATTTTTCATTAGTTGGTTCCTGGATCTGTAAAGGGCAATTTATTTTGTTAATTAGATAACTATTGTTAGCTAGATAGAGAATTTTTAAATTTTAATTAAAAAGAAAAAGTTTTGTAATTAGGAGATATGATTCAGATAACAAGTTCTAATCAGGCCTTCAGATTATCTTAGAAAAGCTAGAATACTTGCATGAGCTAGAATACTGGCACCAGCGCAAAGAGACAGACACCAACTCTGACAGGAGAATTGCACGATTCCTGACAAAATACTTGGAAAGAACTATTCCTGCATATTCTGAAAGTTGATCCAGTAATTATTCTACCTAGAATGAACATTAAACCTACAGCAAGAATATTTTCTTTACCATGATGTGCTAAGCTTCTCGCCAGGACAGGTTCAGACGTCCTGTGTCTCCATTAACTGCCTACAATGCCATAAGAACTGGCTCCAAAGAAACCACTAACCAACTCGCCCAAGCCTACCGTCAGTGAATCCAGAGCAACAGACTAACCTAAGAAGTCTAGTGCACTAGCATTGAAATAAATTATTAAGGTACCTTACATTTTTGCAATTTAAATAATGTTGTCTTAGATTTGTTCCCTTTTGTTTTTAAATATAAATGTTTTTCAAGTTGTATCTTATGTAATTCGATTTCTGTGTGCTTGATATTTTTTTTTTTAACGAGTGCTAGTTTCAAACCTCATACTGTCCGTCCTATTTAAGTCTTAGTAAGTAAGATAGTAGTTTATTTATAATCTCACATCCCTTTTATGTCGTGAAACTTTATTTATAATAGACTATTAAGAAATATAATAGTTCTTAGTTTTATTTCTTCAAGCTTCCAATTTGTTTATTAGGGGCACGTACGATCGTTTTAACCCTCTCAATAGGTAGATTGTGAGCTCCTAGCCTGTCTCACTCAGAGGGAGGTCAATCGATTGAAAGTAATAACTTTCAACACTCTTTTTATTATTATTAATGTTTTGGAAGCTACTTTCTTATTTCTTAGACTATTAAGAAATATAATAGTTCTTAGTTTTATTTCTTCAAGCTTCCAATTCGTTTATTAGGGGCACGTATAATCGTTTTAACCCTCTCAATAGGTAGATCGTGAGCTCCTAGCCTGTCTCACTCTGAGGGAGGTCAATCGATTGAAAGTAATAACTTTCCACACTCTTTTTATTATTATTATTAATGTTTTGGAAGCTACCTTCGTATTTCTTCTGTTTCGACATAAATCTCTTTTCCTAACTAAGGGTTATAAGCAGGAAGCTAACCTCCCTTGTCTGGCGTGAGATCACTGTATACTTACTAATACTTCTGCTACTTACAGTATTTTGCACTCTTTAACGCACAGGAAATCGCTCTCAAAGCCATATAAATATTTTAGTTCAATTTTGACGAATGTACGTGTAATACACATTTTAAGTGTGCTTTAACGATTATTATTTAGATTTATGTTTATTTAATCATACTTTTAATAAAATTACTTATTTATTCATTTACTTAGTTGATTTTGTTTTCTGTTGCTACCTTTCCAACTCACTGAACAAAACATAGATCTCATTTGCTTGATTGAGCTAGTCCGACGCATTCGATTCCCATATCCTGTAACCCCTTAAAAATAAATGTCTAGTTCCAAATTTCGGATTAGTGGTGCCCTGGCAGTCAGTTTATGCGAGTCTAAAGCTTTTGTCCAGTATACTATATAATCTACACAGATTATAACGTCATTTTATCAAAATCTAAATATAAGCATTATGAAGATAGACTGCAATCACTTATGATCAATATTAATTTCAAGCATTATTAATCCCCTAAAGAATAAATACATATACAAATTTAATCCAGATTCTCTGATCCTGAGTTTGTCTTCTCCAGATTCCAACAGAAAAGTTCCTCATCTCATTCATCTTTCGCATGTAGTCTCTATGTCTTTTACCATTTTTTGGAATCCAATTGAAGGACATCAACTGTCCATCACTTCTAAAAATATACACCTAGTCAATCTTCATTTCAGACTGTAATTTTTTTAATCAAGTATTTAATTCCTTTATCCATATATTTCATTTTTGATCTCTTCTCATGATTCTCAACATATATCTTTCCATACTTCATTGCACAAACACTGCATTGTTCTTCTGTTAAATGTATTACACAATTTTCTAGCTTGAGTAGTTTATTCACAAATTTGACTTGAAGTTCATGGTTTCAAGAAAAAAAGACAGAGCAAAGGAATTTTAAAAAAAGGTAAAAGTGAAAAGAAAAATAAAACAACGCTCAAGTAAATAGATGAAAAATTGAAATAATAATAAAACAATGAAAAAAAAAAATAACAAAAAAATACAGTTATCAGAAAAAAATAGGTGAAATGTTTCAGAAAGATAATAAAACTACAGAAATTTAAAAGGAGAAAGAGAATGAAGAACCAAAAAGAAATTAAAAACTGTGGAAAAATATAAGTTTGAAAAAATTAAATACCAGCTTGATTTAGATGGATATTCTAACCATATATCATGACACCTTATAACAGACTGAAAGTGAATGCATAAAGTAATAAATTATGAAAAAGAATTATTTGTCAAAAAATTGATACCAATTTAAACCATAAATGAATTAGCTGTTAGTTTAATACTAATTCTTGGTCTAATACTTGCTATATTAGCTTATGATAATTAAAATCGCTATAAAACAATGATTAATAGGTTCTCATCTGATGCTTTGTGTCACCCGCGGGATGGCGCGATTTCTAGCTAAATTTCTAGAAATATGCCGTTTCCGTGGCCGCACCCAAGCCTTTAAGCATTCTTTCTACAATAAACCCTAGAAAGGTTGTTAACTCGGAGTTAAGTCTTCTTTCTACGCTAAAAGGTAGACTGTTAACTCGGAGTTAAATCTTCTTTCTATGATAAAATCTAGAAAGAGTGTTAACTCAGTTTAGCGGCTAACGGTGTGGCTTTTTCCGATGCTAAAAGCAGAGGAAAATGCCGTAGTTGTTTGTGCGTCACGCACTACATCGTAATGCTATGTTATGTATTTGATGTAACAATATCATACGAGGGTGTGTTAATTTGATCGTGTCAAAATTATTTAAATTTTCATTGGGGCCTTTTTTTTTAAGACAAATTGATGTACTGTTACCTTTTAACAATTTTAAGTGTCGTGATTGTTCCTCGTAAAGCTGTAAACCTCCTAAATTCTCGATTAGGGTGGGGTAGTGTAAAATTTTTAACGATCATGCTTTGAGTCACGTTTTAGCGAGAAATTTTCCAAGACCAAGAAGATGGCTAATTCCAACGCTGAAAACTTGAAAAGATGAAAATTGCCAGACACGGAAGCCGACGCTGGAACATATTTCTACAGCAGAAAAAAAAAATTATCCTGCTGCTGAAAGAAAAAATTGGATTGTGCAGCAAATATATGCAGATTTGAAGTCCAAAAACATCTTTTGACTTTCATTTGTAAGTCTCGTTGTTGCAGAGGGAAATGTTCACTTCATAAGGGCAGCTTGTTTGAGGGATTCCAAATGGCCTTCGTCAAATGTAAAAAAATAAAAGAAGTAACTTCAATTTATATTTAAACATACATCCCTTCTTCTCCCAATAATTGTCGTCGGTAATCAAATGTAAAATAAAAGAAGTACCTAAAATTTTTATTTAAACATAGCCCAAAAAACCCCGCTTCTCCCAATAATTGTTGTCGTCGGCAATCAAATGGTCAAATAAAAGGAATGTCAATAATTCTTTAATCATATAGAAAAAAAAAACCCTCCCACTAATTGTTGTCGGCAATCAAATGTAAAGCACTAACAGTAAGGTAAACCAATTATTTTTTTAAACGTAATCCAAAATACTATTTGAACATACACCAAAAAAGATCCTCCTGTCAATAAAAATGAAAGAAACAACAACAACTATTATTGTCCCATTGTCAAAAATATTAGGTTTTTGGAAACCAAAACAATTTATAAATGAAAAAAAGTCAAATCGGTTGTTAATCAAATGTAACCAATAAAAGTAACTTCAATTTTTATTTAAACATACACACACACACACAAAAAAAAAAAAAACCCTTTCTCCCAATAATTGTTGTCGGCAATCAAATGTAAAATAAAAGGAAGATAAATTAGTATTTAATCATCACCCAAAAACACCACCCCTCTCACTAATTATTGTCAGCAATCAAATGTACACCACCACTAAAAATAAAGTAAACTATTCTTTAAATGGTTACACCCCTTCTCCCAATAATTGTTGTCTACAATCGTACACAAAAAAAAACACCCCTCCCAAAAATTAGTGTCAATCAAATGTAAACCAATAAAAGTAAGACCGTAACTTACCCAAATTACTATTTGAACATACACAAAAAACACCCTCTTGGCAATTAAAAATTAAACAAACAACAACAACTATTATTGTCCCATTGTCAAAAATATTTATTTGTAGAACCAAAACCATAATTTATAAACGGAAGAAAGTCAAATTGGTTGTCAATCAAATGTAAACCAATAAAAGTAACTTAAATTTTTATTTAAACATACACACAACACACACACAAAAAAAATACTTCTCCCAATAGTTGTTGTCGGCAATCAAATGTAAACCTATAAAAGTAACAATGTAAATTATTATTTAATCATACACAAAAACAACCCTCCCACCAATTGTTGTCGGCAATCAAAAATGTAAACCTATCAAAGTAACATCAATTATTATTTAAAGATCCATCAAAAAAACCCGTTCTCTCTTGAATTTTGGCAATCCAATTTTACAAAAACAATAAGACTATTTTAAAAAAAACACAAATTACTATTTGAACACACACCAAAAAAGACCCTCTTGTCAATAAAAATTAAAAAAAAAAAACTATTTTTTTATCCCATCGTCAAAAATATTATTTGGGAAAAATAATTCAGAAACGAAAGAAAGTAAACTTTGTAAACAAAAAAAAAAGTCAATATTAATAGAGAATCGCTAGCCCGGGAACGTTATATTAATGTGTTTTTGGTTAGAAATCGCGCCATCCCGCAGCTGACACGAAGAATCAGATGAGAACCTTAATATGTAAAATCCATTATTTTATGATCTGAACTTTAATCTGTAACCCAAACAACCAAATTAAAATTGTCCTACTTTAATCATATCGTAAGATTCATTAGAAAAATATAAGAGTAGTCAACATATAATAAAACTTTAAAATCCTATACATCCTCAAAACAAAATAACAACAAAAATCTCCAAAATGCATTCTTAGCAGAATCAAACATCAGCCTAAGTCCCTGCCCACACATCTTTCATCATAATTTTGTATTTATTCAAAGCAAATTACTACAATTTACTTAAAAAGTGAATTGTAATGGATAGTTAATATTTATATAACACATATCTGAAATGAGTCTGATACTGGCTAATTATGAACGAAGCTGGACTTCCATATTTAATAAAATGCATTACCCCATATATATGTAATATCAAATCATCTCAAACGCTAAGAAATTTTCAGCTATGCCTTATGAATAAATATTTTTGAGATGCAGCTCTAATACTTTATTCACTAAGGTTGTAGCTAAAAATTTCTTAATGTCTGAGGATTTTTGATATTTATTTCAGGTAGCGGTATATTATTTTCATAAATATATAAGCACTAAATATCTATGACTATGTATTAAACATGTAACGAGAAAAGACAAAATTGGAAGCATGCTCAGCATGGAATGTTTTGTTGGAAATAAAGTACCTTTTCTTGTTATACGTTTAATACATAGTCATAGATATTACAATTAGCACAAGAAAAATGAAAATAAATGTTATAGTAAACGTGTGACAAGAAAAGGTACTTTATTTCCAACAAAACATTAATACTTCAAGAATTAAGGCCACTGATATAACAAATAATTGAAATATTTTCTAGCCCTAGCAAAGACAATAATTTTAAAAGATGAAGACTCTTCTCATTACTTCATTTTATTATGAAAAGTTGTCTGAATTAATTAACCAAGAGTGAATATTAATCAATCATACAATTTATTTTTAAAATATTCTAAATTGGTTAAAACAGGCAAAACTCTCCATACAGTAGTGCCACTCAGTGCAAGCCAGAGTAATCAATGGATGCCAGAAGGCTTGTGCATAAAATCCCTATCTAGTGCCTACTCATCCAATATCCCCAACTAGTTTCTAGCTTGTGGCTTTCATCAGTGATGTTCAGTGGTTTATTCTAAATTGGCTGCTAGTGCATCTGAATTTTCTCAATTTAAATATTGTCAATAGCAGCAATTCAAATAATGTATGCTTATTTGTTGATGGCAATTTATATTAGAAGCAGAGTTGACTCAAAGATGTCACTCATTTTATACTATCTTTACAGTCAACATAATTGCCTGATGCCATTAGTAAGTGGTTTCTACTCTCTCATTACAGATGTTTAATTTCTATAACTTTATATTACAATTACAACTAAGACTACCTGTCATACTTTTTCATAGATTTGAATGTTTTTCAATTCTTCATTTACCAAAAAATATTTTGAAAATTGTTTTTAAAATAGTAAATTTTCATATTCTTACATGTATTCCTGTTTAGGTACTTTAATCTCTTAATTAGTTTGTACTTAAACAGAAAATCATGTTAACCTTTTTATGTATATAACTCTAAATATAAAAAACAAAGTATAATTAAAATATATGAAATCAAATTAACTTTCTTGTGAGTATATAAATATAAATTAAACAGATTTATTATTTATTTCATCAAAATTCAGAATTGCAGAAATTATTAAAGAAAAATATTTTTAAAAAAGTTTGCTGTGTGTTTGTGTATACGATCCAGCATGAAACCGAAATGACTCAAAGTACGATTATATATTTTATATATATATATACATACATACTTCATATAAATTATATATATCTCAAGTTTAAAATAATATTGAACTGAAATATACTAGATAGATAAAAGAAAAATATTAAGTTTCTTAAAGGATTAGATAAAACGAAATCTCAAGTATAAAATAGTTTTGAATCAAGATATACTAGACAGATAATAATAAAAAAAAATGATAAGAAAATTTTAAAAAAAATTGTAATTTTAAAAATAAGAATTATAAATATATTCTGAAAATGAATCAGAATTTCAAAAGAATTTGCAATCAAAATATAATTTAAATTGGAGAAAGTATAAAAAACAATTATAGAAAATAAAACATAATTTTTTTTTTATGTAGCTTGATTTTTTTTTCTGTTAAAATCATTTAAATTACTCGTGTTTTCTTTTTTTAATCCACCAATCAATTCTTTCCAAGCATTTATAATTATTTGAAAGTCTCTGATATACTTGTTACTGTATTCATCTGCTACATCCTTGCTCTCAGATTCAAATTAGGTGAAATTAAACTATTTTTCAGGAAACTTAAGATTTCTAAAAAGCAAACCTTCAATTTTTTCTTGGGTCGTAGTCCACAACCAATCACTTATTATTGCTCCATAAATGCATATTTGATTATTCTTAGATTAAGGTAAAAGATCCCAGGTAAAGATGACTCAGTCACATTGATGTCATTAGTAAGATAGATGTCATTTTTCTCCAAGTACTGCACATCCATAGTTTCTGTCCATTTTCAAAATAGTAACAATTTAGAGATATAGATATACAATCAAACAACTCATTTAATTAATGTCTTTAAAAACAATTTTCTTATTATTTATATTCTTTTTCAAATTTGGAAATTTGTATCCTAATTTATAACCATTTATTTCTTTTAACAAACCAGCTCAGACCATGATAAAATAAAATTAAGAATTTATAAATCACTTTTTTTTTTTTTTTTTTGGTCTATTGCACCATTATTGATTTACTGTAGAATAGTCTGAAGTTTAATCCAGTTTTTCGTATCTGCAACTTTTATTACTCACATATATCCAACAAAGTCCTTATGTCATACATCCAATTCACCTTTAGTTATTTTCTAGATCTCTTATAATTTCCCCGGGTCCAATATGTTATCAACTATTGCAACGTATGCAGTCCAATTCCATTTCAACTTCATATTTTTTTCAATATCATTCTCACCTATGTACTTTGCATATGATACCTTCATGAGTCCTAACTCTTTATATTTCACTATGTAACCTTAAAAAGCTCTTAGAATTCAATGCAAGACAATAATTATCATTAATATATTGTTGTGTTTTCCACCATATATTAACGGTTAATGTTATGAAATTCAAAGATCTTTTACATATATAAATTAATTCAAATATAGATAATATTATAAAATGTTTATTAGTTTGACCAGGGTTCCGCAAACTTTTTAACATGAAAAGGAATTCTGTGTCGTCGTCCCATCCCTAATAAAAGAGCCACACAAGGAAAGAGGTGAAAGATAGATTCATGAAAAATAAGAATTTCTGAATGGCCATGGATATATTTGAACATTTATTTTAGTAATAGAACATAATAGAATCTCTATACATATTAACGAAAATAAAAATTTTCTTAAAAATAAACAAAGATTTATTCTCAAGTTTCTAGTATTTAAATATTCATCATGTATGATAATTTATAATTCTATAATAAGACTAAATTCAAGAAGCAATGTTATAAAGCATATTTTCCCTCTCCTAAAATCACCAAAATATTTATTTACACATTACAAGAGGAAATAAAAAATGTGCCTATGTTTATCATAATAAAAAAAGCAGTGAGATTGGAATCAAAAAGCTACATGTGGCTGGCAAGTTTGCAGACTACTGATTTAGACTAAATTTTAAGTTACATCTATAAATAAAAATTCTATTCCTTGATTTTGAACAATCAAAATGATTACATAAGGATCATTAGAAAAAATTGAAAAATGGCAATATTGTGAAATTGATCTATCTTACATATATTAATCGTTTATTAATATTACCATTACAAGAACAACACGCAAAAAAAAGTTTATCCAATTTTCTAAATAAAAAATATATATGTCCTATCCATTCGATTATAGTTAGAATGGAGACTCTTAAGAATACAAAAATCAAGAATTGCGGCTCCTCACACTTCTTACATTAATATTTACAACTTAAACTTAAAATAAACAATGAATAAATAACATAAGATTACACTGAGCAAAAAAACATTGCCAAAAGATGCATTCATAACTTTAAATTATTCTCAATTTTTACACTTTCTTGAATTTTTATTAATGTAAGATTTTTTTTTTAAGACTACGATTTAATTGCCATTAAGTAAGTTCAAGATTATGGAAACCAAAGTTAAACTTTAATATAAATCATTTATAACATATATAACATCAGTGTCCATAAAGTAACCAAAGCACCGCTCAATGTGCTGTATAATTTAGTCCGATGGTAGAATAACAGATTCTGGAACTCAATCCACGAATTGCAGTTCCAATTCTGTCCCTCCTGTGTCCGAACTTCTTTTGAACTGTCAAGCAAAAAACAATTCAATTATTAATTGAGGCTCAATAATTGATCCAAGTAGTCAGCTCTCAAAATAATGGTGAAAATTTAGACACCAAACCATATACACAAATATAAAGAGATGTATGAATATAATAAAAATTTAGACCCTACTGTCCACACAATTTTATACGCATTATAATTGGTGAATTAAAATGGATTTAAATTTGCAGCCCATGTAAGCTGGTTTTGCTTCCACTTACATGGTCGCAATCAAATTACCAGAGCAAAAGGCATGCTGTAATATTCCATAGTCCACCATTACCAAATATTTTATGAAAGACATCCTTTGTTTGTAAAAACATTTTATCTCCCAAAAAAAAAAAGTCAATTTCTTCACAAGAGAAGATCACAACTAGTGTGACCTTGGAATTATTTCTTCTTTTTATTAATAAACTTTACTGATAAAAAAAAAAAAATCAAACAGCTAATGTTGTCTTTGCACTGCTGATTTTAAAGTTGGAAAGAAGTAAAATTAAAATGGGAAGTACTGTGATATTAACCATTTGATTATTTTTTTTAAAGAATTGACTTTTTTACAGGACAATAACTGACATTGTAAAATTAAAAATATGGGCAATCCAACTCTAAATTAGAATTAATAGCCTTTCTGAATATTCGCAGAAGTATCATGAACTCATTCAGAATTATAAAAAAAAGCAGGACATAAGTCTTCTATTCCGCTGTAAATAATATCTTAATTTGGATTTAAACATTTTCGTAATTCTGTATATTTGTACACATGCACAAACTTTTGTCCTTCAGAAAATAAAATATACTTACTTCTTGTGAATAGGATCTTGTGTTAAGAACTTGAGGGTTCTTAACCTGAAAAAAAAAAAAAATCACATTAAATATATTATAATATATTACAAAAATAATTAATTCATAAATTGAAGCCAGTTTTTCCCCAAATGCGATATAAATACTAACATTTAATATTAAGTTTAATTCTTGATATCACACACACACACATTATAATATAATATACACACAGATACACACAAAAAAAAAAGATAAGCTCTAATAAAAGTCAGTATATGCCAATGAAATAGTTCTCATGAGAAATCTTTCTTATTGATTTTTGGTTATAATTTGAAAAACAATGTTTTTTAATAGAACTATTTTTGATTAAACATACTAATAGCAATAATAAATAACTGGTCTACTATTGGAATAATTCATATAACTAGTTATAGAAAGCAAAAAAAAATAATACATATTAATACTCAAAGTAAGAGTCATAGATCAATCCACAGATTGCATGACCCTATTTCTTAAGCTTGTGAGTTATAAACAGTGAGGATTGCCAATTTCTCTACAAGCTTTATGATAAATGCTTAGCCAGAGCCAGCACTTAACTGTTATAATCAGTCTGCCTTAAGTTTCACAATTTATGTTGGATTAGCTAGAAAAGCAATGAAAAGGTAATCTACATGAAAAAAAGTAAATATTTATTATTGAATACACTAAGCAACTTTTTAGTCAGCAAAACAATGGTCATCATCATCAGCCATTATCAATCCACTGCAGATAATGGTTGATGATGATGACAAATTACTATTAATTTCTTAATTAATAGTAATTGGTACAGTATGTTAAATAACAAACCACTAAAAAATAATTCATAAAAATTTAAATACACAAACTTGTCAAAAAAAAAATCCAAAACAATAAAAAATAGTAAGAAATAAATTAAAATGACAGTATTAAATATTTGAATTCAAGATAAATTCAAATTAGTAATAATTTCTCATATGGCAAATATTTCTATAATATTAATCACAAATGCAATAAATTTTGATTCATATTTTACTTGCAATTTTACAGTTGACTGCATTAAAAAAAAGTTTCTATTATTAATTTAACCCAAATTAATTTTAAACAAGACCTTGAAATTTTATAATGTTCAAGAACTGATAAATCCCCTGCCCACCCACTCCTCATCTTATCCCAACAGTAAATTGACAAAAAATTAGTTTCTTCTTTTAAAAAATCTTCTAATCATTAGTAAGCAAATTTGTTAATTTTATTTTTACAGTATATAATCTATCTCATTTAAAGTGGTATGGATTACTTTGTTTGTGCAATATTTATTTATGGGTGGGGGGGGGGGGGTAGATATACAGTACATACATGTAATTTCAAGTGGATTAATTTCATTAGACTGTTTATTTCTGTAAAGCGACATCTAACGGGTAGATTGTGAAATTTAAGATGGATCAGATACTATAACAGCAATTATTAGAATTGATTAAAAATATTCCAGTCTTAACAATTTTTTTAAAACATTAATTAAAATCATCTATTTATCTTTTGAAGCAGTAAGAAATTAATAAAGGAGCTACTCCGTTTTTAACATTCCTGATGTTTATATATATTATTAAAATGATTGGTTTAACCTTAAAAATTTATACTGCAATAAGTAGTGCTATTATTGATAACACTATACCATTGAATGGTGCCAAACAAAATAAATAGTTTTTATCATCCCACACAATTTTTGAAACCCTTTGCACACTTTTTCTTTCTTTTTACTTGATATCTCAATGCATTATCTTACATTTTCTCAACTTTCAAAGTGCAGTCATATTGAAAGAATAAGATGATGAATGATGACTTCCTATATGACACAAACAAATCACTTGAGAATTAATGTGCAAAGGCTACCAATACAATTCTTGCTTGTAAACTTTTAATAGTTATGCATATTTTTCATCATGTATCTGGTTTACAATTTAGTATATTACTAATTAATATTATTTAAGGTGATAATTTGCAGTTTTCAATTCTGCCTTAGTCTAACTCACATGTTTATGTATGTAATATTAAAAAAAGACATGACTATTTCATACTTTAAAATCTAATTGGACTTTTAATGTAGTATTTACACGGAAAGGGCTTTGTATATTACATTGAAATACTAACTTTATGGGCTTGCTGCCATCTGAAAAGCAATTGTTATAAGACATAAAATTAATGTCAGAAATGGTAGTCACGAACTATGTTGTATCTAACTAGATGCTTTCAATTATAGGCTCTCCAAAAAAAATAAAAACAATTAAAAACTGTAAATTTTACGATATTCAAGCAGCCATCTTTTTTTTCTCAGAGTGCCATATGCAATCATGTTAATAAAAAAAATTAAAATTTTTAAATAAATTTTAAAATATGCCAGTAGCCATTTTTCTATCTTGAAGTACCATACACAATTACATATATTAATAAAAATTTCTTTATGTTGAAAGCACATATATTTTATTTTTTCTTCACTATCTTTTCCAAATTTGATGTCAGTATTTTGTGTAATAAAATATTTTCTGAACATAATGCTAAAAATTTTATAAAATTTTAGAACATACTAAACTTAAAATCATCAAATAAATTAGAGATCCTAATTTTTTGATAACAAGACTACTATTGTTTCTATAAGAGAGAAAAAAATATTTTAGAAGAATTATTATTGTTCAGATCATATTTAATTGTGAACAAAGTTGGACATTTCACTATTTTATTTTCAAATTAAAAATATGCTAATTAGTTAATTATTTTTTATTGTCTATCATCAGACTAGAGATTATCCACTTAATATTTCTGTACAGTAATTTTCACATCATTCTCATGCAAGATAAAGACTGGTTTCTATCCACTTTTAACACCTTATGGAGTGACACGTGCTGGTTCAGTATGAAATGTGCTTTTTGAGTATCATACATTTTATTATTCATTAATTAAACTCTAGATTATCCAATTAATATTTCTGTAATTTTCATTACATCATAAGGCCTGGTTTCTTTCTATCCTCTTTTATACATTGTGGAAGAATGACTGCAGAGTGCTGGTTCAACACGAATGATCATACATCCTTTTCACATCTTTGTTCACATGTTTATAACTACTTCTACATAAGGTATTAAAAATGGATAGAAACCAGTACCTATCTTGTGTGAGAATAATGTAGTGAAAATTATACTACAGAAACATTATGCTAGTTAGTTGTTTTTTTTAATTCTTATTTTTTCAAAGTATGGGTGAATGACATATATTCAGTAAAATATTTTATGTGTTCCCTCAATATATAATCAATAATTACATTATTTAAAATTCTGTTTATACAGTAATGCACATAATATATATAAAAAAGTGTTATGTATAAATGTGCATGTTGAAAAGTGCCATATATTTGTAGTCCCATAAACAATACAGTATATTCTAATCAAAGTTTACACAATATTATATGCTATTTATGTTTATACATGAGGATGAATTGAAATAAAATATAACATTTTGCAGATCCACTGTATTTCAATAGTTTTTCGTTTTTTATTAACTTGAAAACAAAACTATAACTTTATGAAATATTTTTTATTTTATTTTTAATAAATAAATAAGTATAAAGAAGTTTTTAGTAGTTTTTCTCATTGACTTACAAAGCAATTTCAGATTTTCATTGTTTTAAAACATACATACACACACAAAACGATTCTTAATGTACAATTGTTATATATAATTCTTGAAAATTCTTCTTTTAGACTTCAAATTTGATAATAATACAAAAAGTTTTATATATATAAATTTGTTAAAATATGTACAACTTTAAAAAATTCAAAGTAATACTGTAATTACTAACGATTATTCAAAATTAATAACACAAAAATAAATAAATAATGACCTAATTTACATGAATATACAATTTGTTAAAGAATTCTAAAAAAAAAAAAATATATTGCTATATAAATATGAAAGTTTGGTCATTTGTTGTGATTATATTTTTTTGTGCATTTTTTTGCTTTGTTTTAAAAATTTTATAATTTGGAATCTATGTAGTAACTGTTTTTGAATGACTCTAAAAGACTCAAAAAGAGGGCAGCACTGATTAAAAGATTACAGAATTGGAAATTTTTTTATATGCAAGTATAGTTTTTGATAAAGCAAGGTAAAATATGACTTTGTAAATATATTTTACATTAATTAAATTGTGTTTATACCTCATATTTAATTTTCCATTTGAATGATGTCAATTTAAATCAGTTATAATAATGAATTTTAGTACAATTTAAAATAGCACAAGTGCGAGAGAAATTGAGAAACTTTTAGGGATGTCAGTTAAATATATTTAACATGTGAAAAAGTAAATTTAAAAATGCCATGGTACAGCAAGAGAATTACTACTGAATTAGATAAATTTTTACCATTTCCCTTAAATTATATTCTCATATGATAAAGTAAATTTTAAATATATTTAATTAACACGTGCAAAAAGTAAAATTTTAAAATTGACTGAATTAAAACATATTAATCTATTAATCTCCACTTACTAAAATACAAATATACATATAATAAAAAGATAGGCTAAATATAAGAAAAAATAAATAAGTATGATAGGTAGACTCCCATTATTCATCTTCTAAAAAATGTCAACTTACAATAAGTTTTAAAAAGATAATTTTCTACAGTATTGAAAACTTGAAAAAAATATCAAAAAATAAGTATCAAAAAATTCTTAGCTTTAATAATTTTTAAAAACTATTGTATAAGCATATATGTCAAATTTTCTGCATAAGATTAGTCAGAATCAGTAAGCGATAAAACCGATTGCTTAAGTTTTTTATTGCTTAATATTCTCTAGACTAAATTATTCTAGCATCTCAAACTTAGAGCTAGACATAACAATTCACGTAAAAATGCATAATATATTCATTGTAAAAATGGCTTTTAACTAGTGTTCTTTATTATAAACTTTTTAAAAAAATGTTTAGGAATGTACCAAAAGGGAATAAAGAAAAAAGATAAATATCTTCTTTCTGAAGATGCTCTGGTTTTAATTTAGGAAGAATACTAATGAATTAATATCATTAGATAAAGTCAAAAGGTAATCTTCCATATAGTGCAAAATTCAACATGAAATATGTATACATATATATATGCAGGTAAAACACCAATAATCCAAAATCCTTGATTCCATGACTTTTGGATTTGTGAACTTTTTAGATTTCAAGAATTGGCCTTTTGTTTACTTATTGAAAACCAAATTCTGCTATTTAAAAAAAAAACCGCACATACAAGCAGCTTACTGTGTAGTATTATTACTACTTTATAAGTAAACCATTAAGCATCACATGATCACAATCCTTCCTAATACGATAGTGGTGGCTATGGTTGTAAAAGAGCCAAAGACACCAAAATGTATGGGTGCTGAACTGAGTTCAGACCCATATGACTATATAAGCTATTGAGCTTAGATTGAAAATATTTTTTGTGTTTTCAATTTCATTCTCATAGTTTTGTAGTTAAGTAGAGATAAAAGGTGGTTGCTAGAGGGTTGCATTAGATCCTAAGATCTAGATGCAGTGCTCTCAGATCCAAAGCTCCTCACTGACGAAGGCCACAAGCCAGAAACTAGTCTGGGGATATTGGATGAGTAGGCATTAGATAGGGATTTTATGCACAAGCCTTCTGGCATCCATTGATTACTCTGTTTAGCACAGGGGGCAATACTGTATGGAGAGTTTTGTTCTGTTTTACTTTATAAGTATTTATTAAATATTTGTCTTTAATTTTGTTTGAGAGTTTATATACCAATTAATTTGTTTACTGTAAAAAGTTGAAAGCTATCTTAGAAATTTTGTTTGGGCAAGAGAAGTTTTAGAGTAATACAAATTTGAATTAACATTATTTTGTCTGTAATATATTTTATGTATTAAATAAAAATAAGAAAGAAAAAAATATCTAAGTAAACAATTTTAAGAAATATATAAAATAGAAAACATGTAACATTACAATATTAGCCAAAAAAAAAAAAATTTTTTTCTCATGACCATGGTTTCGTCTATTAACAAATAAATTTTCTCAAGTGAAATTCAAGATATAACCATATATATAGAAAACAAAATAGTTCCAAAATTCACTTCAAAACCCAACTGCCTAAATTTAACATCAAAAAATATCTTCATGAGATTGATTCAAAAAGATTTATCAGTATTCCTTTTGACTCTTCTTTTTAATTCATTTTTTTTCATAAAAGATAACCTCTGCATTATCAAATAATTTCATGACCAGTATTCAATTCATGAATATGCAAAGCTGAGCTATGATACTTATTTTTAACTCTACTCTTACGAATGTTATCTCTTTCATTAAGACAGTGGTCCCCAACCTTTTTGCACTTAAGAGCACATTTTATAATACTGGCCAGGTGGCGGGCACCACTTATTTTTTCAATGTAAATTTATAGTTGGATATTGTTAATAATATACATAATGTACAAAAAAATATTTATTTCAAAAATAAAATTTTAACATTTCATTACAATATAATACAATAATTTATAAAAAATTTTAAAAATTAAATTTATTTCTATCAGATAAATAATTTTTTATCATGTTCGGATAGCGGCGGGCACACGTAAAATAGTCTGCGGGCGCCATGGTGCCCACGGGCATAGGGTTGGGGACCCCTGCATTAAGATATAATTTACTTAGATGTATATAAATTTTACAACTGCAAGGAATCCTTATAAACTACACCAGGAATAGATTTGCTATCAATTGATTGTTTTGAATTATTTAATAATGAATTTAAATCAAGACTTTTCTTCCAGGCCACGTTAATACCACCCAATAAATGACTTTTCTTATAAATCAATAACTTAAATGGTAAAGAAATAAACTTTATTCTCAGAACAATAAAATTATTATTATCAAACCTATAATTTTTATTAAATAGACTATTTCTAATAAATTCTGGAAGACCTTGATTTAAATTCATTATTAAATAGTTCAAAACAGTCAATTAATAGCATATCTATTATTGGTGTAGCTTATAAGATTCCTTGCAGTTGTAAAATTTATGTCAAAGTAAATTAAGTCTTAACGAAAAAAATAGCATAAGAATAGTTAAAACTATGTATTGTACCGGTCGGTTTCGTCTGTTCATATAACAAGATCTAGCATCTAGGCAAAAGTACCTCGAATCCAATCCTGTGCAAGATACATAGGTCAGGAACATTCATGAACTCTGCCCTATTTGCCTATTTTCCAGATCTACCAACTTATGAGCAACAATTCCAATGATACTGATCTAATTTATCTCTACCCCGCCAGCATCACAAAGTCGTGACACAAAAAGACTCTTATTCGAACTTGGTTCATGTCTAGGATATTATAATTAGCGATTTTCAATCATCTAGTAAGTGAAACCTTGTTATATTACATCAAAATTATTTCTATTCAATGAATGAAACAATGACTTAGATATTTAGAAAGATATAAAATTTATTAAATCAACTTGGAGTATATATGATTGCCAACGTTATTGGTGTTACAATGTAAATAAAATGGGTGTTTATCTCCCTTGGACAACATTAACCTCTCTTACAATACTATATAATGAACATATTTAATCATCAATAACAAATAATTCATGGCTTTATTCTATTGCGGCTATTTATATGTCAATAATTTATCGATTGACTGGGATACATAAGATTTTTAATAATAGCGCTAGACTACGGTACCTAAAGTTATTTGAATCCACCAGTAATAAAAACAACAGCATTCATACCAATACGTAAGTTTATTAAGTTGGATGATAAGGGTAATTTTATTTAATTAATACTTGCATTTGCTATATAAGAACGTGTGTGTGGGAAGCTAATTTGGGAAATAATAATAATGGCAGAAGTGTCGTATCTGAAAGTGTGAATGAAATATATATTAAAAAATGGCAATCCATTTAGTATAATCATAACAGTACGGTTTAGGAGAATTAATAGGCTTTTAACAAGAACAAAATATGGGAGAGCGGTACGTGTATGATGGCAATGGAACGATCTATTCTAAGATCTAAGAAGATGCTTCAATTCACCGTTAAAGAAATGCGACTCTCTGCAAACGTCGGCAGGGTCGGGTCATAAACAACTAAGAAGGCGCTTTATTGAATTGCCATAGGCTGGACTTTTGCCAGAGCGAACCCTATGCAACAATATCTCGCGCTGAAGAAATCCAAAGAGGTTTGCCAAACCTTGTCCTTGGCATTAGAAGTAAAAGTGAACGAAGCACAAAGATATATATATATCACGAAAGGCCGGTATACACGTAACGCTTGCATTAATATAAATATATAGATATTTAGCTAAGGAATAAATAATTATCGCCTATCTTTATTAATAAAAACCCCTCGTACCGGTATGATTTGATTACTACGTGGATGTGGAAGAATTAGTTAATGCTAATATAATATAGCTCTTAGAACTAAACTATCCCCCCCTTTATGTATTATTTTAAACTACACGTAAACTTTCCACAACGTATAAATATAAATCTTTGGTTTTGAATGCTTGAATAAATAAATACTTTTCATATTATTAAATATATATATAGTCGGTGGTGGCTATTGATTTCAATAAAGTAGGATTAATTTTACTCATATAAATCTATTTGCAGATTTTAGAAGTTAGCGCTATTATTTAATTAACCAAATAAACACATTTCTAAGAAAATAGATTTTTACTTAGTTTTAGAAAATAACACTGTATAATAATTATCAAATTCTGATTTTATTTCCCCAGACTGGCAGGCACCCGCTATACTAAGAACAACAAATTTATTTTTAAAACTACTAGGTTAATTACCCTCTGAAAAGTAAGGAGGGTTTTCTTTTATTAAAAGAGATAGCGTAAGCATTTGCGATTCTGGGGGAAAATTATCGACATATAATTTAGTATCTGAAAGTATAAAACATAATAATGAGAATAAAATATTGCCGCATAGACGTGACATTAAGAACTAATAATTATTCAGGAGAGGTTTAATGTAGGAGAGATTACAGCTAAGTTATATAGAGAGAAAACCAGGTACAATTAACAAAAAGGTAAGAACTTTACAAATTAATTCATAACTAATATTAAATTTTACAAATAAAAGCTTTACAAAATGTTTAAAGAAATAGATAGGTGAAAGTTAAAATTATTCACGGTAACTTTAAGAGTCTAGCAGCATTTGAAAGGATTACCTCTGTAAAACATGGCGGTTCTTTTGATGACTTCAATTCCCGCGGAGACTAGATCTAGTTTATCAAACATAGTTATTCAGGCAGGTAGTAATTTTATGATTTAACGAACAGGCATATCAGTATAGTCTATGAGTATCGGGATCCAGGGGCACAGATTGCAGGGAAAGCCATCTCGAATGGCGAGAAAGGCGATTTAGATTTACTCAGTACACATTGAAAATAACCAACGCAACTTTTCTTGGTCTGCTCTCATTGACTGTCCTTCTTTCTCTCTCAATTAATTCGTAATTATTCCATGCCTTGGTATTTTTGGAATCCCTTTCTTGATTGGTCATTGCAATCTAATTTCCAAAAGAATTCGTATACAAGCTTTTACCTATTGTGATGGAAGATGCCATTGTTAGATAAGTATTCAAACTTTAATTAATTTTGATAAAAGGAAATGTTTGTAACAAAAGTAAATCAATTAAATTTAGTTTCTAATTTTGATTTTAGAGAAACTTTTAATTAAAGTTATGTTAGAATATTATACAAGATTACGCTTCTCACCTTTAATTAATTTTGACTAATTACAATCGCATCTTCCATGTTGGATTTAAAAGAAAAGTGGAGTTTAATGGCAAAAATAATTTAAAAACGCAATTTTATAAAATTACATATAACGAACTTTTCCACTAAATATTTGCTCAGTACTTTTGTCTCTACAATATCTAGAGATATCTGAGCTGCAATTAACAAACAATTACTATAACTTTTATAAAATAAATAAATACAGAAATTATAATATATTTTGATATTATAAGTCCGTTATAATCAATCCCCCATTACCTATTGCGTATACGAAATTTTTAAATGTTATATTTATTAATTTTATTTTGCATGTTTAAATTCAGATATTTCTGCCAATATCTTCGTTAATACATATGTTAGTTAATAATACTCAAACTAAAAGATACAAACAAATGTGTTAGTGAGTGGAATATATATGCAAGAATAGGGTTTGAATTTAGGTTGGTAGCGGAAGATTGGAAGTGGGCTGTGAAGCGCAATCTGAATCTCAGATTCCGCTTCAGTATCATAACTTAGCTTTGTATATTCATGAACTGAATACAGATCATAAAATATTTGACAATGCAGAGATTGTCTTTTATGAAAAAAAAGTGAATTAAGAAGAGTCTAAGAAACACTAATGATAAACCTTAAATCTGAGGCTATCAATCTCATAAAGACTTTCTTTGATATTGAAAGTGATTGGTTTTTGAAGTGAATTATGGAAAGATTCCTTTATATATATATATACTGTTTGTATCTAGTTGAATTTCAATTGAGGTCTATTTGTTAATGGATTGAACCATTGTCATGAGAGAATTTTAGGGAAACTTTTTTTGACTAGTATTCTATTTTATTTACCATTACCAATATAGCGATAGGTAATACTTAATTTTCTATATAGTACATGTAGTAAATCTGAACTTAAAATAAAAAAGGAGAAAAATCCCTTTGTTTTTGAAATCATTTTTATTATAGATGAGAACGAATTTAGTTAAGAATCAAACAAAAATGTAAAAACCCAAATCATAACCTGGAATTGGCAAGCCTGGTAAAAAGGAGTATTCTTTCTGTAGTAAACTACTGAAAAGTCTTCACCCTGCACTGAGCTACGTAAAAGCTAAATATCAAATAATAGTTTAATCTTTTAAATTGGCACTACGATATTATTTGCCTGAAGGTTTGTGACGATAGTATATTAGATGTGATAATATGCTGACTATTTCCATCATTTATCATTACATGTTGAATGTATAGAAAATTTTTCTAAATTCAATATTTGAGAATCTAAAGATGTGAGTTCGACTCCTATGCTAATACTATCCCTGGTCAGGCCAGCAATACTTGAAGTAGAGTGGAGAATATTACCACTCGAAATGTTGTGTAATTACTAATGTGTGTCATCTATTTGTGTGTTATTACTAAGTTGTTTTCTACATAAAGTTTAAAATTTTCTATACATTCAACATTTACTGATAAATAATATTTCCCTTTCAAAAACGTATACAGATAATTTCTCATTCGATGAACTATATTAATAATATTCTTGCAATATACGTAATTTCACAAGCACATTAAAATGGCAAATACATTCTAATGTATTTAAATTTTTTTTAAAACAATGAAATATCATCATGACACCTCATCATAACTTTTAATATATCATTATTAAAGAAATATAGATCAATTTACATGCATTTTAAAAATGTAAAATCTCATTAATGTTGACAACATAGCTTTAAAATTCAAATGGTAAATGAAATAATGTCAAGAAGGAATGCCAATCAACTATGTTTACAATTGGTTATAATCATGCACTGACTAATTATTCTATCCATCTTCAGGTTGAAAAATTTATATATACAGTATATATAAATTTTTACTAAATACATTTACAAATAAATTAAGGATTTTAGCCTTAAAAAAAATCAGCCATTATCTTGTTCTTTAAATAAAGTGTAATGTTTACACATGCATATATTATACTGTTAAAAATTGTAGATAATTAATAGTTTAATGATAAAGCAGTCCATCGTATTACATACTAATATATCAAAACTTATGTGACCAATCCATATTAATCGGAATACTTCATATCTTAGTTAGACATCGATTACAGCCCAAGATTGCTATGGATAGGTGGACTGACTATGAGCTGATTCGACTTGAAAGTCTGTAATATTACATTCTTCTAAATTTTTATTACTACTAGAAGTCAGCTTCAATTTGACAATATAGAATAATAAAGAGAAATATTTCTTTAGATTATCACTTCTAATTTTAAATTAAAAAAAAAAAAAAGTTAAATAATATGACACGTTTTAAATATCAACCATTAATAAAATAATAATTTGCACAAAAGTCTGATTTCACTTTATCAATACTACATTTGATCTAAGGCCATATGGTGAAACACAATTGCAAATATTCTGGACACATATCAATAATATGACTTCAATTAAATTCAGAATAAAAATAGAGCAAAAACAACAAAAATTGGCATCCCTAGAACTTCTTCTGACAAGATTCCTTCAGAATATCAACTTAGAATATGTGCCAAAACCGAATGAGAAATATAAAGGATGAAACCTTTATTTCTGATAAAATTTTGATTCTACTTTAGGAAAAATAAATATTAAATAACATCATAAGATGAATTCAATATTAAACTTCCAAATAAAATATTAAGTAGTTATAGTCTTAAGCAAATAAAATTTGTAAGCTTATATATCACCTACTTATAATACAAATAGAATTATGAGAATAGAAATACAATTGTGAATTAAATAAAAAATATTGTGGCTTTAATAATATATTTATCACACTATTGCATACGTACATCAGCTTTTCATCTCAGAGACAGGTTAGACAAATAGGCAAAAGGATAGAATGATAAAGTGATATAATTTGATAATTATAGTAGT
This sequence comes from Epiperipatus broadwayi, assembly GCA_028023455.1. Lineage (NCBI taxonomy): Eukaryota > Metazoa > Onychophora > Udeonychophora > Euonychophora > Peripatidae > Epiperipatus > Epiperipatus broadwayi. The sequence goes on from JAQFVV010006236.1 coordinate 1,583,205, forward strand.
AATTTATAATGACCGTTACACACACATTTCCATCAACAATCATTCTGTCATCTTAAAACTTGAAGTTAACCTTAAAAATAACAATGAAACTCTTTATAATCCTTAAGACAGAACAACATTACACATTTCATTAAATACAATTGTGACTTTATCTAATGTTATTTAAAAAAAGTAATTCCAAAAGATTATCAGAAATGTACCAAGGTTAAACAAAGAAAAAAAGATAAATATCTCCTTTCTGAAGAGGCCTTGGTTTTAATTTAGGAAGAATAATTAAGAATTAATATCACAAGATAAATTCAAAATGTAATCTTCCATTTACTGAAAGATTCAACTTGCAATATATGTATACACTAAATTTAATTTACATTTGAAGGATCTACAGACCACATTTCAATATGCTAGCACATCTAATTGCATTTTATATATTAAAGAAATCTTTAAAAAAAGCAAATCTCAAATAAATATATTTATTTGAAAGTTTGTAATAAAAGCATTTTGCCATTTTATGTCGGATTATTACCATCATCTAATTTGTCATAAATGTATTTCACTAATTCAGAACAAATTAGCAATATATTTCAGCAAAATTCCACATTTTTACGGTCTATCTAAAATCCATAAGAACCATGTTCCACTAAGACTTCTTGTCAGTTCTAGAAATTTATCACCATGAAAATTTGTCACAACTTTAGGCATAATTATTTGTCAGGGATTCTAAGCACTTTGTGGAATGAATGAAAAAATAAAAACAGAATGGGAAGGGACAGAAAGTTTAATCTCAAATTTATTAAGTAATGAAAGATTGTCCATTGTAAATAACGAATTAAATGAGAATAACTATTTGCAAATTATATCTTCTTATCGATAGTATAATGGATTTATTAAACACTATACTTTCAATACAGCTCAAATTCTTCCATCAAAATTAGGAAAAGGTTATGGATTCATCACTGTCATCCCCAATTAATATTCACATAAATTCTATTCTATTTCCACCAAAAGTCTGACATCATTATATCGATGATACATTTCTTCATTGGCCACAGAGTGAAACACTTTTACATTCTAGACACATTAATTGTATGATTTCTTCAATTAAACTCACAATAAAATTAGACCAAAAACTATCATTCTTAGAAGACATTCTCATGAAATGTAAATTTAAAACATGTACCAAAACCGAATGAAAAAAATAAAAGATGGAACCTTTATTTCTGATAAAATTTTGATTTTAATTTAGGAAATGTAAATATTAAATAACATCACAAAATGAATTCAATATTAAACTTCCATATAAAATAATAATAATAATAATTAGTCAAATAAAATATAATTTTTAAGCTTATATACCACTTACCTCTATGAAATATTAGAATTACATGAGAATAGAAATGTGATTATGAATAATATCAAGAAGTTTGTGGCTTTAGTAATATATTTAACATACTAGTATGTCTATTTAAGTAAAGTTCTCAGCCCAAAGACAGGTTGGGTAAATAGACAAGAAAGAATGACTAAGTAATAGCACTTTATAATCATCACTAGTAATTTATAATGCTGATCCCCCCTCCCCTCCTCTTCCACATCAACAATTATTCTAACATCTCAAAATTTGAAGTTAACCTTAAAATAATGAAGCTCTTCACATTGTTAAGACAGAATATCACACATTTCATTAGATAAAATGTTGGCTTTATTTAATAATGTTTCTTTTAAAAAAAAAAAAATTCAAAATCAGAAATGTACTAAAGTTAAACAGAGAAAAAAAGATAAACATCTTTTTGAAGAGATCTTGGTTTTAATTTAGGAAGAACAGTTAAGAATTAATAACATTAGATTAATTCACAGCATACTTTTCCATTTACAGAAATATTCAACTTGCAATATATATTCTAAATTTAATTTACATTGAAAGGATCCATAAAACACATTACACATCAAATTGCTAGTGACCTGAAAAGATGGTAATGTTACATTTTTTTGAATTTTTATTACCATCAGGAATCAGCTTCAATATATTATCTAATAATGATAATATGAAAAAAGTTATTATTATCACCAATTATAAACAAACAAAAAATATTAAATGTAACATTTCTTACAATTTCAAACTCAATTTTTGCTAGATATTATTTAATAATTTGCAGAAATGCATAAACACATTTGTGTACCCAAACAATTTTTTTAAAAAAAGGTTAATGGCTGTTTCCGATAGAATTTTGATATAATCTAATAAAAGTAAATATCAAATAACATCACAAGATAAATGTGTAATTAAATATCCATTTAAAAAAAATAAAAAAATACAATTTGCAAACAGAAAAATTAGAACTACTATAAATGAGAATTGAAATATGATTGCAAAATAAGTATTAAAAAATGCCTAGATTTAATAATTAAACATTTGAGATCTACTGTTTATGTATGAATGTCAAATTCCTTGCTCTATTAATAGTCAGAGTAAATAAGCATAATAATGACCCAGGCACATTATTCTAACATTTCAAATTTGGAGCCAGAGCATAAAATAATGAAATCTTTCACATCATTAAGGCACAACAGACTATGTAAAATAAAAATGCATACTACATTCATTGTAAAGGTGACTTATTTAGTGTTCTTTATAAAACTTTTTAAAAATATTCTGAAAATGCTGTGTTTTTTATAGAAAAAATAGTAATGAATTAATATCATTAGATTCACAGTATTATCTTCCACTAGCACAAAATTCAGTATGTAATTTATGTATACACACATACATATTTAACTTTTATCATAGGGCATAGAATGTGTTTCAAACTGCTTACATTTTTAATACATTATACAAATAAAACATCATTAATTGAAAATACATAATTCCTGCACTTTTTTAGACTTGTGAATTTTTTGAATTTCAAGAAATAATGGACTCCCAAAGTCTGAAGTTTACTGAATGTTTGTTTTTCTTAAATTTTATATGGAAATGTATATATCAAATAAATTATTTATTATAAAAGGTAAAAGATTATCTGAAATTTTAATATAAAAATTTGGATTAATGGTATTCTATCTAAAATGTATATTAAATATTAATATATATATATCAAATGAATATTAAGAAATACATATGCATATAGATAACAAATCTGAAGTTGTAAAAAAAAAAAATGAAATTCCTTAATTTACGATATGATTTTTATTATAAATGAAAACGGAATTGTGAGAGTAACCCAAGAAAAAAACCCACTCAAATACTTGAGGGGATTTGAACACAGACTTTCAAGCTCCCTTCAGCTATCTACTCCATCTCATACATCTGATACACATGACAATATAGATGTGAAAAAGATAAATAATCTCCAATATATCTATTTCATGCTGAACCAACCCCATCAGTTAATCCAGATCATCATCTCCCATATATATATAATCAGTGCTTAGTTTATATTAAGATAGCAAATTTTCAAACTTTAATTGACAGGATTCAATCTTATCTACCCTCCAACTTTTCAACAAACCATATTATTGAAATTTTGATGATAGAATGCTCAAAGCCCTTATTGATGCCAATATTGTTGTCATACCTATGGTGACTTTAAATTACTGACTCCTCACATATAGAACCTTAATATGCCCACTTAAAAAAAATACAAAGGAGAGATGAGCAGAATTCAAGCTAAATCTAATATTTGACTACAATTATAATGTATATACTGAACCTTAGATGTAATTAGAGGGGATTTGAACAAACTGCATTTAAATATCAAATACTTATAATCTGGCAACTGGAAAATGCGGTTAGCATATACGCTTTGTTGTTTCTTCTACAGAATTCATGAAAAATCTTTGTCCTTCACTAACCTGCGTAAAACTTATATTACTCTTTGTCTAAGAGGAGTTCATATCAAATAACAGGAGATAGATACAATATTAAGCTGGCAGTTAAAAAAAATGATGTTTTAAATAAATAAATAATTTCCACAAGTATGTACTAATTACATAAAAATTAGTCATAAGCAAAAGCTAATATGATTACAAAATACAGAGAACCCCAGAAGATCCTAGGCAATTGCAGTGATGACATTAGGTAGCATTGCAAATTCATATTAGTTTATCAATACTCATCTAATTAATCTATATTAATCTGAGATCTTTACACCTTAGCGAGACATTCATTATAAAGCAACATTGGATAGGTAGTTAGAATGACTATGAGCTGACCATGTGATGTGAAAATTCTATCTGAAATTTTTATTACCAGCAAAAGTCCGTCAACATTTGATAGTCATCATCATCATCAACCATTATCAAACCACTGGAGGATGAAGGTCTCTCCAAGTTTAATCCATCTTCTCCGATCTTTAGCTTCTCTTCTCCACAACACCCCTGCACATTTTCTTATTTCATCCATCCATCTCACATGTGGTCTCTTTCTGGGTCTTTTACAATCTCTTGGAATCCAGTTTAAAATTTCAATTGTCCATCTATTATCATCTCTTCTAGCAATATGTCCAGCCCAACTCCATTTCAATCTTTTAATTTTTTCAATAAGGTCAGTAACACCTGTTTGTTGTCTTACCCATACATTGCGTTTTCGATCTCTTCTTGTTACTCCCAACATACATCTCTCCATACTCCTTTGAGTGGTCTGAAGTCTCTGTATTGCTCTTCTATTAAGTGTCCAAGTCTCAGATCCATAAGTAAGAACTGGTAAAACACATTTGTTAAAAACCATCATTTTCAAACACATAGGCATATTTCCTTTTAGTATCAAGTTATTTCTACCAAAAGCACTCCAACCAAGTTTAATTCTATGATTAATTTCCTCCATTATGTTTCCATCTGTATTAATAATCTGACCAAGGTATTTGTAACTGTTAACTTCTTCTAATTCTTCATAATCAATCTTTATTTTCATATTTTGAGCAAATCGATTAAACATTACTTTAGTCTTTTTAACATTTATCTTTAGTCCTACTTTTCTACGTTCATCTGCTAACTCCTGCAACATTTCCTGCAGCTCTAAAGCATTATTTGCAAAAACAACTACATCATCTGCGAAATCTAAATGACTTAAATACTCTCCATTTACTTTCACTCCTTTAGTTTCCCATTTTAATCCACAAAATACTTCTTGCAGCACTGCTGAAAAGAGTTTTGGAGATATGGAGTCACCTTGTCTTACACTTTCTCAATGTTGATTTTTCCAGTATCATTATGTAATCTAATTGTTGCTGTTGCATTTTTATAAATATTCTTTAAAATATGACAATATCCTGGATCTATACCTTGATGATCCAATGCTTTAATCACTGAAGAAATGTGTATAGAATCGAATGCCTTTTCATAATCTACAAATCCAAAACATAATGACAACTCATATTCGTTTGTCCTTTCTATGACTTCTCTCAATACCTGGATATGATCTATTGTACTAAAACCACTTTTAAATCCAGCTTGTTCTCTTGGTTGGTGGAAATCCAAAGTTCTCTGTAGACGAGTTGTAATTATCTTGGTAAAAATTTTATATAAAACTGATAAAAGGCTGATAGGTCTGTAATTTCTAATTTCTTTATCACCTTTTTTAAATATTAATATTATTACTGCATTCTTCCAATCTTCCGGTACATCTTTATCATTTAGACATTTGGTATATAACTTTGCTAAAATTGTTTCTAATTCTTCACCTGCTTCTTTTAATATATCAATTATAATTCCATCATTTCCTGGAGCCTTTCCTTTCTTCATACACTTATTTGCATGTCTCACTTCATTTAAAATTCTGGGCAATTCGGAAGATGTAATAAATATAGGAGGTACTTGTTCTTTATTACTATATAATTCTTGATAAAAATCTACCAATTTCATGATGTCATCTCTCTTTTTAATAATAATTCCATCTTTTTTTCTTATTGCAGATAGAAATTTCCTACCAATACCAAAATTTTGTTTAACATTTTTGAGACTTTTATTTTCTTCTACAGCTTTCCTTGCTATTTCACAGTTATACTTTCTTATATCATTTTCAACTCTTTTCCGTACCATTTTACAAAATTCGAGATATTCAATTCTTTTTAATACATCATTTTTGTATATCTTCATATTCCTTCTTTTCTTCATAAATTCTTAGTCTCAGTAGAAATTTTATTAGTCAATTGCTGCTTTTTTCTACCAGCTATGTTTGTTGCAGTTTTTAAAAGTGTATCAGTTATTTTCATATTAATTTCATTCAAATCTGAATCATGTTCAAAATCTCCTAACACTTGAAACCTATTTGTAAGTTCTAATTTAAATTCATTAGAATGTTTCTGAAGATTAGGAATATCAACTGTAAATATTGTTTTTCTTAATAATTTTTGTCTCTCTAGTTTTACATTAATACGTAACTTACACCTTACTAATCGATGATCACTTCCTGTGTTAAATTTATTAAGAACATTACAATCTTGAAATATGTATTTTCTGTTAGTCAAAATATAATCCAATTCTGCTGTACCTTCATTTGGATGCTTCCATGTCCATTTCCTTTTAACATTTTTCTCAAAAAATGAATTCATAATATAAAGTTTTTCTTTTTCTGCAAACTCCACAAGTCTATGTCCTCTCTCATTTCTATTACCATAACCAAAATTACCTACAGCAATTTCATCTTTCATTTGTCTACCAATTCTAGCATTAAAGTCTCCCATAACAATTTTAAAATGTTGTTTACTCTGATCAAAAGCCTTTTGTACATCCATATAAAAATCTTCTACTACTTCATCACTATGAGAACTTGTTGGGGCATAGACCTGAATTATCTGTATTTGGTATCTGCTATTAAGTTGTGTAACTAATCTTGCCACTCTGTCCGATACACCATCAATCTCCACAATATTGTTCTTCCACTTTTTATTTATAATGAATCCTACTCCACTTGTATTTCCAATATGTGTGCCTTTATAATAGAGTATATGTCCACTTTTTAAATCAATTGTTTCTTCTCCTTTTCTTCTAACTTCACAAAGTCCAATAATGTCCCATTTAATATAAGACAGTTCTTCTTCTAATTCTTGCAATCTTCCTTCACTTGAAAGTGATCTGCAGTTATAAGTACCTAAATAAAAAGTCGTCATCAAATGGCAGCCTGGGTCCGCAATCAGGGGATTCTTAGCACCCTCCGCCTTCGGCCACCAACCGCTGCCTTGGTTAGTGACTTTACAGCCTCCTGGGAATAAGGGCCATGCTTTATTTTTGTCTGTCATAATTGTATATATGTATTGGAAAAATATTTATCATTTACACAAACATTCATTCTGCCTTATCAGGCACTGAGAAGAAAGACCATGGTGTTTCTTGATCTTAAACTCAGAGGTAAAAAGCCAATAAACTCACCACGCTGGCTAATGCATGTTGGTGAGCAGCCCATCCATGTTCGTATACTATATGAATAATCACATAGTAATAACAGTTGCAATGACAAGAACGTATGGACTGGACATTAGGAATTTGCCCTGCTCAGTTCCTTTAAGGCCTCCAAGAGGAATCAAAGGGTCTCCTTTCAGTTAATAGCAAACATCCAAATGTTACTAAACATAAATAAAAAATTAAATAATATGCACATATTCGAAATCTCAACTATTAATAATAAAATCATTATTTGTAGAAGTATAGAGACATATACAAATACAAATCTAAAATATATATCAAAACCAAAAGAGAAAAATAAAGGCTAAAATCTTTATTTTTGATAAACTTTTGATTTTAAGAAAAGTTACTATCAAATAACACTATAAGAGGAATTCCCTATTAAACTCCCATTTAACAATACATAATGTCATACACTTGTGATAAGTAAATAAAATGTATTCTGTAAGTTCACACATAACCTACCTATAAAAAACATTAGAATTATATGAGAATACAAATATGTTTAGAAAATAAGTAAAATCGAAATTTTTGTGGTTTTAATAATATATGTAACAACATTGCATGTGGTTGTAGCTCATGTTCTTTGCCCAAAGATAGGCTGGGAATAGGAAAAGTAAATGATAGTGCTTGAGAATCTTTATTAATGGTTTATACTGCTCATCAACACTCTCCCCTAACAATCTTAAATTTGAAGCTAATCATAACAGTATGAAGCTATTTTCCATGAGATAGAACAAGCCTATATAAAAACACACATTTCATTAGGTACAAGGATGGCTTTGACTAGTATTATTTGTAGAAAAAACTTTTTAATAATATTTTTAGGAATATACCAAAGAGGAATAAAGAAAGAAAATAAATATTTCCTTAAGTTTTAATTTAGGAAGAATAGTTAAGAACTAATATCATTAGATAGATCCAAAGCAGTCTTCTATTTACTGAAATATTCAACTTGCAATATATGTACACCCAAAAATTTAATTTACATTAAACAATACATAAAATATATTTTAATTTACTTATACTTTTAACACATCAAATACATTAAAAGAAGATAAAAAATTTGTAATATGTATATTTTATAATAAACTCTTATTTGATTGTACATTAAAAAGCCAAAAATATTTTGCTTCAAACGCAATTGAAATTTTAATATTTAACTTGAAATAAAAATTTAGGGTGTCCAAAAATTAATTAATTCAATCACTAGTTGTAAAAATTAATGATCGATAAGTAATTTTTTAGATATCCCATGCTTTTATTTCAAGTTAAATATAAAGACCTATGAAAACAATTATTTTTGTCTTTTTAGTACACAGTAAATAAGTTTATTATAAAATTTTATATATATACCTGGGTCTCGTTTTACTCGATAGATAGGTTCCTCAGAAAACACGCGCAAACGAAATCGCGCAAAAATAGACGTAACTTACATTGGAAAAGGGGGGATGCGGTCTGTGATTTTTCAAAATTCACGTAAAAGCAAAGTACCAACGTAAAATTACTTTAAAATTTGCGCAAAAAAAAATAAGGAAATAAAATATGACTAATAAAAAATTTCAAATTTGAAAAAAATTGATACAAGACAAACTTTTTTTAACTACAATATTTAATTTTATTCAAAATAATATATTTTTATGCATAATTTACAGTACAGTAATTTACATTTTTTTATACACGTTTTAATTATTATCGATAAACAGGTTCATTTGCAAACTGGTAAAAAAAAATCAGATTCTTCTCAAGAGGAAATATAACTAGCACCAACTTCACTCTCATGTTGTGTTAATGATTTTCTGGTGACAACGTAATTAGTAATTAATCTTTGAGATGATAATTTTATTAATTGTTTATGAAGCTCACGATATCCAGACATACAACCATTTAGCTCTCGTTGGAATTTAAGAGCACGTTAATGATTAGTGTCATTAATAAGAAAATAATAATTGATTATGTTCTTTTTTAAAAAGCAAAAACAGAATGTGATTTAAAATGCAAAATTAACATGCGCAATGTTTGAACAAATTTACATTATAATCTTGTAAAATTTAATGTGTGTATACACAAAATGTAGAAATCATGATTTTAATTTCATTATTGCATAAAATCTTACTATTATAAAGCACTGAAAATATTGAAATTACTAAGATGAAAGTGGAATTCCAATAATGTGCTATTACTTTCAATATAACGTAAGTGCGCGAAATTTATTATTTAAAGTAATAGTGCATTTTTGGAGGTCGACTTCCGGTGAAACATGAATCGCGTAACTTCAAAATCGTGTTAAATAAGTCCATGTAAAAAGAGACCCAGGTGTATTAACTTTTTGAATATTAGGATATTTTTAGTAATTATTCATAATCAAATTTAAAAATTGGCTTTTTAGTGTACATTAAATAAAGCATTATTCATAAAATACATTTTATATTATTTTTAATTTTTTAGCATTGAAATGTTTTTAATACTTGTTCCTATTACAATTTTAAAACAGACAATAAAAATATGGCAATCAATGTAATATTTGAAAAAAAAAATTGCGTACATTAAAAACTGCTTATATTTTTTTTTGTAAAGAAAGTCTTTTTAAAAAGTCATCATTTAGAATCAAGAGAAATTAACATTTGTTTCAATATGTACTGTATTTTAATTAACTTTAAATGCACTTTAGTGAAAGCTTTTTAAAAAATATATACTGCCATATCATATGTATCATTAAAAATTTACTGAGCCGATATCAAAAATATTTGAAATTCACCTTCCAATAGCACAAAACTTGCTGACCTGAAATATTTCATTGTCATGTTACAATGTTATCAATTTGTAACATATGAACAAAATTTGAAGGCAATTCATTTGATAAAATATTTTTAAAATCAATTAAAAATTTAAACTAAACAACAATTTCTACATTAAATAAAAGTGTTTAAAAAATAAATATCAGAACATGTTCATCTGAAAGTTTGTAATGAAGCAATTTTATTTATAATTATTGGATTATTTCTACCATTTAGTTTAATTTTTGAAATTATTTCACTGATTCAGAAAAAATAACATATTTTGGCAAAATTTCACCTCTCTATAATCTATCTAAAATTCATAAGGACTATATACCATCAAGATCTATTGGGAGTTATAAAAATTTACTATCATGTCAAAATTTGTTAGAATTTCTTCTTGAAGTTCTTAATTTTTTGGCTTGCAAGATACAGTTCTGTCAGGGACTGTCTATTATAAGAAATAGATTAAATATGAATATCTTACAAATAACAACAATTCTTATAGACAATAAAATGATCTTAAATAACATACTTTCAACACAACATAGAATTCTTCCATCAAAATCAAAGAATGACTATGGATTCATTGCTGTCATCAAAGATTAAAAATATTTATATATATAATATTTCATCTTCACAAAGACATAACTTCATTCCATATCAAACATTTATTATATGGCACTATTACAAACATTCTGGATTCATATCAATAATATAGCTTCTTCAATTAGCTGTAATAAAATTAAAACAAAAATTGGCATTATATTTTTCTGATAAGACTATCATGGAAGAATTAAAACTATGATTGACAGAAACCTGCACTTAAGAAAATACTTAGTACATATATATAATCATGACAGAAACACAAAAGATAAGTGAAAAGTTTAACATAGAACTTTCATAAGAAAATTCTTAAAAAGATAACATCTAAAGAAAAATCAATAGATACAATAATGTATCCATACATAAGTGTAGTAGAAAAATGAAAGAAAAGAACAGCTTTCCAAAAGCATAGCATATAGTTTAATGGGGGAAAGGCAAGAATATTAAACAGACAAGAAAAATTAGAAAATTTAAAGAAGCTACTCATATGATAACGGGAAATAACCTTGTATGATAATCCATAATGTTTGAAAATCTATCATTAATTTGTACTCAAGAAAAATAGAAAATGAGAAGAATGCACTTAAATATATGTATAAAACTTCTACTGATTATCAACTTTGACAGAATAGACTAATTTATTAGATCACAGTTCAATTACCATGCTAGTACTATCAAGATCTGCCCTGCTATAACTGAAGAGAAAATCAAAACCTTTATAAAGTTTGAAATGGGTAAAACCTTTATTTTTTTTATAATATTTTTAATATGGATGCTGATGAACAATACCAATAAACAATTCAAATTCTCACTACTTCACAATTAGCAAGTCTATTCAGTAACACCTTTTTTACTATTTATTTTGTAGTGGACTAAGGGAATCTGCTGAAACACTTGTATCCTACATTAAAATAAATATTGGATTGCATAAAAATGTGACCATTTTTTTAAAAAAATATTTTCTTAATATACCTAGGAATGAAAAAAAAACCTCTCTTATGAAAAGACTCATATTCCTTAACAATTACGAATTAATAGATAAATTCAAAATAGTATATTGCCTTTAAGTAAAAAAAAAAAATTGATTTGAAATTTATAAGTTTCAGAAGTGGAAGTAATGGATTTGGAGCAACAATCCTAAGTGCATCATTTAAACCACGCAGGATATCCATTTTAAAAAAAATGTCAACAATACGTAATTTGCAATGTCTCACCATTTATAAATTAAAATGGTAAATACATTTTTAAGAATTTCTTTTTTTTAAGACATTGGAATATATTTTCTGCTTAAAATATAAAATGTACTTCAATAGATACATATATACAAGCTACTTTAGACATTTATGACTTCCATCAGAAATATTCGGATATAACTATAAAAAATGTAGTCATCTATATGCATCTTAATGATATTAATGACCTATTACAATTTGATGTATCTCTAAAATTGAGATATAGTATTAATATATGAAAGTATAGCAAATAATGGCAATTTGAAAACTGATTACGATCAAATATGTCATTTGATCATAATGCTCTATTACATAGTTCCTCAACTTGTCTTTGGATAGAAATCTTGAGATATATACAGATTATTTTTTAAAAAATTAGTCTGTCATGCATATGGAAACAATATTTACAAACAATATTAGGTATTTACTTTTAGCAATCATAAATCTTATCAGTTCCTACTTAGTAGATTTAAAAATGGATTAAAGACTTTAAATAAGTCAACTAGTGCCTCAGTATTTAATTACATTACAGTATGCAAATTATTAAGTGCACTACATTAAATTGTAAGTGATTTTATACATATATATTTTATAATGTCAAAAATTGATTATTATTAAAAAATAATAACCTATTAGTGTGATAGTTTTCCACTTAGGATGAAACTAATATCAAATAACACTTTTTAGAGTTTTTAGTCAGAAGTATATCAACATTCACCTGATCAACCTGGAATCTTTACACTCTAGGTACTTACTCATGAATTAATACTTAATCCCTAATTGAATTGCTTATGGACTGACTATTGGAGTAAAAATGCTACATTTTTCTGTACTTTTATTATAGAGATTCGGTTTAGACCGAACAATGCACAATAATATGAAAGTCACTATAGCTATCATCGCCAATTAAAAATCAAAAGTTTAAATGTAATATCTCTTATGATTTCAAACTTAATCATTAGAAGTGATATATTTTAATAATTTATACAAATAAATGAATATATTGTGTTCCAAAATGAAATTAGAAAAAAAAAAAAAGGATAAACTTTATCTCTGATAGAATTTTTGATTATATAATTTATGAACAGTAATTAACAAAATTAACATCACAAGATAAGTTTGATATTAAATTTCAATTTTAAAAAAATATTGATATAAGTCATAAGTAAATAAAATGAAATTTGCAAACCTGCATAAATATATATAAAGAAAAAAATTAGAACTACATATAAGAATAGAAATACGATCATGAAATAAGTATTGAAAATTTCCTAGCTTTAATAATACATTTCAGACACTACTATATGTATGTAAGTCAAATTCTTTGGCCTAAGATTAGTCGAAATATGTTTCCTAATTCCATATTTTTCATTTAATTTTTTAAAATATAAATTTACTTTTTCTACTTTATCCTAAAATGTAAAATTTTAATTTCATATATCCAAAATATTACCTTCATATTAAATTATTTTAACATCCCAAATTCAGAACTATGGCATAAAATAAAGATGTCCCTACATCATTAAAACAAAACAGCTTATGCAAAAATGCATATAATATTCATTGTAATGAAGGCTTTAGCTAGTGTTTATAAAAAAAAAACGTTTAAAAATTATTTTAGAAATGTACAAAGAGGAATAAAGAAAAAAGATAAATATCTCCTTTCTGAAGATGCTTTGGTTTTAATTTAGGAAGAATAAAAATGAATTAATATCATTAGATAAATTCAAAGCTTAATCTTCCATTTAGTGCTAAATTCAATATTTAATATATGTATAAATACACACATTAAATTTAATTTACATTAAAATGGTACTCAAATATTTTAAAACCCATTTTTAACATTATACAGGTTAAACACCATTCATCTGAAATCTCTGGTTTCAAAAACTTTTTGAATTTTGGGATTTTAACAAGTGATATTTTATCCCCTCATTGTAAACCCAAACTCTAAGAACAAAAACGACAGTTCATTGCAATTTGGCTCACTTTACTTCTTTACAGACATTTACTTGATTGTTTTTCTTTAATTTTATTTATAAATGAGTATACCAATTATTTTATTATAAAATCAATTATGAAATTTTGTTTGGGTTAATACAAGTTTTAGAATAGAAATTTTGATGAATGGTATTCAATTTTATTTATTAAAATAGAATTTAAATATATACATATATAACTAATAAAATATATATAGATGTACTACTAGCCATTGTACGTAATAAAAATATTAGCCATTTCTACAACAATTAGTTGCCCTTTCACTTAATACATTACTGTGAGCACTTTTTGTTTCCGAACTACATATTATTTTCTTTACTTTTCTCCTAATCTCATACAATGGTTATATATAATACAGTAATAATACTATATATATAATATTATTATGTACTTATAACCAAACTAATAAGCTAAAAGTATTTTTTCTCTCTCTCTTTAGACATTATTACTATTTATCAATACAGTTCAGTATAAAAATGTACATCATTTCTTTATTATGCCTATATACCTATGGAGATGATTGTAAAATATAAGTTTCAGTTGAAAGCTATCTGGCGATTGGTTCTCTCTCTGCTGCCTGCAGTGTTTATCTCTGAATCAATGTATGTTATGTAATGGCATACTTTAGCTATTCACCATAAATGTTAAGGCTCTAATGTTTGGATCATGAGTTGCGACATAAAATGTGACAGTACATTTCTCAACTTAAATTACAATGAAACAATGCACTAACATTAAATTTTCTTTTAAAATGGGTAAAACTGGGCAGTGAAGCTAAGAGTCAAAAGAATTTTTCAAGTGGATTGCAAGATTCCATGATAATAGGAAAATCAATGAAGCAATCATAAAAGTGTTAAACACAGTCACATTTCATGTCATAATTTATCATCCAGATATACATGGTGAATAGCTAAAATATGTTAAGTAAAAAGTTGATTCAGAGATGGTTACTGCACAGATTAACAGAGAATCAGCCAATTCTTCATTGGAACACATTATATGACAATTGCAGACAGGTTAAAGAGAAAACCAGTCATCTTTTCACTGGAACACATTGTAAATAAATGTTGTAACATTTTACGTTTGGATTTAGGCCTTATATTGCACACATAAAGTACTAGTTAATTAAATTATAAAAACAGTTAATTTCCTGATTAATAGACCTAATGTTTTATTATGATTTTCATTGTCAGCGGAATCAGTTTTTTATTTAAAAGGGTGCCAGGATCTGTCGTATTACATCATCACTTCGAAATAAATAACTAAAATAATATCGTGATTTTGTTTCTTGTCACTTAATTCTTTTATATGAAATTTCTCTGGGCTTAATTACTAAACAAGCATATTGGCAAAGGTAATTTATACAGTTCTTAAAACAATCTTTTTAATAATAAAATCTAATAAGCAAAAATTAAGATCGTACAAGAACAAGTTGATATGCGACAAATTAAAATATTTAAACGATAAATTATTAATAAAATGGAAAGAACATATCCATGCTCATCCAGATACTACTAATCAAATAATTCAACAGTAAATATTTCATTTCTTTTAATTCATGGGAAAACATGAACGTCTCTTTATCAGTGTTTGAAATTCGTAGTTAAAAGTTTGTGGTTAAATTTAATTTGCAAGCAATTAATTAGACATAAGTTACGGTATGAATAATAGCATACTGTTATGTGAGTTTATGTATATCATAGTAGCATACATGTATTTCTTTGGATGAAAGTTTGTTAGTCAGTTAACTTTGATTTCTGTTGACATTTTACGTTCCTAGTCTGCTTTAAGACTAGACTCAAAAGCTTTTTGGAATGACTTCTTTATGACAAAAGGTGTCCGCAAATCTCCGATTTCTACTCCCACATGACGAATTAGTTCAGCACAGTAGTCCTGGGTGCCAAAGCCCCCCCTCCCCCTCGGACTAGACAAAAGAAAAAATAAGGCATGACTCTCCTGCTCAAAGTTATTTGGTTTTTATATCCTCAACTAGTTTTTAGATTTTTGTGCATACATTTTTATCCTTTTTTGTTATCAGAATAAAAGTTAATAATCTTGTACATTTATTTTTCTTTTTAGTTAGCCTTTTTTTAATATAAATTATTTCAGCCATCTTTAATTATAGTGTAAAAGGTTTTTCTCTAATTGTAATCTCTTGCGTTTATGTCTTTTTTCTTTTTTTTCTGGATAAACAATCTATATGCCTTTCGATTCTTTTCAATTTTAACTTTAATTAAATAAATAATATCGAACTAAAATTATACTAATAAAAAAAATTGAATCCATTGATGATTTTTTAAATTTTAATTATTTTTAAATACACCTGGGTCTCATTTTATGCTATAGATAGGTTCCACAGAAAACCCGCATTAAAAAAAATTGCACAAAAATAGACTTAATTTACCTTGAAAAATGGGGGATAGGTGCTGTCATTTTCAGAATTCATATAAAAGCAAAGCAACAAGGAAAATTTCTTTAAAATTCGCATTAAAAAAATAAGCAAATAAAGTATGACTAATAAAAAATTTCAAATATTGGAAAAAAATTAATACAAGACAAACTTTTTTTATTAACTACAGTATTTAATTTTACATTTTTCATACATATTTTAATCATTACCGCTAGCGTTGTTTGTAAACTGGTAAGAAATCAGATTCGATGTGATGTGATGTATTGTGGCTTCTCTTTAAGCGAAGTCAAGAATCTCTCAGCAATTATGTTTAGAGAAACCTGTTAGCTACTTTATTTTTTTTGTGATGTGATGTACAACTAGCGCCATTTTCAGTCTTGTGCTGTGTTAATGGTTTTGTTTCTGTATTAAAAAAATGGGATCGCAATCAAAACAAAAAGATTATACATTATCATTAGAAAGATTATTTTCAGTTTATAAAATCTTTGTTTTTTATTTTAAAAATCTAAAGGATTATTTATTTCTGTTAAATATAACAAAATACGTTTTAAAAGTTTAAATTTTTTGAATATTTATTGCGATATTTTTATATGTAAGTATAAATCTATTATTATTATTTACTCATTAGTATAAATAGGTTATTTACATAGAAGCTAAGTTCTAAATATAGCTACAGGTCATATTCATGTCAACTACTAATATAACTATATTTTTGAAAAAAAGTGAAAATAAATTATTAATAATTTAAATTTCTTGATATCTAATAACTATAGTGAAATATGAAAGATATTAAGAAATATGAATCGCATAACTTCAAAATCGCATTAAAATAATCGCATAAAACGAGACCAAGATGTATTACAAATGCCAAAATACTCATGAACTATACATATTTTGATACGGTTCAGTACTTAAGATTTGCTCATATATAAGCATTTGGGTTGAATGAATAAGTGGATTCATTTATTGTTCGTAAAGACTTTATCTTGTGTTGGAAATGAAAGTATTCATTTATTATTATTAACATTCATAAAAAGCGCATGTACGTTAGCTTGAAAGGCTAATATTTAGTTTATTACAATTTATAAACATAGCGCTATATAAATAAATGCCTCATTTAAATAACAAATAATAGTAAATATAGTCGAAAAGTTATGGTACTTTTCTAATAAAAAATAAAATTAAATTTTACCCCTTTTTGGACAGTAATTAATCAGACACTGCATTTTGGGGAGAAAAGTAAATTCGATTGCAATTTACCCACAAGTTAATAATTATAACAAACTATTAAAATGAAAGCAGACTCTGGTGTCGGGCAATTGCCAATTTTCAGAGTTCAAAACAGCCATCTTACTTGTCTCAGACGATTTATCACGGATACGTTACTTTTATCGAGATCTTCAAAATAGTGCTGTGCCGCACCCTAAAATCCAATATGTGAGGGTTACACGGTCCTGTTGGAACAGTGATAATACTGTTAAAACTGTTACAAGGTACCACTAGGTCAGTTCACATGAAAAAAAGACGTTGCGTTGCAGTCAACACACCCTCACACGATACTGTAGCGAAAATACACCAGAGCATTACAATAAAGTGCATAACACAAGCAACTATGGCAGCCAAGGAAGATATTTTTCTGTGCTTTTAGCATAAAAAGAAACCACAGCAGTAGCCAGCAGTCAAGTAAACGGACTTTTTACCATAGAAGGCTATCGGGTTGGCTGCAGTCACTGAAACGGCATATTCTAGCAATTTAGCTAGAAATAACACCATCAAGCTGATGACACGATAGAACAGAACACTACCAATTTTTTCATATATATTATGTTAGTTTTTCTAAAATATGATTAAACTTAAGATTAAGATCAAAAAATGTGTCTCTTTTCCATAGAATAAAAATGATAAAGATAAAATTGGCAAATATATATTTAGATGTTTATACAATCCAGGATTGAAATATTAATAATAATAAAATTTATGTCTTTCAGAATATTTTATATCTTTTTTAGTTTTTTTTTTTTTTTATTAAACAATTTAGTATTGATTATAATTTTAATTTTCTTTCAATACTGAGACAAGAATATGATTTCTTAAAAAAGTTAATTGGAAGATTTATTTAATAAATAAAGACATGTAAGTTTACCAAATGATTTCACATCTTGATCATAAAAAAGGATATTAATAAAAAGGATAAAAAAGGATATACAATACAGGGTTCAGAAATGATTATTTGTTTATCCATGAAAGATTTGTATACAAATTTTATATAAGACATTGTACTTTAGTATTGTCTAGATGAAGCCATTCATTATTTATTTCCAAATCTTTACATTTGCTACCATAAGTAGATTGGCAAAAACCTAGCCCTAATTGTTTTCACCACAGAAGAATATAAGAATAAGGCATTATGTGAATTGAAAATTTGATCTCATGGCTAGTATGTGCTTCAGTTTATTGAAGTAAGTACGATGTTATTAGATCTTTAAAGTGGGAATTTTTTTGGTGCTTACATATTAGTCCAATGATGAAATTTTAGTTTTCATTAAAATCATTGATTATCTATGTTTGCTAAATAATTGATGGTATTTAATTAAGTAAGTAAATTTAACTTTTAAAGATAAATTGTTGCAGAGTATTTTTATATCTACAATACATTATTAATTTCTAGCTACCACTGACCTACTTATTTTGCCACATAAATAGTGACATTAGTATAGAAAATGGTGTATATACACGTTAAAAATGATTCTTCAAATCTTTGAAAGTTAAATTTACTTAAATAAATCAAATCGTTAGCATTCATGATAAATAATGAAGACTAAAATTTCATCGCCCGACTAATATTTTATTTTTCAAAGAAATTAAATATATCTTCATCTCTAAAGCAGAAATTTAAAGAATGGGGCAAAGAAAACTTTCTTGAATGCTTTTATATGCAAAAGACAAATGTAACATGCATATAAAACTTGGATGATTTTTTTTTAAAATAAACTTAAGTTTTTGGAAATTCATCAATACCTGAAATAATTTTTGCACTTCTTGAGTCAAATGAATAGTTTTTTTTTCTCTATTTACAAGTAATCATTAACTGTAAATATAAAGACAAATCATTATATTTGTTTCAAATGGAAAACTATATTTAAAAGAAAAAGGAAAGTGTTTTTTCATGATATTTAGAGTTTATATCTTCTTTACTTTTAAACCACTAAACATCACATGATCACTATTTCTTATGCTAGCACATTATTGTTATTAAAACAGGCAAAACTCTCCATACAGGAGTGCCACTCAGTACTAACCAGAGTAATCAATACTGATGAAGGCCACAAGCCAGAAACTAGTCTGGGGATATTGGATGAATAGGCACTAGATAGGGATTTTATGCACAAGCTTTCTGGCATTCAGTGATTACTCTGTTTGGCACTGAGTGGCACTACTGTATGGAGAGTTTTGCTTCTTTACTTTTTTTGCATTCCTTCATATATTCATATATATTACTTTTATAAATCTTATATACACTCTAATGCAAAATTTTATATGATTCCTTCTAACAGTCTCGATTGTCCTGTTAGAAAATTAAAGGAATTATATAAAATTTTGCATTAGAATATATATGTTGAGATTTATAAAATGATTTAATTAACAATTCTAGCATTAAAGTCTCCCATAAAAAATTTAAAATATTGTTTGATCTGATCAAAAGCCTTTTGTACATCCATATAAAAATCATCTGCTACTTCATCACTACTAGAACTTGTTCGGGTATAAACCTGAATTATCAGCATTTGGTATTTATTATTAAGTTGAAAAACTAATTTTGCACTCTGTCCACTACACCATCAATCTATAAAATTTTGCATTAGATTGTATTTGTGGAGTTTTATAAAATATTTAGAGCTTATAAGTAATGAATAAATATATAACTAATAAAGTAGATCGTTATACAATAGGATTATAAGATCTATGGGTGAAAAGATCTTAGTGGTACTTTATTTTTAGTTAAAAAGTATACAAAGCTTAGGTGTGAGAAATTCAAAATGACAAAATTTTAATGTAAACTACGTGGTGCATTGGAAGTTTTTATTTTGAAGTGCCAAATTACAGCAAATACATTTGCGTGTAAACTAATACATTAGCACCCACGTGCAATTTGACGAAATATTCTACTTTTGAAGAAAATTACAAAAATGATCATTTATGCGCTAAGGTTAATCTCAACTTTTTGGTAAACAAATTTGCATTAAAAAAGATAGATCATGCTAGTTATTTAGAAAATATCGAAGCAGTACATATAAAAATTAAATCTACCAAATCCAAGCCACCAAATAAATTTCATCAATGGCTAATACATGCATTAGTGAACAGAACCCGGATCCCAAATTTGTAATGATAAATTTTTAGGATAAGCTTATTAGAAGATTCAAATGTATTTTTAAAAATAAAATGATCCTTTAATGAAAACTAATTATTTGCTGATTAAAAAAATACATCAAAGAATACAAAAAATACAACGTCAATGTAAATAACACTTTCAAGGTTAAGCATATACATGAAATAATTTGTATTTAATTCTAAGTTGAAATCCTTAACGAAAACTGGCATTAAAAAAAAAATCATTTATTCATATAATGTAATACTTATAAGTTATCAGATGAAAAAATATGGCATATTTAAACCGTAAAAAAAAAAATGTAAATGATGATGTTAAAATTTATTGAAAATTCAATATTAAACTGCGATTAAAGGACTCGGAGACTTAAAAGATGTCAAAATTCAATTTGACAGCATCCTCGTGTCTCGGATTCAAATACGTTAATTTTCGCGGAAATGATGTAATAGCAACAAAATTTAAAAAAAAAAGGATATCAACAATCTTTATTTATCATTACTTTACGAATACGCAAAATGATGCAATAATCCTTTACATTCTTAACAGGATTAATTTTTATGGCGCTTAAATTTGACCTCTTTTATAATAAATGCCGATTTGTCTACAAAGTATTTCAATGCCAAACATTTTAATATAGATCAAAATTAAAATCAATTACAATTTATAAAAAAAATTAAATGATTTCTAATTTTAGAAAAGCAGTTTGCAGCAATGGAAATAGAAATATAGATCAGTTTATTGTAGTTTCAATTTTCCCTATTAGACTTACCAAAGACCTTAACATACGAACAGCAGCCATTTTGCACAAGAAGACTTCTTCGCAGGAAATGACGTTTCTTAACACGCTCGAGACACGTGCAACTTTTTTCTTCTTAATGTTAAGAAGGTGAAAACGAAAAATATCTTTCTTATACATTTATTACTAAGGAATTGTTTAATTTTAATGTATAGCTGTGATTCTATTTAGATGTATAAATTTTTTATCGTCATGGTGAAATTAAAATTATTGATGTGAATAGTTATGCTCTGGAATTAACTTTTAAACTGTTACAAAGGTTTTTCTATAATCGTAAATTGAATTTAGGGAATAAGACATTGGAGATTTACATTATAATAAATCACCATACTCGAAAAGTTTTATGTACAATATTTGAACAAAGTAATGCTTGAGATAATACATGATATATGCTAGGCTTTCAAAGTCCGTTGTGATTTAATTATGATAAATCCTTTGTGCAAGAAAAGTTTTGTATAAAGTACAGTGTTTGCAAAAATTAATGATAAATGGTTTTGCCAATGTGAAATATAACAACATTGCTTTTTACAATTAAAGTCAGAAGATTGAGCTTACTAATCTGAAAGTAGTTATATTAAAAGAATTACACATTTTGAAAAAGTAGCACTATGTAATTGATTTATGCATGATTAAAATTATAATGAAATAATTAAAGTGATAAACATAAGGTTAATTATTTATGTTATCCAAATGCAGAATAAAATATATATATACTATAAAAAAAAAACAATTTATACAACAAAAAAAAAATTAAGAATAAGATAAAGTATATTTATAATAATGGTCATGTGATGTTTAAACAATTCAAAACAAAGCCAAACTCTCCAGTAGTGATCATGTGATGTTTGATGGTTTAATTCTTTTTAAAATCCATAATATAGGATGTATTTATAATTATATGGATTAGCACTAATATAGTTTCATATATTTAAGTATTGTAGCTCTGATGATGATTGCTGGGCAGTTGAAACCATAAGCTAATATAAAGGATTAAATTTTATAGATTGCATTGAAACATGTTTAATCAATATGTATATGGTATTATGTACTTCAGAAATATTACCAAGTTCACCGCTTCCTTTATTTTGTCTTAATATCTTATATAAATGTAATTCATCCACTCTATTTAGCAAAATATTTTATTGTTACATATATGCATACACAATCTTATGTTTTGACTGTCCTGCAGTCTGCTTCAGAGCCACTGAAATATTTTTGCAGGACAATCGAAATGTAAGATTATATATGTACAATAAAAGATTTTGCTGAAAAGTGTTCAAAGTAGAGTGAATGAATTGTACTATATATTTACTAATTTGATCAAGGCACAATACCGAATTAGTATAAATGAAAATATTGTAGGAAATTAAACTTGAATTGTTAACAAAATGCTTGTCCAAATTGATATACAAATTAAAATATGTTCTGTCAGTGCAAGCATATGGATTTGATACATAGCCATTTTATAGAAGAACAGAATAGAGACTAAATCCTTGGATAATAGAACAAACAATTATCATTGCAGTCATCGAAGCTCAACATTGTTGTATATTGGATCTCAAGAAATTTTAAGAGATGTCATGAGAAATTGTTAAGAAAGTTTACTGGAGCAATTGAATAGCTAATTTTTTAATCCCTTAGGCATGAAATCATCTGGGTCCTTTTTTTATTAAAATAAGTTTTTAATTAGGCTATAAACAGTAACAAATTCTTCATACAGTAGTGCCATAATAACAATAAAAAGGTGAATAATTTTAATTAATAAAAATAAGCATTTTATTTATTAATTCTTTATAATTTGTCAACATTGAAAATAATGTTACATTGTAATATTATTAAAGAATATTTAATAAATAAAAAAATTGTAACAAATTTATATTTAAAAAGTGGAAGTGTTACTTTAAAAATGTTTGCATTTGTAAAATTATTCAGAATGTCTTTTAAATCCATTTTTCTCACATAATTTCATTATTTTCAAATATCTCCAAGTTTAATTCAAGTTTCTCTATAGCATATCAGCAAACTGTCCCATTTATCTATTCATCACACATATGGTTTCTTTTCTTTTTTTCAATCTATTGAGTTCCAGTTTAAGATTTCAATTATCCATCTATTATTATCTCGTCTAACAATATCCAGCCCAGTTACACTTCAGTTTCTTTATTCTTTCAATAGTTATAATAGGCAAAACTCTCTCCATACAGTAGTGCCACTCTAAGCAAGACAGAGTAATCAATGGATGCCAGAAGGCTTGTGCATAAAATCCCTATCTAGTGCCTACTCATCCAATATCCCCAAACTAGTTTCTGGCTTATGGCCTTCGTCAGTGAGGAGATAGGGATTTTATGCACAAGCCTTCGGGCATCCATTGATTACTTTGTCTTGCTTAGAGTGGCACTACTGTATGGAGAGAGTTTTGCCTATTATAACAACAGTTATGAGCAAGCATGAAAGATAGTGATCACGTGATGTTTTAAAGTTTTTTCAATAGTGTTGGTAATACTTGTTTGTTCTCTCACCTATATATTTCATTTTCGATCCCTTTTTTGCTATTCCTAATATCTCTCCATACTTCAAAGTTTCTGTATTGCTCTTCTGTTAAGAGTCTAAATCTCAGATCTATAAATAAATACTGGTAAAATATTTATTTAAAAAGCCTTTCTTTTCAAACACATAGTTCCTTTTAATATTAAGTTATTTCTATCAAAACGACTCTCCAAATAATTGTACGATCAATTTCATTGTTTCCATCTGTAGTTAATAATCTGACCTAAATATTTGTAGTTGTTAATTTTATCTAATTCATCATTATCAATCTTAATTTTCTTTTTCAGCATTTATCTGTAGTCCTATTTTTATTTGTTAATTCTTGCAACATTTCCTAAGGCTAAAGCATTATTTGCAAAAATAGCCATATCATCTGCAAAATGTAGATGACTTGTTAAGCGCTGTTAGCCGAGAGGTCATCGCAGCTGCCTTGCAAGCAAGAAGTTGGTTGCAGACGGTTGTGGGTTTGCGTCCCGGCCGGTGCTATGACATATGAAAATCTAGATGACTTAAATAATCTCCATTTACTTTTAATTCCTATGGTCAACAATATTTTCAATCTTAGTAATTTGTTAAATGATTTTTTAATAGATATAACTGACATTGTCAAGTTAAAAAATAATCTAAGTAAATGACAATTTATGTAATGTTATTTTCAAGGGCCTATTTTAAGTCTGACTAATTTTGCTTACCATAATAAAGGTACAGTGGAAGGATTTCCAAATTACCTGGATTAACTAAGAATATAAAAAAATAAGAAATATATATTTTTTAATTTGATATTTTGAGATGTGATGCACTGTGACTTCTCCTTAAATGTAGTCAGGAACTTCTCAGCAACTATGCCCAGTGAAATCTGTTAGTCACTTTTCCTTCTCATTCTCCATCCTAAGTTTTCCCATAATCTGCTCCATCCCATTTCCACAACATAATCTTTGTCAACTGCATGGCCTTACTTTCACCAAATCCAGCATAAAAACCAATAACCCACTTTCTGTATAATCACTTTGTTCATATTTATTCTTCCATAACTTCTTTATTTGTACCCTTTCTGCTTTCAAGCATTTACATTCAATTAACAGATGCCTAATATTTTCTATGTCTTTACACAATTTGCACATTAAATCACCCATATTTTTCTATTTACGTGTATATTCCCTTGTTGCTAAGATCCTGTTCGAGCCTTGAACAATAAACTACTTTCCTTGCTATTATCATAAATTAACTCTACTCAATGTTCCGTTTACTTCTATATTTATTTAAACTCTTTTTACTCTCCATCTCTCCAACTTCCTATTCCTTATTAATGCATCTATTTCTTATACCATTCCTTACCCTTATAACACCCAATAATCCTCCTAACACAATCATCCCACCTTTTGTACAAGATGCCGATATAAATTCTTTATCCAAATTCTCTGCATACTGCATTATTTTTCTCACCCATCTTGTTGCCTGCCCTTTACTCGTAACCCGATTAAATACTATTTTGGCTATTCTTTTATTATCCACAAACTGCAACCTACCAAACATTCTCATTTTGCTTTTTGCATTTCTCATATAAAAACTTGACCATCCCATTTCTCCTTGAATTGCCTCCTTTGCTGTCCACACATCTGCATATAATGCATGTCTTCCTACTTCCCTTTATACTTTTTCTAAGTAATTCTCAATACCCTTTACTAATGCATAATGCATCATTAACATATGTTAACCCTGCTACTGTAACTCCCAAACAATTCTAGCTACATCATATTTATTATATAAAAACACTTAATTTCTTTATCAATCCCTTACTTTTCTTTGCTTTATTTATCTATTTTTTCTCCTATTCATCCCAGAAATTTTCCTGATTACTTAAGATGATTCCCAAATAACTATATCTATTCACCACACTTAAATTTATATTCCCCAATAAAAATTCTACGTCTTCTCTTTCCCCAGTATTAACCAACATTTTATTTGATTTTTCTTCACTAAATTTAATCCCTATCTCTTTACCCACCCACCCTTGTGCATATCCTCAGCATGTTTAAAGGTAATAAGACTTTGAGACTTGTTTTATTTAACTGTTAAATTAGAATCATAAAATTTGAAAAAAAAGTTGTGAAACATTTTGAGTGTGTGATCAAACATTGACAATGAATAAATATCTAATATGTTTCTTAAGTGATACCAAACTTGGAATTAATTAATAATTCATTGTGAAGAATTAATGTCAATATGATTCTAATTGCTAATGATATAAATATTATTAAATGTAGTGTAAGTAGTGAGGGAGAAAAGAAATTTAGAGTTGTATATTAAGCTTTTTATGTGTGTTATATGCTGGATGGTTCAATCATTTTAGGCTCATTATTATCAGAAGATCAGATAATAATTTTGTTAAAGGGGTATATTTCTAGCACTTGGAATAACTTTTAGTTAAGTATTTTCATGTCTAGGAGAATAACAGAATGATCATGGCTTTGATTTTCATAAACTCTATATGAAAAGGACTATGAATATGGAGCTGCAAGGACTCTGAAAGCACTAAGTCTAAAAGATATAATAGATTAAAAAGCCTACTAATTAATAAACTTAAAAGTTTCACCGTAACGCAATTAATTTTAACGTATTAGTAATAAACTATATGTTTTGGTAGAAATAAAATATGCTTATGTGTTTGAAAAGAAGAGTTTTAATAAATATGCTTTGCCAGTTCTTATTTATGAATCTGAGACTTGCACACTTAATAAAAAAAAAATACACAAACTTTGGTCCACTCAACCAAGTATAGAGTGATGTAGGTTAGGAGTAATATAAAGAGATTGAATACAAAATGTATGGGTGAAAAAACAAGTATAATTAACATCATTAAAAAATTAAGATTGAAATGTAGCTGGACAGTACATATTGCGAAAAGAAATGATAATAGATATATAGTCAAAAATTTAAATTGTATCCCAAGAGATTAAAAAAAAGACTTAGAAAGACACCCCATGTGAGATGAATGGATGAAATAAGGAATTATCCTGCTGTATGTGGAATCGAGAGGCTATGAATTGAAGAAGTTAGATTAAACTTGGAAAGCTTATCGTACAATGGATCAATATAGTTGAATATGATGATGATATTCAACTATAATAAGAAGTTAGTATGATGTAATAAACTTGCAATGAGTTCATGAATTTTTATTTATTCATACTCGGTATGCATTATTCCCTAACGTCTGCTATTTCAAATATGTTGTTTCACTGAATTACATTTTTATTCTTAATGAAATCATATTAAATTGGTGACGCATCCATATATTAATCTTAATAAATGATAAATTTGTAAATGATTCATTATTTAAATTTATATTTATCCAAACTTGAACTACAACAGTTTCATTGGACATGACCAAACAAAACAACTTTAATGAAAAATTTTTGGGTAAAATGTTCATTGCCTTATTTTTGATATTAATGCTTGGGATCTAATTTCTATCATAAGAGAAGACAAACACTTCATACAGATTATTTTCTGAGTTTATTTTGAAAGCAATTTAAACATTTTTATTTTTAAAAAAAACTTACATTTATGATACTGTACTTTATTTATTAATCACAGTAAGGCATAATTCTCAGGAATTAGGTATTTATTTTATTTTTAATTAAAATATAAATTATATTTATTTATACCACTTTTAGATGCAGTGAAGTAAATTAAAAATAAATCATTCCTACTGACATTGTCAATGTAGAAAAATTAATATACAGTATTTTGGTGGATCTCGTTTTATGCGGTAGATAGGTTCCTCAAAAAATGCGCACAAAAGAAATCACATAAAAGTAAACTTAACTTACCTTGAAAAATGGGGGATAGGTTCTGTAATTTTCCGAAATTGGCATAAAAGCAAAGCAACAAGGAAAAATTACTTTAAAATTCACATTTAAAAAATTAGGAAATAAAGTATGACTAATAAATAATTTCAAATGTTTGAAAAAAATTAATACAAGACAAACTTTTTTTATTAACTACAGTATTTAATTTTATATTTTTTTCATGCAGATTTTAATCATTACCGCTATTTGACAATATGCGTTTGTTTGTGAACTGGTAAGAAATCAGATTCGTGACGTGATGTACAACTAGCATCACTTTTAGTCTTGTGCTGTCTTAATCATTTTCTGTTTTTATATTAAAAAAACGTGATCGCAATCAAAACAAAAAGATTATACATTATCATTAGAAAGATTATTTTCAGTTTATAAAATCTTAGTTATTATTTATTTTAAAAATCTTAAAATTTTTTTATTTCTGTTATATCTAACAAAATACATTTTAAAAGTTTAAATTTTTTGAATATTTATTGTGATATTTTTATACATACATATAAATCTATTATTATTGTTTAATCATTAGTATAATTATGTTATGTACATAGAAGTGAAGATTCTAAATACAGCTTCAGGCTATTTTTGAAAAAAAAAGTATTTTAAGTCAAAATAAGTTATTAATAATTTAAATTTCTTGATATCTAATAAATATAGTGAAATATGAAAGATATTAAGAAGAAACATGAATCACATAACTTCAAAATCGCATTAAAATAATCCACATAAAACGTGACCCAGGTGTATACTAAAAATTTATAACTTCTGTAAAATATTAAGCAATATTTCTTTAAATGCATTCATATGAAATTTGAAAGTTGCAATTCATAAATGATAATCCATAAAATTAGAATATAAATAAGATGTAAAATATTTAATTTATAAATACATTAAAACTTATAGACAAATATGAATGTTTGTAGTTATATGCTTGACAATTTTCATCTAGTTGAAATAATAATTAACGGGAAATTGATGTTGGATTATTCACTAATCTTCAAACATCTACATAGAAAAATTACTTATTATATTATTAAATTAATACTTAATTTAGCATTTTTATTGCTCAATGGAATCCTAATATTCACTATATTTTATTCCAAACTTTGCCTCATGGATGATATAATTTAGCAGATAATAGCTCACATACTTTATAAAAAAAAACACATTGTTTGTTGTTATGTTCTGGAAATTTACAGCAATATCAGTACATATGTATATATATTAATTCTAATATTCTCGTGGATAAATGAATTCATATTATTATTTACATGAGCTTTCATGTAATAAAAGTATAAAAACAAAATAACTGATGTTTCAGTACAATAATATATACTTTCCTCAGAGCTTCTTTCTCAAATCATAACAATGTGTGTGGTGAGATTTAAAATCATTATTTATTTATTTTGTTATTTTCTCTTCATTCTTAAATTCTATTGGTTGAGAAGTTTTAGAAAATATTTTATCCTCCAATATCTTTTTCCAAATATTGTTAATTTTCTTTCATTCACACTTTTCATTATGCTCTTAGGTCTTTTAAAAATCTCTATAGCTTCCCTTAGCAGTATTGGGTCATATTGTTCAATTTTTACCAGAATATGTGTTTTATTAAAATTGACATCATGGTTTGTTAATTTAGTGTGTGAATTAATGGCTAATGAATTAGCTTTTTCTAATAACTGCCAAAATGTGTTCTTCCTTTTTATATTTATTCTATGATGTGTCTATCGAATGTATGAATGTAAACAAACTCCGCATGGAATTTCATATACACCATGAGACTCCAAAGGAATTTTATCTTTAGAGTGTAAATTTTCATTAATTTTTTTAAATATAGTATAAATAGTATGGATATTTTTCTTTAAAACATTATCAGTTACTCCTTTACATATGTCCGAACAATCTTAATTTTTGAAGTATCAAAATCTTTTTTCTTATTATATAATGAAGCCCTATTACTAATCATGTGATCAAAACCATCATGAAGAAGCATTTTTTCCAGTAGCATAGATATTTTGGTGAAAATGGCTATCATCAGAAAGTCTCTTAGTTCTATCTAACAATGTCTTTGCCACTGAAAATAATTGTGCTGAGAAGAAAAATGTAGATATCAGTGTGTTTGCTTTCTATGTATACCATGGGATAAAGAACCATTCTTTTTTTCTTTCAATTAAAACATCCAAGAATGGAAGTTGGTTATCATTTTCTACTTCCATAGTAAATTTGATAATGGAAAAAAAATTAAGAAAATTAAAAATTCATCAAGAGCATGCTTATCATGAAGCCAAATAACAAAGATATCATCAATATACCTCGGTCATATAGATGGTTTTTTAACTGCTATCAAAATTTTTCTTTTTCAAGTTCTCCATAAAAATAGAAGCCAATGCTAGGGAAA
Source organism: Epiperipatus broadwayi (assembly GCA_028023455.1). Classification (NCBI taxonomy): domain Eukaryota; kingdom Metazoa; phylum Onychophora; class Udeonychophora; order Euonychophora; family Peripatidae; genus Epiperipatus; species Epiperipatus broadwayi. Next base: position 1,613,611 of record JAQFVV010006236.1, read on the forward strand.
TTGATGAACCTATAGCTAAACCTGATGTTTGTTTATACATCTGACCATCAAAAACAAAAATGTATTTAATAAGCAATGTTCAGTCAACTCACAACAAAGTCAGTCCATTGAATATTTTTCAAAACGTCAACAGTTTCATTTACAGGTACACTAGTAAAAAGTGAAACAATATCAAAAGTTACCAAAATATCATTTTTAGTTAATTTAATATCTTAGATAAACTCAAGAAAATGGTTTGTATTCTTAACAAAAGATGACATTTCTGTTAAATGTAGCTAGAAAACAAGCTAGTGTCTGTTAGTAAACTATCTGCACTAACAATTGGTCTTAATGGAATATCTAGTTTGTGGATTTTTGGCAAACCATATAACTTTGGATAAAATTCATTTGGAGTCTCTTGGTGTATATAAAATTGGATCTGGAGTTTGTTTACATTCATACATTGGAGAGATGAATTGTAGAATAAACATAAAAAAGGAAGAACACGTTTTGACAGAAAAAAAATCAATTCATCAGCTATTTATTCACACATTAAGTTAACAAATCGTGGCATCAATTTTAATAAAATACATTCTAGCAAAAATTGAACAGTATAACCCAAGATTGATAAGGGAAGCTATAGAGATTTTTAAAAAGTCTAAGAGCATAAATGAAAAGTGTGAATTAAAGAAAATTAACAATATTTGGAAAAAGCTATTGGAGGATAAAATATTTATTAAAACTTCTCAACGAATAGAATTTAAGAATGAAAAGAAAATAATGAAAAAAAAACAATTTTTCATCTCACCACACAAATTCTTATGATTTGATAAAGAAGAAGCTCTAAAGAAAGTACTTGTTATTGTACTAAAATGTCAGCTATTTAGCTATTATATTTTTATTATGTGGAAGTTCCTAGAAATAATACTATGAATATATGTATATATTGTACCGAATTTGTACTGTATGAGATCCCACCTACTCTACTTGCTGGGTTTAGCTATGTTTAAACCTTCTTTATAATAAATTTATAATCTTATATTATAAATATGTGAACAAACCGGTACATTCAAGCAGAATGGAGCATACTATTGATGGCAGAGCCATCAACAATACCCTCAGTCAGACCAAGCTATGCAACGCATAACACAGTCACATTTCCAGACAGTGGCCCATCTTGACTGCTAGATTCAAACTGCTACTATCCAAACACTTTATTTTTTTCAGAGTAAACCCCAGGCGCCAGCTAGTTTCAGAACTAACATGTTCGGATAGTAGGCCCATAATCCAGCACTCGAAAAATCCCTTAACTTGCTCAGTCTATTTTTAATTCAATAAGAACTTATTCCTTAACTAGAGGCAAAAGAATTGACCAACAAAAAAAAGCTTTAAGTTTAAAAGACAATTTGTTTTAATTAACATTTATTATACTAATTCTAAATATTTTATAAATCTTATTTAAATGAACATGGGCTTATCATCATTTCAGGCTCACACATATATAATAGCAATATAATATAACAAAGAATTAAATAATATTTGACATTTAAATACAATGAAATCAATATATACTAACGCATGAAAACACACATTAATAGTTCCTCTATCTATGCTATTGAGTTCATATTACTTGACTTTGGAGGCTTTAAGAATGTGATGGCTAATTTAGAAATGAGTATAAGAAAAATGTTATTATCTAGGATTTTAGAACGTGGATACTTCTTACTGTTTGCTGCTTCTAATGAAATATTTCTAACCAGTTAGATTTGAAGTGTATTGAGTAGGTTTAATGCTTATTCATTGGTATTATTCTTGGAAACAGTTAAATATTGATGGAGATTCTTCAAGTTGTTATGCAGGCATTTGTCTATTCTGGGCAGATTGCTGTTTCACTGGAACTCAGGCTGGAGTAAGTCATATGTTTCTGATATTTTTTTAACACTGCATTATTGACTGATTTAATCTCTAGTAAATTGTAATCTCAACTGCAACTAAACTGTTTTCTAAACTCAACTTTCTCAAATGCAACTGATAGTCCGATAAAAAATTGACTATTTATACATAAGATCTGTTATAGACAGGGTATGAGCACAGACTTTCACATGACCCACCACTCTCCACACTATCTCATAACACTGATACACCTGAACACACATATGTCGAAAAGATAAATAATCACCAATATACGTATTTCATGCTAAACCAGCATTTATCTTTTCAACATATGTGTGTTCAGGTGTATCAGTGTTATGAGATAGTGTGGAGGGTGGTGGTCATGTGAAATCTGTGCTCATACCCTGTCTATTACATATATAGACACATGTATATATAAGCCTGTGTATTTCAGCTATAAGATCTGTTGTTGGTTTGATGTCCACTGGCAATATCTGTTGTCGAAATTCCTTTCTGGTTTTTAATTGCATTTTTCCAGATAAACTTTTAATCCTGTTGTTGGAGATGTTAATTAGCAGCCATCGCACACATGTTATTTTTACATTTTTAATTAGTAACCATCGCTGTGTTTTTTAATGATAATTTTCTATATCATTTTTTTAATATTTACTACGCATACATTTATTATATTTACAATTGCACATATTTATTTTACTAACAAATTCATATTAATTTGTCATTTATGCACATATATAATTTAAGATCAATTCACTATTTAGTTTTTAAGATGACTTTTTTTCTTTAACTTAAATAAAAGAGATGTATATTTTTAAACTTTTAGTTTAAACCCTTTTCTTTCTTCCCTTTTTTTTTTAATCAATCATTTATAACTTATTTGAAAATCAACTTCTTTTAATTTTCCCCATCAAACTATGAATTAATAGTTTTTAGCAAAAACTCTTTAAACTTAAAACTTTTAGTTTGACATTTCTAAAGCAAATCCCCTCCCCCTTATAATTAATTAATTGTAACTTTTATTTCAAAAAAACTCTTTGACTTTTAATTTTACGTTTTCGAAAACAAACTGCAATAAAAAAAAAAACTCTTAAACTTTTACATACTATTTCTTTTAACGAATAATTTTTTTTTAATAATTTTTAGACAAAATTATTATGTGCCAACACAATGTTGGTACAATATATATATATACCACACATGTGCTTTTTACATACTGTGGAATTGTGACACTGCAATATCATGCACTATAAAACAAAATTCATTAATTTAATTTTATAAGTTTGTATCATGGTATGGCAGTTTATCTTTGAGCATTCTCGGTAAATATTTGTTTTCAAATTTTGGCTTATGCATAAATATTTAATCATATCCTCTTACTGATATAAATAAGTTCAAAGCTTGTGTTTTTACTTCTTAACTTTACCAAATATTTTATATAGTACTAGACAGGGTATGAAATGTTTTCTAAATGTAAAGCTAGCAACTCTACAATTCTTAAGATAATTCATGAAATACTTTCCTGAAGCAGTAAAATTAAAGTTATTAATTTACCAGTGAAGAAATAAAAATCATGTTTCGAAATGACCACATGTTAAATAAGAATTAATCTTCTACCATATAATACTCTATTATCCAAGCACTTTACTACTTTTACACTGCTTTATTTTCCACCCTTTTCTATAGTTTACAGTTTTGATTGCCCCAGCAATCTTCTTCAGAACATTACGATTGTAATAGTTGAGATTATGAGATATAATGTTCTGAAGAAGACTGCTTGGGTAATCGAAACTACAAAAAGGGTGGAAAATAAAGCATTGTAATTGAGTATTATATAGTATACATTTGGCAATGCAATAGAAAAGAGTAGTTATTATACTTCTTGAAGAAAATAAAAGAATACTGGAATTAATCTTTTCTTAGAGAAATAATGAAAATAAATTTGTACCTTTGTTATTTGTACTAATAAAACAGTTCAATTTGTAACCAGGTCAAGAGATAATTTTTTGGTGAAAACTGAAAAGTATTGAATTTATATGTAGAAAATGTGAACTGGAAGATAACTCCTGTAGATAACCTTGCATACTATAAAAAAAAAAACTTTAAATTTATATGAAAAGTTTAGCCAAGGATCTGAAATGTGTAACTCTAAACCATTTTCTGCAAATATGGGGAGACTGTATAGATTCAAAATAAACTATAAAACAAAATCACTAAAATGGCTGCCTATATTGATAATGAGGCAGCCATTATTCTTCCAGTATAATTTCAAAAAAATTATTGAAGGAAAATGTTATTGTCGTGAACAAGAGTTTGGGGGGGGGGGATGAAGTTGTTGATACAATTGTTAAAGAAGTAGTAGAAGATATTGAAAACCATACACAATTTCTAACAGATGATTTTAAAAATCTTGTTATATCATCATCAGAAGAGAAATAAGAAAAATCGGACTGGGAAAAAGAAATAACAATACATTAGAATAACTTAATGAATTGTTCCAGGTTGCACAAACTCTTGTAAAATATTATTTTATGTGTTATATAATATGTATAGGTATTTATCAATTAAAATTACAGCAAAAACATAACAAAAATAGTTACAATTTATCCAAACCACTTCAAACACTTTTTAGCAAAACTTTATTTCTACATATACATGCATCTACGTTTCGACTGACTTGCAGTCTTCTTCAGAGTTATGATATAATGAACAAAATAAAATACATAACTATATAATAACACTATAAAAAATGTAAACAATAAAAAACTAAAAACAAAATATATTTTTAAAAAAACAACTAATAAAACAAATAAATAATCAAACCCAAATAAAACAATATAAAATAAACTGGGTATGTTCAAAGATTATAATGTTTATAGGTTTTAGATATTAAAAAATAATAATAAATATAAAATATTATTTTAACAGAAGAATGAGTAAGGAAATAATAGATATTCTATGATTTAAAATTAAAAGAATATTAGTTAATAACCATAAAGTTTGGTTTTCTGAAGAATAAAATAATTAGTAGATTGTTAATAATAATAAAATAGAAAAGATATATTTAGATTAATAGTTGTTCTTGAATATATGTATAAAATTAGGAATACACATGTATAATTTATATTTATTTTCTATTTATGTTGTACATTTTATTTTATATTAATTGTTTTATTTGGATTTGATTATTTATTTCAGTTTTATTAGGTTTTTTTTATTTATATATATTTTATGTTTTTAGTTTTTTATAGTATTATTATATAGTTATGTATTTTATTTTATTTTGTTCATTATATCATAGTTCTGAAGAAGACTGCAGGTCAGTCAAAATATAGGTGTATGTATAAATAAAGAGTTTTTCTAAAAAGTGTTTGAAGTGGTTTGAATAAATTGTATTTATAGGATATTGCAGCAAAATAAAGAAAAGTGTGATTTTGATAATATTTAGCAAAAATAGCTATGAATAATAAATTAAGAGAGCACATTTACTTATGTATTTTCTATGTATATGATTACTCATTCATATTTCTAATGATAATCAAACTTACTTTAAGAATAAGAAAAACTTAGACTTTCCAATTAAACAAGTAATATGTCTAAGCTCCCTAAAATGTAGGCAATGGTGAAGTACAAATTGTAATATTAATTGGATTCTCATAATCATAGCAAGTGGATTGTGTAAACATGATAGAAAATTTATGCAACAAATATTTAAATATATGCAAAGTAGATTAGAGAACCACTTTTTGGAGAGAGAAGCATGCTTCCTTTCATTTTATAGATTAGGTGTTGTTAGTTATAAGCCATGCTTCTTTGATTTTAGCTTGTTTTTGTTTTGTTTTTTTACTAAATGAACAATGAAGATTCACATTATTGATTTTCTGATGCTATTAGTATATCAGAAAAATCATCAGCTTCATCTGATCTTGGAGACCTAAATAATACCAATAAGATAGGCTCTATTACTTGAATTCACAGGATGGTTCAAGTCTTGGTGGAAGTTTACCACATTCTTATGCTGATATCTTTTTAAAAACATATATTGGCATCCATAAAGCCATTTTGATGAATTGGAAAATAAAACAACTTACCATCATTATGTTTTTAAAATGATAGCATAATAATGTGGTAAACTTCCACCAATGCTTGAAACATCCTGTGATTTCAAGAAATAGAGGCCTATCTTATTGCATTATTTAGAATTTTAAGATTACCTGAAGTTGATGATTCTTTTGCTATATCAATGGCTTCAGAAAGTCAGTAATTTGATTCTTCACTTTCCATTTAGTAATAATAAGCTTTAGTAGAGTAAGTTTTAAGTCATGTGACATCTGATTTTTTATTATTACTATTATTTTTAAAAATATGAATGAGAAAACACATACATAGATAATAAATAAGTAAATGTGTTCCCTCATTTTATTATTCATAACTTTATTTAGTTAGGTTTATGCTATAATCTTAATATATATATATATATATATATATATAGGTACTTATATATATATATATATATATATATATAGGTACTTACAACTGCAGATCACTTTCAAGTGAAGGAAGATTGCAAGAGTTAGAAGAAGAACTGTCTTATATTAAATGGGACATTATTGGACTTTGTGAAGTTAGAAGAAAAGGTGAAGAAACAATTGATTTAAAAAGTGGACATATACTCTACTATAAAGGCACAAATATTGGAAATACAAGTGGAGTAGGATTCATTATAAATAAAAAATGGAAGAATAACATTGTGGAGACTGATGGTGTATCAGACAAAGTGGCAAGATTAGTTTTACAACTTAATAGCAGATACCAAATGCAGATAATTCAGGTTTATGCCCCAACAAGTTCTCATAGTGATGACATTATAGAAGATTTTTATATGGATGTACAAAAGGCTTTTGATGAGAGTAAACAACATTTTAAAATTGTTATGGGAGACTTTAATGCTAGAATTGGTAAACAAATGAAAGATGAAAATGCTGTAGGTAGTTTTGGTTATGGCAATAGAAATGAGAGAGGGCATAGACTTGTGGAGTTTGCAGAAAAAGAAAAACTTTATATTATGAATTCTTTTTTTGAGAAAAATGTTAAAAGGAAATGGACATGGAAGCATTTAAATGAAGGTACGGCTGAATTGGATTATATTTTGACTAATCAAAAATACATATTTCAAGATTGTAATGTTCTTAATAAATTTAACACAGGTAGTGATCATCGATTAGTAAGATGTAAGATACATGTTAATGCAAAACTAGAGAGACAAAAATTTATTAAGAAAAACAATATTTACAGTTGATATTCCTAATCTCCAGAAACATTCTAATGAATTTAAATTAGAACTTACAAATCGGTTTCAAGTATTAGTAGAGTTTGAACATGATTCAGATTTGAATGATATTAATAGGAAAATAAGTGATACACTTTTAAAAACTGCAACAAAGATAGCTGGTAGAAAAAAGCAGCAATTGACCAATAAAATTTCTACTGAGGCTAGAGTATTTATGAAGAAAAGAAGGAATATAAGGATATACAACGATGATGCATTAAAAAGGATTGAATATCTCGAATTTGTAAAATGGTGCGGAAAAGAGTTGAAAATGATATAAGAAAGTATAATTGTGTACTAGCAAGGAAAGCTGTAGAAGAGAATAAAAGTCTAAAGAGTGTAAAACAACATTTTGGTATTGGTAGGAAATTTATATCTGCAATAAGAAAAAAAGATGTCATTATTACTAAAAAGAGAGATGACATCATAAAATGTGTAGAAAACTTCTATCAAAAATTATATAGTAATAAAGAACAAGTGCCTCCTATACATATTATATCTTCCGAATTGTCCAGAATTTTGAATGAGGAAGTGAGACATACAATTAAATTTATGAAGAAAGGGAAGGCTCCAGGTAATGATGGAATTATAATTGATATATTAAAAGAAGCAGGTGAAGAAATAGAATTTTTTTTAGCAAAGTTATATACCAAATGTCTAAATGATAAAGATGTATCAGATGATTGGAAGAATGCAATATTAATATTAATATTTAAAAAAAGTGATAAAGAAGATATTAGAAATTACAGACCTATCAGTCTTTTATCAGTTTTATACAAAAATTTTACTAAGATAATTACAATTCATCTACAGAGAACACTGGATTTCCACCAACCAAGAGAACAAGCTGGATTTAAAAGTGGTTTTAGTACAGTAGATCATATCCAGGTATTGAGAGAAGTTATAGAAAAGACAAATGAATATGAATTGCCATTATGCTTAGGATTTGTAGATTATGAAAAGGCATTTGATTCTATAAACATTTCTTCAGTGATTAAAGCATTGGATCATCAAGGTGTAGATCCAGGATATTGTCATATTTTGAAGAATATTTATAAAAATGCAACAGCAACAATTAGATTACATAATGATAGTAGGAAAATCAGCATTGAAAAGGGTGTAAGACAGGGTGACTCCATATCTCCAAAACTTTTTACAGCAGTGCTGCAAGAAGTATTTTGTGGATTAAAATGGGAAGCTAAAGGAGTGAAAGTAAATGGAGATTATTTAAGTCATTTAGATTTTGCAGATGATGTAGTTGTTTTTGCAAATAATGCTTTAGAGCTACAGGAAATGTTGCAGGAATTATCAGATGAAAGTAGGAAAATAGGACTAAAGATAAATGTTAAAAAGACTAAAGTAATGTTTAATAGATTTTCTCAAAATATGAAAATAAAGATTGATTATGATGAGTTAGAAAAAGTTAACAGTTACAAATACCTTGGTCAGATTATTAATACAGATGGAAATATAATGGATGAAATTAATCATAGAATTAAACTTGTTTGGAGTGCTTTTGGTAGAAATAACTTGATACTAAAAGGAAATATGCCTATGTGTTTGAAAAGGAAGGTTTTTAATAAATGTGTTTTGCCAGTTCTTACTTATGGATCTGAGACTTGGACACTTAATAGAAGAGCAATACAGAGACTTCAGACCACTCAAAGAAGTATGGAGAGATGCATGTTGGAAATAACAAGAAGGGATCGAAAACGCAATGTATGGGTAAGAGAACAAACAGGTGTTACTGACCTCATTGAAAAAATTAAAAGTTGAAATGGAGTTGGGCTGGACATATTGTTAGAAGAGATGATAACAGATGGACAATTGAAATTTTAAACTGGATTCCAAGAGATTGTAAAAGACCCAGAAAGAGACCACATGTGAGATGGGTGGATGAAATAAGAAAGTGTGCAGGGGTGATGTGGAGAAGAGAAGCTAAAGATAGGAAAAGATGGATTGAACTTGGAGAGACCTTCATCCTACAGTGGATTGATAATGGTTGATGATGATGATATGTACTATATAAATACATAAAATAATATTTTATAAGAAAGTATGGTCATTTAATAAATAATACAGTGATAAACTTCAAACAATTATTAAGCTCAGTTTTCAATGCATAATACTTTATGAAAACTAAACTACAATTTATTTTATCTAATGTAAACATAACATCATTGTCAACCATTATCAATTCATTGCTCGGTGAAGATCTCTCCAAGTTCAATCCATCTCAGATCTCTAGCTTTTCTTCTCCACATACCCATGCACACATTCATATTTCATCCATTCATGTTTTTGATGTAATAAGGTAATTATTGAAAGCCCATGTATTGTTTGATAGAGATACCCTTATTTTATATGATTAGCTACACATAAGATTCTCCAACATATATATGACATGATTTTATTTATTAAAATATGTTTCTTTATTCTATTATAAATATTTAATTCGTCATTCATATACATATATGATTTATAGTCATACAAACAATGCACATTACTTGAATGTATCATTTATTTTATAGCAAAATAACATTTCAACTTTGTAGAATAATGTTTTTGTTTTATTTTTTAAGTTATAGGTTTTAAAACAAATCAGAATATTAAAGTCTATTTTTATGTATAAAAATATCCAGTCATTTTTTAATGGAATTCGAACTTGGTTCCACTCATTAATTTTATTTAATTAAAGACATTGAGATGTATTTACAAAAATTTTATGAAAGTAAATGGCAATTTATCATTTTGTTCAATATTATCAATGTACATTGTGTTTTTTAATAATTTTGAAAAATATATTTATCTTATTGATAAATATTTCATTCATTTTTAGATCTGACTTAGTATTATTGTATTCAGTTGAGTTTTATCTTTTCTTCAAGAGTCTCATATGTTTGATGTATAATTAATGTGAATTTAAAACCCAATTCTGATACCTGTTTATTATTTATTCATTGTCATTTCTAACCATTTCAATCTATTGCAGGATGAAGGTCTCTAAGTTTAATCTATCCATCCATTTCATATATAGTCTCTTTCTAAGTTTTTTTACCATCTCTTGGGATCCCATTTAAGATTTTAACTTCTACTATTATCATCTAGAAATATTTCCATTCTAGCTCTATTTCAGTCTCTTTAATTCTTTCAATGATGTCTGTTTTTTGTCCCACCCAAGTATTTCGTTTTCAATCCCTTCTTGTTAATTCTAATATACATCTCTTCATACTTCATTTATCGGCCCAAAGTCCCTTGATTGCTCTTTTGTTAAGTGTCCAAGTCTCAAATCCCTAAGTAAGAATTAGTTAAACATGTTAGTTGTTTTTATCAAAAGCAATTCATCCAAGTTTGGTTCTACAATTAATTTCATCCATTATATTTCCATCTATAATAATAATCTTAATTATTACTACCACCATTTCTTTTCTTCTGAGTTAATATATTGAAAATTGTTTTAGTCTCTTTAACATTTATCTTTAGTCCTATTTTTTAGTTTCATCTGATAACTCTTGCAACATTTTCTGAAGCTTTAATTGCAAAAGCAGCTACATCATCTGCAAAATCTGGATAACTCCATTTACATTTACTCCCTTAAGCTTCTCATTTTAATCCTCAACATATTTTTTATAAAACTGCTTTAAAAAGTTTTGAAGATAAGTATGCATTGCAGTACATTATTAGAGTGAGCAAATCTCTGCTTAAAATATAAATATATTTTAAGAAATTAATGATTTTAAATATGAGTAGATTTATGTTTTATTGGTTTTTAAAAGTTTATTTTATACTTTTATGAACTGAGGGTAATAATTTATAATCATATTTTATAGAAGCAGCTTAGCAACTGAAATACAATACAACTTCTTTCCTTTATCAATCTCAACAATTAATTTTGTTAGTTTAATATATGGTTTGGTTAGAGAATGAAATCTAGTTTTCATAATCTATAATTACAATTGAATTTGGCCAACCAATCGCGTGTATTTGTGTTTAAAAAAATGTGTGTGTGTGTGTGTGTGTACTAAATATCATTTGCATTAGAAATATGTAATCAATTTTGTTTATCTCTAATTTCTATATAGTATTTGAGAACTATTTATATGTATATCCACACCCATTTAGTCATAATTTTGGAATTTGATAAAATCAGCTTGACATGTCAGACAGCTACAGTAAAATCTTATGAATAAAAAATTTTTAGTCAGAAAATTTTAATTATCTTTATAAGATTCAGTTATAAACAGAGCAAAACTCTCTATACAGTATTGCCACCTGTGCTAAACAGAGTAATCAATGGATGCCAGAAGGCAGGTGGCAATACTGTATAGAGAGTTTTGCTCTGTTTATCAACAATTAATGTGCTAGTATAGGAAATGTGATCATGTGATGCTTAAAGATTCAGTTATCTTATTTTTTTTAATTTTAATCTAAATTTTTTAAATCTTTAATCTACTACTTTCTCTTTTTTGGAAAACAAAAAATTTAAAAACAACTTAAGTTATTTTGTTCATTTTTTTTAATTATTATCTATCATCATCATTATTTTCGACCATTATCGATCTCCAATCTCAAGCCGCTCTTCTCCATATCATCCCTACACACGTTTTTATGTCATCCATCCATCTCACATGTGATATCTTTCTAGGTCTTTTATAATCTCTTGGAATCCAGTTTATGATTTCAACTGTTCATCTATTATCTTTTCTAGCAGTATGTCCAGTCCAACTCCACTTCAGTCTTAATTTTTTCAATGATATCACCCATGTATTTTTTTTCAATGTCTATTTGTTATTCCTAACATATATCTCTCCATACTTCATTGAGTAGTCTGAAGTCTTTGTATTACTCTTCTGTTAAGTATTCAAGTCTCAGATTCAGAAGTAAAAACTGGTAGCACACAGTTTTTAAAATTCATCCTTTTCAAACTACTTTTAATATTGTTATTTGTACCAAAAGCCAGCCATGTTTAATTCTATGATTAATTTTATTTATTATCCATACATATACACAAAAATTTATGTTATTTTATTAACATCTTTATATGTCTATCTGCTCATTGGAAGACATTTTATTGACTTTATATATATTTTTAAATATAATATATTCTAATGAAAAGATGAGTTTCTCTCCCCAAGCTGCCTGCAGTTCCATCTCTGAATAAATACATGTTATGCAGCAACATATTTTAGCTATTTACTGCAATAATTATAAAGTGCTAGTGTGTTGCAATATTAGGTATGTAATGTATTTCACACCTTGACCCTTAATATAATAATGTGCTAATATTAAATTTCACAGGATTTCATGATGTCAAGAAGAGCATTGGAAAAGATTGATAAAGGTACAAATCACTATCATATTTTATATTGTACTTTTGTGATCTAAACATTCAATAATCTTAATATTTTTATGGGCAATAGATAAATTGTGTCACTAAATAATGTCTTTATTCATGGATGATGGTATTGGATCATAGAAGGAGACTCAATCAATTTTCATTGAGACACTGTGCAGTTCTTATACGTAGAATTATTCTTTAGAAATTAAATGAATATATTAAAATTAATTTATACAATAATTCTCTCATATTCACTGCTTTGGCTGTATGTCTGAGACCATATATAATACAAACTCTGTATAATGTTTACACAGTCTTAAGATAGTTTTTTTAAAATTTATATTAATATATCAACAAAAATAATTTTTTTAAAAATAATGATATTGGTAAAAAAGATCCTAGAATATTAAACTGAGAGAGAACAAGTATATGACTGTATGAGATCATAAGACAAATAAATAGCATCTGAGAGCTTACTCTTTGTGGTGGCCATAGAAATCACCATGCGCATAAAATTTACACATTTAGATTAACTCGTAAATTGAAAGATTTCATGAGTACTAATGTGTAATAGGAATTGTGGACTTAATCAGTGAAGTATTGAATAGCTTCAATCTCTCAGATCTAAATGCTTTAGTTTTGCCTATTCATATGGAAAGTAGGTTGAAGTAAAAAGTGGTTCTGCTCTTTTCTTCCAAAGTCATAAGCGGGTTTAAGACCTGTAAAGGTCCCTATCTTCATATTTTTAGGCGCATAATCTTGAGGTTCACAATCTTAATAAAATATTTCATTTAGATTAATTAATTTTAATTCTTATCTAATATATTTTCCAAACCATGGATAATGAATCCTGAAGGACTCAATACATGGCTTAATTATCATGTCAATGGGTACAGTATTTTTTTACATTAGAAAGTGAATGGCTTCTTATATTTATGTAGTTGATAGTGATTGATTTTTCCATCTATATTATAGACAAGCTATTAATCTAACATTCATGGTTTCTTGACTTATCCAGATTAAGTTTATGATCAGCAATCACTCACAAATGAGTATACCCCCCCCCCCAGATACACTAGCAATAAGTTTTACAATGATGATACGAAACAATCCATAAAACAAATATGTCCATATATAGAACATGCTGCTCTATTATTTTGTTTATCTGATATGTTGCTGTGCTGCATTTTAAGTTATAGAGGAAACTTTTTAAAAAATATTTCAACACTGTTTAATTGTAGCTTTCCAGTTTAGTCTATCCTCAGCCATATCTTTCTAATAAAGTCATCAACATGGCACTTTTTCAGAATGTCTTTGAGACAATCTTTATAAAGAAAAGAAAACAGGATCTGCCTTTCCCATAAAAACATGACCATGTTTACTATAAAATATTAAGAAATCTTATATTGCTCATTTATTTTATATATCCAATTCAACAATGAGAAAATTTTACAACTATAGACTATACTATCAATTTCGACAAGTTGAAAAATTGATTGACATTATAATCTTCCTATTGTATTTTTATAATTTTATGAAGCATTCATAAAGGACATTTTTCTAATATTTTATGGTTATCAAGTATTCAAGTTTCATTTCCGTATAATAAATTAGGTAAAAGTTCTATATATATATTCAATTTAGTTACATTAGTATCTAACATTTTATGGTTATTGACTTAGTTCCATATAAATAAATTAGGTAAAATGACAGCTTTATATAAAGTTGATTTAGTTACTTTAGTTATTTCACTGTGATGAAATATTCCTATTTTTCAACTTGGTAAATCAATACCATCACATTAGAGTCTATGTCTACGTTCACATTTCTACTTATAAAATTACCGATATTTAAATTAGTTTATATTCTAAAGTTGATAACCATTCAAACTAAAAGTTTCTGAAGATTTTTTTGATCACTTGCTAATAAAGGACATGTTTTTTGAACACTAATTATTGAACCTAAGTCTTTATAAGTTACTTTTAAAACATTAAATACATTTTGTTGATTGTTTTTTTGAATTGACAAGGATAATACAATCATGAGATTACTGTAAATCCTGAATCCAAGATAAAGTTCTTGTTACTTTTAATAGTTTAAATATTGTATTATTAAAACTGTATTCAATCTTGATCCAGGATTAATTAAGTTGTCTATTAACAGTTCCAAATATTAGTTATAAAAATTGAAAACAATGTTGGAGCAAGTATCCACTCTTATTCTAACCGAGCTTTCATTTTAAATGTCTTAATTCTTTCATTCCATTATATAGAAGGTGTACAATATGAATAAACTTTGATAAACACCAACTAGTTTCAGAAAGTGCCATAGGCCCTTCTAATCTAATTGAATCAAATGCCGTGATCAAATCAATAAAAACAATATATAAATCCCTTTTGTTTCTGATTCTTTTCTTGCATTACTTGCAAAAACCATGACAATATTACTTCTTAACTCTTTTAAACTATTTTTCAGTCTTGTAACTATTTATCTTTTACTGGAAGCAACTTTTTCAACGAAATTCTTGAAAATAATGTAGTGGATAATAACAATGTTCAATAATAATCACTACAATTTTGTTTATTTTCTTTATTTTTAAAAATTGGAACAGTTGAAGTGTCTTTAAGATCAGACACTCAATTGTATAAGTCTATAACAAATTCCATTATGATATACAGCCCTTCCATGTTTAAGAATACAAAGAACTGTTTTGACTTCATTATACTGAATACCTTTCTTCAAAATGAGCAGACAAATGGGTATATTATTAAAACTTATCATCTCAATGCTTGTATTGTCATTCAAAAGATGATCAAAATAATCTTTACAACTTTTTTAAATATTATTGACATCTAAGATTATGATAATTGTAGTTTTATGACTTGATTTAAATGCATCAAAAAAAAAAAAATTCTAAAGTAACCATAATCAGTAAATGTCTGTATCTTCTTTGGAGTTTTAATCCACCAATCATTTTTAAGCATTACTACCAATCATTGAAGTTCTAACTGTTCAATCTCTATGCAGAGTATGAAATTTTACATTTCATTTATTCTGTCAAGCAGAAAATGCCACATGTTCCTTTTAATCAATTTACTAATATTAAGACCATTGTCAATAAAATAGTCTTGATTCTTCGTTTTAATAAACCCCAAAATAGATTTTTTTGCATCTATAGCATAACTCCTTAAGGGAATTCCATGCCATAACATTTTTGGAGGTCCAAATTAAAAATTTACTGTTTAATAGGTTAAAATTTAGCATATATAATAGATGCTTCTAAAAAACAAATATCAATTTTCTATGGAATATGAAATAAAATGTATTCTTAAATGCAACTATCATATTAATCTTGAAGCATAGTAACATATAATGTGTCCAATAATCTGTGCTTACCTTGTATTCTGATTCCTAATAATAATTAGCAAATTCTTATAGTCTCTCAATTTTTATTCCATCTAATATAAGCTTTGGTAATCAAAAGATGGTAGTGTTTATTAAATCCCTATCCAGTATTGTTCTATCTGAATACCCCTAAATTAGTTTCTAGCTTATGGCTTTCATTCATGATGAGTTTTTTTGGATTTTTTTAAACAATGAATATGAATCTCTTGGATCTAATGTACCTTTCCTCTAGCAGCCTTTTTATTTTTTGCTATACTATCAATCAACCTGTCCCAACTGAAAAACATTTATTTTCCCAATTCAAGCCTATTTTCTTGTGTAGTTATATAGATATGAAACCAATTCAGTTTCTATATATTATGGCCAAAGAATAAATGTGCCTAAGCTTACAAAAAAAATAAGATCACCATAATATATAGAAATTGAACTGGTTTCAAGTCTATTTAACTAACTATACAAGCAAGTAATGTGGGATTGAATAAAAATTAAATGTTTTTCAATTTTCCTAGTAGATTTATAATATAACAAAAAGTAAAAAAAAAAAAAAAATCTGCTAGAGGAAAGTACATTAGATCCAATACACCATTCAAAAAAATCCAAAAAACTTTTCATTGATGAAAACCATAAACTAAAAAACTAGTTCTAGTGATGTTTGATAGACCGTACTGGTTAGGGACTTATTAAGTACTAGAATCTATTGATTATTATAAATTGTACTATATGGCATAAAAGTAGGAGAATGTAATAATTTGCTAATCAATAATATGTGTAAACTAAGGTCATTTGATGTCTTGTTAGTCGTGGAATGTATTAATAGTTTTGTTCTAATTATTGTTCTGAATGTGGATGTATAAATGTTTTATAATATTTTTTCTGCCTAACATAGTGTTTGTAACAGGTAATCCATGTGTTGTGTAAAAATTCAATAACAGAATATATTTTAATTTGCAGCATCAATACCATTATTTCTAACAACTTTGAGTTAAGTCTATTGTTTTTATCAACATGTGCTTTAAATTCTCTAAGGAGAAATATTATTTATTTTAATGGTATTGTTCTAATAATGCTATCCAACAAAGAATAAAAGCTTTATCTGAATCCTCAAAACATAATGTTGGAGCATATGAACCAATAAAATGAGCATAAGTACATTGTGTAAACCGAGATCCATCACTAGTAGCCTTTCATTGATGTATCAAGGAATTTCAAGAATAAAAGATTAAGAAAACATTTAATAGCTAAATAATATATCTCTTACAGCCTCCTCTATTAGAAACATTTCATGTCTTCAAAGCTCATATATTCTGTTGTAAATTGTCATACATTTTAACATGATTTTTCATAAATTTAAAGAAGTATTAATCAGGATCTAAAGGGCTAATCTCCAATTGCATCACATTCTCCAAGACATACAATGTTTTTCTTAAAACTTGATGCAACGTGTAGGATTTTACTCTAGACACCTCTGGGTTTGGATCTTTTACAATGTGTGTGTGCACATTTAATGTGCATGTCACTACAAAACGATAAGAAAAATGTATATAAGTCTACTGCTTTTTTTTAAAGCCAAACTTGGTACTCACTTCATTGATATCTTAAAAATTTTTATTGCACATTACAATAACAAATCGATCAATTCTTCCAAGGCCACTGATTCACATCTTATAACGTAGTTAGTTCATGGACTTATCACCTTAAATGTCAAAGCAAAAGACTGATTAGATTTTAAAGCACGAAATAATTATGAAGCATTTTTAATATAATGCATTTAAAAATTACAGTGAATTAACCTAATGCAATCACTACATTATAAACCAAATGTGCATATCATTACTTTAAAATCTAACGAGTTTTATGTTATTTATAATGGAAAATTTATGTACATTACATTAAGATACGATCTCTAGCCATCACTGTTTTGGTATTGTATATAATTGTTTATTGGCTGGTTTATTTTAGCATGCTGCTAAAGGTGGTAAGCATTTGTTATCAATAAAATGATTGACTGACTTGTTTTAAATATTGTTAACTAGTAATTAACTTCTACTATTATTTTTAGTTTAGCAATATCTCATTTATGATAATCATTATTAATATTCTTAATATAATAGTTTGTAGTTGTTTTCATCTAATATTTAATACCCAACATATAGGCTATATATATACCTGTACAATCAATGCAATATATAATGTTCTTTGAGCTCGGACTTTTACACGACTCTCAACACTATCTCATACCACTGATACACTTGACCACGTATTTAATAAAATAGTATTGTGATTATTTTATGCTTTAAACATCATATTGTTTTTTTTTATTTGGTATCTATAGTGATAAGGCATTCTACATTACATTAACATATAGCTAGTAGGATATGCAGTCAGGTGAAGAATGCTGATACGAACCATAAAGTAATTGGACGATTAATTTATTATGATCTATAAGTTGGTAAGAGTTTGCTATCGAGGAATTGAGTGGCTGCTCATTTTGCTAAGAAGTAATAATGTTAATTACGCATATATAAATTCAGCTAATCAAACAATTTTGATTAGTAAATGAATATCTAGTTACATTAGAAATGAATGCTTCAAATTGTACAATCTTAGTTCTACTTATATGAAATTATACTAGTCTGGATTTAACTAACTACAACACAATAAAGTCATTCTTATGCACTTAACATGTATATTTATAAATATCCCTGGCCATTTTACTAAGCTTTTAATAATGCATTTAAAAAGGAGAGGGGTTTTCCATTGGCTACGTATTACGTGTGATTCAGTATAAAATAATGGATTTATTATGTAGGTGAAATATAGATAAATTCATAAAATTAGCTATTCAAAAAAAAAAGAAAAACTAGCTCAAATATATTTTATAATTTTTGTTTAAAAAAAAAAAAACGACAGAAAATGGCGATGTAGTCTTAATTACAGTGCAATAATTGATTCAGGCATGTTTCAAAGATACTTGTTCAGTCTTTATTTTTTTAGAATTGAAAGATTAAATTCTTAGAAAGATGCTTAACATATGTAATTATTCAATTTGTGTAAATTACTAAGCTTTCAAATAAATAAAATTTTTATTATGCTGAGATTACAAAATCTAATTTAAAAATTAACTTTCAAGCCATTATAATTACGCAATAATCCTTGTTATAGAATTCCATCGTAGAAACAGCAATATTTTCTTTCAGTAGATTTCAAAAAAATATTTCAGTACCTTTTTAATTTGATATCTCGTTGCTGTGGATTCACTTAATCCTTTTGAAATGGGTTATTCTCTTAACAACGTTTTAACGTCAGAATCTAAAAGTTTAATAAAAACAGTTTTCAATTGAAATGAGAGATGAATTTAATTACAGCTGTCTGGAGGTTATTTTATCTTCTAATTTGAATATTGAATTCAACTTGGTCTTGTTTATAGTAACATTTCAGAACTGATCACGTAATGATACACAAAAAATAATATATAAGTAAAAAGAATAAATAAATGTTGGGTTGTTGCTATTTTATAAAATACTTAAAAATAGTGACAGCTGTAACTGACAATTAAAAGTATCATTCATTTGTAATAGTAGATGGTAAAATAAAGGGGACCGTTAATTCACCACTAATAACAACCATGTTTAAGCAACTTTGATATATTAATGACGTTAAATTTTCGTAATATTAATTTCCACTGAAATATAATTTTGCGGATATACAGTATCATAATCATTTTCAACAACTAATGATCTACTGCAGGATGAAGATCTCTCCAAGTTCAATCCATCTTCTTTAATTTCCAGATTATCTTCTCTACATTACACCATCACAAGTCTTTATTTTATACATCCATCTCACATGTGATATATTTCTTGGTATTTTATAATCTTAAAATAGGCAAAACTCTCTATACATATTGCCTCTCAGTGCAAGCCAGAGTAATCAATGGATGCCAGAAGGTTTGTGCATAAAATCCCCATCTAGTACCTACTTAGCCAATATCCCCAGACTAGTTTCTGACTTGTGGCCTTTGTCAGTGAGGAGCCTTGGATCTGAGAGCACTGCACCTAGATCTTAGGATCTAATGCAGCCCTCCAGCAAACACCTTTTATTTCTATTTAACTACAAAATTTTGAGTCTTAAATTGAAACACCATAATATTTTTAATCCAAGCTCATTAGCTTATATAGTCATATAGGTCTGAACTTAGTTCAGTACACAAAATGTGATCATGTGATAGTGGTGGCTATGGTTATTAAAAAAGCAAAGACACCAAAATATATAGATACTGAACTGAGTTCAGATCAATATGACTATATAATCTAATGAGCTTGGATTGAAAATATTATGGTTAACATTCATAGTTTTGTAGTTAAGTAGAAATAAAAGATGCAGTTGGAGGAAGGCATTAGATCCTAAGATATATGTGCAGTGCTCTCAGATCCAAGGCTCCTCACTGATGAAGGCCACGAGCCAGAAACTAGTCTGGGGATATTGAATGAGTAGACACTAGATGGAGATTTTATGCACAAGCCTTCTGGCATCCATTGATTACTCTGGCTTGGACTGAGTGGCAATACATATAGAGAGTTTTGCCTGTTTTAATAACAATTATAAGCAAGCATAAGAAAAGGTGATAGTGTGATGTTTATTTTACAATCTCTTGGAATCCAGTTTAAGATTTCAATTGTCCATCTATTAATATCTCTTCAGCAGTATGTAATGTCCAACTTCACTTCATTCATTTAATTCTTTCAATGATATCAGTAATCGCTATTTATTCTCTCACTCATTTATTTTTCTTTCGATTTCTTCCATACTTTGTAGGGTGGTTAGAAGTTTTTATATTGTTCTTCTGTTAACGATCCAAATCTCAGATCAGTAAGTAAAAATTGGTAACACACATTTATTAAAAACCTTTTTGAAACACAACATTGAATACTAGGTGGTTAGAAGTTTTTATATTGTTCGTCTGTTAACGATCCAAATCTCAGATCAGTAAGTAAAAATTGGTAACACACATTTATTAAAAGCCTTTTTGAAACACAACATTGAATACTAGCAAAATAAATATATAATTCTCTCATGACCATGGTTTCATCCATTAACAAATAAACCTCAAGTGGAAATAAAATAAACACATACATATAACAAACTTTTAATAAATCATATATAATTCTCTCATGACCATGGTTTTATCCATTAACAAATAAACCTCAAGTGGAAATAAAATAAACACACACATATAACAAACTTTTAATAAATCATTTATATCAAAGGAAGTTTTCATAATATTGATGGTCTCAAATTTTTATCATCAGAATTCCCTTATCTCTTATTTATTTATTTTTTTTCATGAAAAATAACCTTTATATTGTCAATTAGTATTTTACGACTTGTTTTTAATTTATGAAGATACAAAATGGAGTTATACTTATTTTGAACATAATTTTAATGAACTTGTACTCTTTCATTAAAACTCAATTTTACTTTGACCCTTTATAAACTTTATGACAATTGCAAGAATCTTATAAACTGTATCAGAAATACATTTACCACCAATAAACTATTTTGAATTATTTGATAATGAATTTAAATGGAGGCGTTTTTTCCAAGCAATTTTTATACCATCAAATAAATGATTATTAGCCGAGAGGTATCGCAGCCGCCATGCAAGCAAGTAGTTGGTTGCAGATGGTTGTGGGTTCGCGTCCCGGCCGATGCTATGACATATGAAAAATTGAAGATTTAAATAATAAAGAAGTAAACTATTTTCATTAACATTTTTATTAATATTAGCCTTATAGATATTTTTATTACATATGATATTTCTAATAAATTCATGATATAATCAGAAGTCAATTGTTTTGTTTTTTTTTTTAAAATACAGTATAAGAATTACTTTGAAAATTATTAAACCTATATATAACAAAAATTTAAAAAAAAAGTGAAAGATTGATCAACTGACAGGCCTTATTATGTTTCTTAAATTTTTATGTTTAATAGCATGACAAAACTTAAATCTAAAAAATGTTAACCTGAACCAACACCCTCCCCCCCCCCGTCCAATAGCAAAAATTAATATTAGAATCAATTTGACAAACAAATCCTTTAATTTATATTTCTAAACAACAAACAATCATCAACATATCTGATAAATAATTCTAAAGAAACAGAAAAATGTTTAATAATACAATTCCCTAAGAAATCAATAGATCATTAAAGGAGAAATAACACACCCAGTAAACATCACCCCGCCCCCCCTACATCGGCCAGGAGGCGAACCCGCAACAACCGTCTGCTTGCTTGCAAGGCAGCTACGCTGACCTCTCAGCTAACAACGCTTGGCAGTAAACATCATTTTTTAATTATATAAAGTACATTATTATACATGAAATCTTTTAACAATAAAAAGTCTTTAATAACTTTAATCTTATCAGCAGAAACATATTCATTTCCCTCTAAAATAGAAATACATGGATACTTTTTAATCTATCAACTGATTGATACATATTATCAAATACACAAATGCCCATATCTAACACAATAAATTTTGTCAGCCCCCCCCCCCCATAAAAAACAAATCTTAAAAGAAAATTACATTTTAAAATAAAAATGTTATAATAACTTAAATAAATAGCTCTATCAATTTTTTAATTTCCATAACTTTAATAAAGATTAGGTTTTATTTTTTCCAGCATCATAATTTTAAAATGTATACTTTCCATTACGTATTTAATTCTAAAGAAACTCATTAAAATCATTATTATTCAGTCTTGTAAAATAAAACTTGTTTTTGCCCCAAAGCAAATAAATCTCAAAAAACGATTATCTTATTAAAAGGTTTTGCATTATTGAATAATAGTGATTTTAAAGATAAGATTTCTTTGGAGTCAAATAATGAAAATAATACAATTTTAAATTGTGAGCCCGATAAGAAAATAAAATCTAAGTTGATTAATATTTATGAAAGTTATGGAGAAATTTTTTTGTTGAGCGATTTATTTGTTATCCTAGTGATTTTATGGCTCCTAAAGTAATTGAGGTCAATTTTGTCTTTTCTTTTGAGGTATTTAATCACATAAACAGTTTTGTTTCAGAGGAGGATTGAGGATTTAGTAGTTTATATATTAAAAATATATACTATCAGTTGATAGATTTAAAAGCATCAATGTAATTCTGTTTTAGAGAAACATATTTTTCTGCTGATGAGGATTCAATGTATTTTAGTATGATAATGTCTTTTAAAAGTAGAATGGGTTATTGTTTGCTGCTAGTCTTTAATGAGTTGTCTATATTGATTTTTTTAAATAATGGTAGTATTACTATTTGTCAGAAATGTTGATGATTATTTATTAGTTAAAAAGATAAATTGAAGCATTTTTTATTTATTGATATATTGAATGCTTTTAATTCTAATATTAATTTCACTAATGAGAGAGTGGAACTTTTGTTAAGTTAAAAATTTTAGATTTAGGTGTTGATAATACTTTACTTTGTAGTTATTTTATTAAACATAATTTTTTTAAAAATATGACAAGGCTTGATAGTTATTAACCTTTTACTCATAAAAAAACCTTTATTAAATTTTGATTATAGGAATAAAAGACTTAATAATTTGAAAACAATGTTTATATTCTATGAAGTCAATTTACTTCTGATTACAATACTGTATATTCAATTAAGTTATAATCACAAATTTATTAGGAATATTACTTTTAATAAAAATATCTATAAGTCTGATATTATTAATGTTAATGAGAATAAATAGTTTATTTCTTTACCATTTAAGTCTTCAATTTATTGATCGATTAATGAGAATAGTCATTTATTGGATATGAAAGTGACTTGAAATAAAGGTCTTGATTTATATTCATTATCAAATAGTTAAGCTATTAAATGATAACAGAATGTTTCTAATGTTTTGATTCAATTTATCAGCCAGTGATGGAAGAAAAAATGCTCAAGAACTTTCAGCTTGGTTGGGTATCAGTTTGAGAATGTAAATTTATTTAAATACTTTTAAATATAGAAAGATGGGTTTAGATGTTGAGATCCAATAGATTCCAATGTAGTTTAACAAGTTAAAATATAGTTTCATCACAGGGGCACCATATCAGTGCAATATAAAAGAGTTTAAAATGTTTCATTTTAAAATGATCCCTAAAATTTTAAAAATATAATTGAAAAATCATAATATAAATCAATATGTTTTTCAGCGTTCATTACATGATCACCATTTCCTTTGCTTACACAAGTTGTTAATAACAGTAGCAAACTCAGTAGTTCCACCCAGTTCAAACATTAGTAATCATTGGATGCAAAAAGTTTTGTGCATAAAATCGTATCTTGTGCATATTCGTCCAATATTCCCAGACCAATTTATACCTTGTGGCTTTCATCAATGAGAAGGTTTGGATCAGAGAACTTAGATTGAAAATATTATTGTGTTTTTATCTTGGATTCTTAGTTTTATAGTTAATTAAATAGGTAATGGGTGGCTACTGGAGTGTTGCATTAGATCATATGATCTAGGTGCAGTGTTCTCATATACAAAGTTCCTCATTGATAAAATCCACAAGCTAAAAAGTAATCTGGTGATATTAGATGGGTAGGCACTAGATAGGGATTTTATGCACAAATCTTCTTGCATTCATTGATTATTAAAGCTTGCATTAGATGGCACTACTGTATGAATATATGAATGTCTAGTTAAGGATATACAAAGTTTTAAAGAAAAGGGGAAGAGAATAATGGTTATAGGGGATATGAATGGACATATTGAAGAAATTGATGATGTAGATAATAAAAATGGACAGCTTTTGAAGAAATTTTGTCAGAAAGTGAATTTGAGTATTGGAAGTTTATTAAATATTTATGAGGGACAATACACATGGTCCAGAAATAATATATTTCACACAATAGATTATGTATTGGTAGAGAAAGAGGGAATAAATAAAATACGGAAAATTAAGGTATTTGATAATGAAGAAAAAGTATGCACTAGTGATCATAATTTCATTGTAATTGAAATGGTTAGTAATGTGATGGAGAATAGAAATAAAAGTAGAAATAATAGTGAAAGATGTGGATGGAGAGTGAAAGATAAAAATAAGTTGAAAGAGTATAAAATACAAGTTGAAGAAATCATGGAGGAGTTGGTTGGGGATGAGTATAAGGACTGGGGTAAAGAAGTAAAAAAAGTGGCAAATAGGGTATTAGATGAGAATATTCAAAAGAATAAAAGAAATAAAAAAAATAAGATTAGTAAAAGTGTAAAAGAGAGGAAAGAAGCATGTAGAGAATATAAGTGTGCTATTAATAACAAGAAAAGTGAAAAGATATTAATGCTAAATGGGAAAAATATTTAGAAAAGAAGTTGGCTAAAATAGATAGTTATATAGAGAGGCTGAAATTGAATAGTAAATTGTTGGAGAATATTAATAAAAGTGAAAGAGATGGGAGTAAAAAATTTTGGAATTACATTAAAAGGAGAAATGTAGGGGAGAGAGAGATAGTATTACTAGATGATGAGGGAATAGAGTGTAACTCTAGAGAAGATTTAGAGAGAATTTTAAATAAATACGTAATAAATATAGAAAAGATGTTAGATGTGAAAGATAGAATGATAGAAAACATGAAAGCATATAGTAATGGGAATATTAGGTTTACAAAAAATGAATTGAATGAGGTAGAGAAGAAATTGAAAAATGGAAAGGCAAGAGGTGTAGATGGATGGGCAGCAGAGATGCTGATGAATTTAGGATATAGGGCAAAAATAAAGTTATTATCTTGTTTTAATAAGAAGGCACAGAATATAGTTTTTCCCAGTAGTTGGAGTAATCAAGAGTAAGATTATTATTTAAAGGAAAGGGTAAGGATCATAGAAAGTTAAATAATTATAGACCAATAGTGGTAACATCAGTTTTATATAAAGTTTTTTCATATATGGTGGCTAGAAGAGTTGTAAAATGGATGGAAGGGAATAATGTAGTGGGAGAAATGCAAGGAGGTTTTAGATTAGATAGGCATATAGGAGATAGTTTATTTGTAGTTACACAACTTATGGATATGAGTAGAAATTCAGGTAAACAGTTATATATGAGTTTTATAGATATAGAGAAAGCATACGATAGAGTAAATAGAAATAGATTATGGATAAGTTTAGCAAATTTGGGAATGGATGATTAACAAATTATATAAAAATAATTATTATATATATCAATTAGGGAATATTGAATCAGTTAAAGTTAAAAATGGGGTGGGACTAAGGCAAGGATGCCCTATGCCACCTATTTTGTTTGTGTTATATTTAAGTGAAATGGAAAGAGCAATAGAAAGATTAGGAAGGGCGGTAGAGATACCGTTAATAGGTGGTAAGGGAATATATATTTTGTCAGGTCTTTTTTTTGCGGATGATATTTTTTTGTGTGCAGAAAAAAGAGAAGATACGGAAGTTATGCTGACATGTGCAAAGGTGGATAAAGAACTGGGGATTAAATTTAGTGAAGAAAAATCAAATATAATGATGGTTAATACTGGAGAACGAGAAGATGTAGACTTTTTATTGGGAGATATTAAATTAAGTGTGGTGAATAGATATAGTTATTTGAGGATTATTTTAAGTAATCAGAAAAATTATTTGGATGAATGGGAGAAAAAATTGATAAATGAAGCAAAAAAAAAAGAAAGGGATTGATAAAGAAATTAACACTGTTTTCATATAATAAATATGATGTAGCTAGAATTATATGGGAGTTGCAGTAGCAGGGTTAACATATGGTAATGATGTATTATGTGTTAGTAAAGGGGTATTAGATTATTTAGAAAAAGTACAAAGGGAAGTAGGAAGACATGCATTGGATGCAGATGTATGGACAGCAAAGGAGGCAATTCAAGGAAAAATGGGATGGTCAAGTTTTCATATGAGAGATGCAAAAAGTAAAATGAAAATGTTTGGTAGATTGCAGTTCATGGATAATAAAAGAATAGCCAAAATAGTATTTAATTGAGTTATGAGTAAAGGGCAGGTAACAAGATGGGTGAGAAAGGTAATGTGGTATGCAAAAGATTTGGATAAAGAATTTATATCAGTATATTTGTACAAAAGATGGGATAATTGTGTTAAGAGGATTGTTGAGTGTTATAATAGTAAGGAATGGGATAAAAGAATAGATTTATTAATAAAGAATAGGGAGTTAGAGAGATGGAGAAATAGTATGGAGAGTAAAAAGAGTTTATATATAGAAATAAACAGAATATTAGGGTTATATATAATAATAGTAAGGAAAGTAGTTTATTGTTTAAGACTCAAACTGAATCTTTAGTTACAAGAGAATATACATGTAAATGGAAAAACATGGGTGATTTATTTTGTAAATTATGTAAGGAAGGAATAGAAAATATTAGGCATCTGTTAATTGAATGTAAATGTTTGAAAACAGAAAGGGTACATATAATGAAGTTATGGAAGAATAAATATGAAAAAAGTGATTATACAGAAAGTAAATTATTGGTTTTTATGCTGGGTTTGGGAAAGATAAGGGGGAATTAGATATTAAAGCTATAGAGTTGACAAAGATTATGTTGTGGAAATGGGATGGAGCAGAATATAGGAAAACTTAGAGTGGGGAATGGAACATTAAGTGGCTAACAGGTTTATCTGGGCATAATTGCTCAGATATTTTTGACTTCATTTAAGGAGAAGCCACAGTACATCATATCACATTCTTCAGCTTCCTGGATGTGATACATTTGAGTTCATCATACCATTATTGAATTAGACATGTAAACAAATAAATAATGTAAGACTTTCTAAAGTAGTATTTTATGGAGAACTCGAGCATGGATTTCATAGGAGAAATAGACCCAATCTCCATTATAAGGATTGCTTTAAAGACATTCTAAAGAATGTAATGCCAATTGTTTTCATTGGAATATGGCAAAGAATAAAATACATTGAAGAATTATAATTTAACATGGTGTTGAAGTACAATGGAGTTACAAAATACATTTTATTTTATTCTAAATGTCTCTTACATTCAACTTACATAGCATATAATAGTTCCTATTTTATTGATAAACAATGATTAAAGTAGAATATATATTGTTTATTGAATTGCAAGTGTACAACATTTTTCAACTTGCATATATATAACATGCTTTTTTATATGTATAAATGAAAATTTAAAAAAATAACAATTATTAATAAAATTGAGGAAAATATATTTGCTTATACTTTACTGAATATGCATTCATTAATAAATTCACTAAAATAAGAAGAATAAGAATGAAAACTATTTTTATTTTTAAAATAATGTAAATAGCAAAATGTCTAACTTTTTTATTATTAAATAGCTCTGGGTAATTTTCTTTTTTTAAATAACTTTTTTCTTATAAAAACAATATAAATTACCATTTTATTTTTTAAATCAGTACACCTGGGTCTCGTTTTATGTAGTAGATAGGTTTCTCAGAAAATGCACACAAAAGAAATCGTACAAAAATAGACTTAACTTACCTTGAAAAATGGGGGATAGGTTCTGTAATTTTCAGAAATTGCATAAAAGCAAAGCAACAAAAAAAATTACTTTAAAATTCGCATTAAAAACATAAGGAAATAAAGTATGACTAATAAATTTCAAATATTTGAAAAAAATTAATATAAGACAAACTTTTTTTACTTTTTTTATTAACTGCAGTATTTGATTTTACATTTTTTTATACATATTTTAATCATTACCGTTATTTGACAATATGCATTCGTTTGTGGTAGGAAATGTACAACTAGCACCTCTTTCAGTCTTGTGCTGTGTTAATGGTTTTGTTTCTATATTAAAAAAATGAGATCGCAATCAAAACAAAAAGATTATACATTATCATTAGAAAAATCATTTTCAGTTTACAAAATCAATAAAATCTTCATTATTATTTACTTTAAAAATCTAAAAAATTATTTATTTCTGTTATATCTAACAAAATACATTTTATTAAAAGTTTAAAATATTTGAATATTTATTGAGTATAAATCTATTATTATTATTTACCCATTACATAGAAGCTAAGATTCTAAATACAGCTTCAGGCCATATTCACGTTAGCTGCTAATATAACAATATTTTTGAAAAAAAAAAGTATTTCAAGTCAAAATAAGTTATTAATAATTTAAATTTATTGATATCTAATAAATATAGTGAAATATGAAATATATTAAGAAGAAACATGAATTGCATAATTTCAAATTCACATTAAAATAATCCGCATAAAATGAGATCCAGGTGTATTATCTTTGAGTATGCTTAAAATTTTATAAAACTAAAGGAAGAATAAAATGTATGTGTTTTCAATATGGATCAAACATAATTTATTATTATATAAGGTCATGTATAGTGCGCACAGAGAAAAAAACTGTTCAAATATGAAATTTGTGAATTTAAAATTTTTTTTCTTTGTTTACATTTTACTTTGGATAGCATATAATTGAAATTGCATATGCAATTTTATTGTATTTCAGAAATAAGTTTTCTTCTGAGGAAACTAAAAGACAACATTGTAAACTATCAAGCAAACAAAAAAAGAATCAACATGTTCAACATATTTGTAGTTCTAGATCAGTTTGTTTAGTCATATTAAAACTTATTCCTAGAGTAGTTTTTTTTATATTGGAATAGGCATACTCATTTTTGAGTGGTTATCTATTTTTATTCTTCTTGGTATAGTTTATATGATTTTTTATTTTATTTGTTCTTACTAGTATATTGTTAGATATTTTATATATATATCCATAGTATTATTTCCAAGAGCTTGTATTGAAACGATTGGATCCAAACTCGATCCAAGTTTCATGATTTATTTAGCACTAACCTGAGATCAAACCCGATCTCTACCTTTTTAATAGTAAATTTGTTTAACGGATAGTTTATATTCATACACACAGCAAGCCTATTTTTCTTTCTTTAGCCTTGTTATATTCATTTAATAATGAACGTTTTAATTTTACTTTAATTTCTATAATAAGGTTTAAATAATGTTAATTCTAATAAAATAAGATTTATTTATTACATATTTTGTGTGGATATTATATATATGCGCGTATTTTAAATATTAATAGTAAAGTCCGTTAAATAGATTTGCTTAAAAACTACTTTTCTATTTTTCTATTAAATTTTAGTGATTAAAAGTCACATCCTTTTGGATAAATCTGGAAAGTCACGTAGGCTACTCAACAAAGGG
The DNA here is from genome assembly GCA_028023455.1 of Epiperipatus broadwayi. NCBI lineage: Eukaryota > Metazoa > Onychophora > Udeonychophora > Euonychophora > Peripatidae > Epiperipatus > Epiperipatus broadwayi. Next base: position 1,643,790 of record JAQFVV010006236.1, read on the forward strand.
ACTTATCTTAAATTAATTTTATTTTATCTTAGTAATCCATTTGCGAACTAAAAATGGATTCTTAACAAAAGATTTATTAGAAGAGTGTATATTAGAATCACAATAGAGCATATTAATTTTAAATGAATGGACAGAACAATGCCTGAAGCTATGGAAAGATAGAATATCCTGGAGCAATGTTAAAATAGTATAAATACTCCCCAAAAAAGAGAGTGAGAAGGATCAGATTACTATAATGAACGAGTTGCAGTTTGAATCTACGTCTGTCTGTTTTATGATTTAGTATACGCAAAAATGTAAGCTAAGGTCGGGGCACATAGCCGTTGTTCCCGAGCCTTTCCCTGTAACATCAGTATGCTACCGTGAAACCATCTAATGCCTCCAGAAATCATAAAGACAACTGTTGGTGAATGAACTTTGATGAATAATAAAAAAATAGTTAGCTAGTTCATCGACGGAAAAGTGCCTCATTTCACTCTCCAAAAAGAACTTGCAAGCAGTTATGAAGCCTACACATGAAAGGACTTGTTGGAAGGTAATCCTACCGCCAAAAGAATTCTTTCTAAAATATATAATTCTCTTTTCTTGTTTTAAATGGCTTTCGTAACATCAATAATTAAATATTGTTACCTATTCTAGATAACCACGTTTCGTAATATATGTAAAACCTATGTATCTTTTGTAATTTTACTTTTGTCATTGCTCTCTATAAGATTAATTCAAGTTTGCTAATTTCTCTTAAAAATGCCTTTTTTATTTCATATTTATTTTCTTATGGCGGCTTCCTGTTATTTATTAATTTATGATTTAAAATATTTAAGTATTTACGTGTCAATAAATCTAATTCAGTGAAATGAACCTTAAATATTTTCAATCGGCCCGTGATTTATTGGCCGATCTAATACTCTCCCGAATGAGCGAGTATTTGTTTAGCTCATTTTTATTCACCGAATTGGAATTACTTTATTAAACGTAATCCAATAATATCTATACTTCATAATTGTGATCTATCAATAAAATGAATATTATGTGTTGGTATTTTATTGTTATTAGAACACTAATTCGAGTTTGTGAGAAGGATTGTGCATCTAATAGGAATGAGTTATATATAGTTTACAGATCACTACCTCATTGGCACATAGATCTTCCCCGCCTATATTGAACGAAACATTTAATTAATGTATAATGTTTTCCAAATATTAGAAACTAGTAAAGAAAGTAGCTCTATTATATTAACCAGTTATTTAATCATATTAAACAGTATTATAAAACAAACCTGTAGCCTATATTGCTTTTATTATTATTAACCTCAGATATTGTATTGCTAATTTGATGGCTTAAACACACCTACTTTTTGCTTATTCATTTTTATATAAATAAGTTCCATTAGTAAAATAAAGACATGTGACGATAGTAGTTTTAAGTAATTTATCCGGGTTTCTCATGTAAATCTCCGTGAGCTAGCGGGCCGTACAAAAGGAGTTTGTACATAATAATAATAATATGTACTGTGAAGATATGATAAAGGAGTTCAAAGAAATGTAAAATGTGAGTGATATTGAAACTGACCGGAACAGTATGTAGTAAAAATATAATAGCTAAATAGCTGACATTTTGTACAATAACAAGTACTTTCCTCAGAGCTTTCTCAAATCATAAGAATGTTTGTGGTGAGATTTCAAATCATTATTGGGGGGTGGGGAGCAAGGATATTTTCTCATTTTTAAATTCTATTGGTTGAGAAGTTTTTAAAAATATTTTATCCTCCAATAGATTTTTCCAAATATTGTTAATTTTCTTCAATTCACACTTTTCATTTATGCTTTTAGACCTTTTAAAAAATATCTGCAGTTTTCCTTAGTCTCTGGTCATATGGTTCAATTTTTTCCAGAATATGTTTTATTCTTTTCTACAGCCACATTTAACAGAAATGTCTTAGTTAATTTAATATTTTGAATAAGCTCAAGAAAATGATTTGCATCCTTAACATAAGATGACATTCTTGAGTTTATCCGAGATGTTAAATTAAATATTTTGATAACTTTTGATATTGTTTCCCTTTTTACTAATGTACCTGTAAAGGAAGCTATTGAAGTTTTGAAAAATATTTAATAGTCTGATTTTGTTGTAGAATTGAATGAACATTGTTTATTGAATACATTTTGTTTTTGATGATTAGATGTTTAAACAAAGGTCAGGTTTAGCTATGGTTTTATCAATTTCCTCAGCATTAGCTCCTATTTTTATGGAAAACTTGAAAAAAAAATTGATATCAGCACCTCAAAAATCATCTGCATGGCTGAGGTATGTTGATGGTCTCTCTATTATTTGGGGTCATGGTATGCATGCTCTTGATAAACTTTTAAATTTCTTAAACACTTATCTCAACATCATCAAATTTATTATAGAATTAGAAAATAATAATCAACTTCCATTTTAGATGTTTTAATTGAAAAAAAGGATGGTTCTTTAACCCATGGTATATACAGAAAGGAAATACACACTGGGAGATATCTATTTTTCTTCTCATCACATCCAGCACAATTATTTTCTGTGGCAAAGACATTGTAAGATAGAACTAAGAGATTGTCTGATGATAACCACTTTCACCAAGATATCTATGGTACCAGAAAAAATGCTTCTTCATAATAGTTTTGATCACAGGATTAATAATCAGGCTTTTTTTTATATAATAAGAAAAAAAAATAGACACTTCAGAAATTAAGATAGTTCTGCCATATATAAAAGGAGTAACTGATAAAATTGGTAATGGTTTAAAGAAAAATAATATCCACACAATTTATACTACATTAAAAAAAATAATGAAGTACTTCCATGCCCTAAAGATAAAATTTGTTTAAAGTATCATGGTGTATATGAAATTCCATGTGGAGTTTATTCACATTCATACACTGCATAGTTCAGTCATAGAATAAGCATAAGCAAGAAATAACACATGTTGGAAGTTAGAGAAAAATCCAATTCATCAGCCATTTATTCACACATTAAATTAACTAACCATGATGTCAATTTTAATAAAACACATTCTAGCAAAAAATGAACAATATGACCAGAGACTCCTAAGAAAAGCTATAGAGATTTTTTAAAGACCAAAAAGCATAAATGAAAAGTGTGAATTGAAGAAAATTAACAATATTTGGAAAAAGTTATTGGTGGGTAAAATATTTTTTTAAGATTTCTAAACTAATAGAATTTGAGAATGAGGAGAAAATAATAAAGGGAAAAAATAATGATTTTAAACCTCATCAGGCACATTCTTATGATTTGAGAAAAAAGAAGCTCTGAGGAAAGTGCTTGAAATTGTACTGAAACATCAACTGTTTAGCTATTATAATTTTACTATACAGAAGCTCCTGGAAATAATACAAATTAATTTATCAAAATATATATACTTTCAAGCTTCCTACAACGATGCATTTCATCTTATACAATTGATACATATGATTACATACATGTGAAAAAGATCTTCAATTTACATAGCACTTATCAGTTGGGCCAAAATCATTCACTCACACATATATAAATCAGTGCTCAGTTTGTATTAAGATAGAAAATCTTCAAACTTTAATCTTCTTCACTCTCCAACTCTTATGTGTAAAGATTGAATCCTCTCCATTAAAGTTTGAAGATTTGCTATCTTAATATAAACTGATCACTGATTGTATATACGTATAAGAGATAGTAATCTGGACCAACTGATAAATGCTGATTCAGCATGAAATATGAATATTGGAAATCATTTATCTTTTCCACATATATTTGGTTATATGCATCAGTTATATAAGATGAAATGCATATTTGTAAGGAGTGAAGGTCTGAGTTAAAGTCCCTTTTAATTACATTAAGTAGTATATATATCATATCATCGAGGTGTATATCATCTCTTATAGTCAAAATACACATTATAAATATTTTTGGTAGTTTTTGTTTATGCATTCTGTGGCTGTTAGGTGACGCTGCAGCACCACCAAGAAGCCTGCAAGTGATAAATTTTTATCCAAAAATTGGCTGAAATTGACAGAAAATTTAAACGCCTAAGGCAAGACATCAAAAGTAAGTGAAATAATGTAAATTTTAAAAAAGTACACACACACACAAAAATAGTAAAAATACATAAAATAACACCCCCCCCCAAGTGATAAATTGAAATGGCTCAAAAATAAAATACAAAAACAGAAATTGGTGAAATACATAAAATACCCTCCCCCCCCAGCGATAAATTGAAATGGCTCAAAAATAAGTAAAATACAAATTGCAAAAGCAGAAATTGTCCCTCCCCCCATTTCTCTCTCTATATATGTGAATCGGTTACCTCGAAATTGTCACTCTTATGCAAAGAAAAGCAAATTTTGGATGACTTAGAATTGAATAATTTAAAAAAATAGCAAAGCTTAAAAATCTATAACTTTGCATATATGTATGTGTGAAAACCCACACACCAAATGTTTACATCTGTTATCATTGGCTAGAAATACAGTTAAAGAAAGAATCCTGCAAATGGCTAACATAATTTACCAACAAAAAAGAGATATAAAATTTAATTTAATTTCTCTCTGCTTTGATGAAAGTACAGACATAAAAGGATCAGTTCATTTGGTTATTTTTATTCACTATTGTCTTGGAAATAATATCAAAAAAGAATTGATCAGTTTAATTTCATTAGTAGCAACAACAAAAGGAATAGATATTTGCAGCATAGATGTTGACAAAAATTGTAGTAACTACAGATGGTGATTAAAGCTGGCCTTCATGCATAAAACCTGCTGATGTATAATACAATGAAAACCCAAAATTGAATGTCCAATACGATTGGTAAACAAACTGAAAAAACTATTTTCTTTTCCAGTCATAAGCAACATCTGTAGTTTCTGATACAATTTTTGTCAACATCTATGTTGCAAATATCTATTCCTTTTGTTGTTGCTACTAATGAGATTAAACTGATCAATTCTTCTTTGATATTATTTCCACCACAATAGTGAATAAAAATAGCCAAAGGAACTGATCCATTTATGTCTGTACTTTCAACAAAGCAGAGAGAAATTAAATTAGATTTTATATCTCTTTTTTGTTGGTAAGTTATGTTGTTGGCCATTTGCAGGATTATTTCTTTAACTGTATTTCTAGCCAGTGATAAATCAAAATTTTATGCTCTGAATAATTTTTGCTTTGTTTTCAAAATCTTCAAAAAGAATTGGTGCGCATTTCATCCAAGCTTCTTTCATATATTCTCCATTATTACAAAGTTTCCCATGTTTGGTAATTATATTTAAAATAAAAAAAATTAGCAGCAGTTATATTTGAATGATTTACTATAAATTTCATTATAGATGTTGATTGAATATTTACATTTTTAAATGCTTGGGCAACATATTCTTTTTGTTCATCTTTTACTTTTTTCACAGAGCGATTTATGATTGGTCTCATAATGCCATTTTAGTGATGATGTTCTCAATACAACTGTTCCAGAATATAAAACACATACTACCCTGGTGCCTTTGCTAATCATTCCATACTCATAAGTCCACCAATTTTGAAATTCTCTGCTTGATAATTTTTGTTTTTTTATTTTCACTAGTCATATTAATTTAATGGTAACAAATTTATTTAAAAAGAAAATTTAAATGAGTTTTAATAATTTTATAAATCAAAGATTTATCATTTCACTTTTACAGCACAACTGCGAGCAAAAAAAAAAAAATTTGATGGTGTTGATTGATTACTCAATTCGTTCATTTGTTCGCGATTTTGATTACATTAAAAAAATGGTGTCAACACATTTAGGTGAAAAAAGTTTAGGACAGCAAACCATTTGATTACTTTGACTTTAGATTTGAAAAAATTTACTTCAAAGAGGTATAAAATATTTTTCTGAGTTTACTTTCTAGTTTTATTGGAGTCATTTGGCAGGTTTATAGAATATGGTACCACAGTATACCGGTACCACTTTACTTGACTTAAAATATTATTAATTGCTTTTAATCAAAGTTCAAAATTGAATTCTAATATATATTTAATCTTTAGTTTACAGTAAATTTTTATTAGTACAGATTTTAGTAACAACAAAAAAATACTGAAGAAAATTATATCTAAATAGTTCATGTGCCAGTAAAAAAATTTGAAGTGCCATCTCTGGCATGCATGCCATAGGTTTGCCATCACTGCTATATAACAGAGAGGTAAAAACACAATCTTTCTATAAAGAAATAAGAATAACAAAATCACACGGATATATATATATATATTTGAAATCATAGCTCAACCATGACATATTATGCTTTATATATAAATAACTATTAGCAGAGGTATCTAACATAATTTACTCTATCTACTAATAGAACATCTTGCAACAATATTTCATATTTTCATGTTCTGCTGATAAAGCATATTTTATTTAATGGGCAACAGCTAATAAACATATTCTTATCATGCAATTAATGCCTACTGTGGATTATTAAATCCTATTCAGAAATTTGTTTATTGCAATTATTTGTTAGTTCTTTTATTTTAGGATTAATAGTATCAACAAAATATAATTAAGAGAAACAATTATTATTATTCCAAATTACAACTTCACCAGTTTATGCAGATGAATAACTTATTTAGATTTTTGATTCATTAGTCTGATTAAATCGTAGTAAGTTAAAACAATTATTGATATCTTATATTAAAGTGTAGTTACACACACACTTTTATATCTTCTCTTAGCTGTCAATTGTTTTTACACCATCATGGGTCCGAACATTTGATATCAATACAATATAAGAAGTTTATTTATAATATATATATACCCATAGTTCATTTACAAAATGTAAATAAATTATTGCTGAATCAGGGATTAATTATCCCATTAGCCAAAATATATATTTGTAAATAGTATTTACTTAGTGTCAAATCATTATCTTGTTCTTTTCTATATTTTAAGAACTAGCACTTATTATACTGAAGAAATTTGGATAAGACACATGGTCTCTTATTCTATTTAGGTCGAATTTATGTTTGATTAATCCATTAACTTAATTTCAAGTCTATCTCACAGTCAGCCTAATCCGTATAGCCACATTTCATACCAGCACAGTTTGGCACCCTGCCACATACCTCAGTTAGGAACCACCACCACCTGACATCAATGAATTACAGGCATTCAATTATTGTGGCAACATATAGCTAACATTAAGCATGAAAGACAAATTTTTTGAACTTTTCTGTTAATATATTTTTATAAGTCATGATTGATATAGTTTGTTTGGAAATGGACATTAATAGTAACAAATATAATTTATTTATTTAAATAAGTTTATATTGTTTAAGGTGGATTAGTAATTTAGCCTTATATAAATACAATTATCATTATGGAAAACGCCAATACAGAAATAGGTTCTGGGACTATAAACCCAGTCTTTATGAATATGATCCTTAGCGAGCTTCAGAAAATGAATAAAAGAACAGAAAATAGAATTAAAGTATAAAATAATTGTGATAAAAGGTTTGAAGATATCATTAAAAAGCTAGATGAGCAGAAGACAGAATTAAGGGAAGATTTTAGAAAATTGAAGGGTGAAGTCAATGTGAGATTTAATGCATCGCATGCACAATTCAAAGAATCCAAGCACAAACTTGAGATTAGATTTAAGGAGTTAGAAAATAAACATATTGCTAAGTTTGAACAAGTAAAAGAATTAAACAAAGGGATAGAAAACAAATTAGATTTAAATCTAAAGAACTTTGAAGATAGTTTTGAAGTTAAGGTACAGGTTAATATTGAGGATATAGTATAAAAATTAAATAGATGTAGTAATTTGGCAAAAGGCCTGAACCATTTTGAAAATAATGGCATTACAGGCAATGATGAAAATTTACAGAATAAACAATATAATTTGTCAAATACACCCTACTTTGAAAAAAAAAACCCATTTCATATCAATTTCAACCTCTTAACAACTATTCAATGTTGATATCATTGCCATAAATGTAAAATGAAAGTATCCATTGCAAATAAGTATAGCTCAAGTGACAGTAAGAAGGACCCTGTTATTGAGCCTAAACCTGAAGACTCTCTTGAAAAATTTTTTCAACATCTCTATTGTGATTACAAAACTACATAATTTTGTATAAACATGCAAAAATAAAATGTTGAATTGTTAAAAGAGCAAACAAACCATATGATACAGGGTGTAGCACTCAATGCAGCTATAAAATAGAAGATATGGAAAACTTAAATAATCACCTAAACAAAGCACATAATAAAAGTTAAAAGGTTCCAAAATAATCTGTAATCTTTTGATAATAAAGGTTGCTCTTGAAAGATATAAAGAAGAGATAACAGCAGTAAAATATTTCAGACCATCAGATAATCCCTGATATTAAAGTGCTCTAAGCATTCATTTCCAATAGAAAATAATAATTATTTAGCATAATAGATCAGAGATTGTTTTAGAAATTATAGAGCTTACTATAATAAGTATGACTACAGATCAGATGCAAGGGTTTACTCTAGCCAACACTTATGCTAGTTATCTTATAATAAACACTATTGTAAAACAGGACTTAAGAAATCTTTGAGCACTCATAAGACATATATCCATGAAAATTATGTGAAAACAAAGGTTAAAAGTGCATTTTATAAATTTATCTGCAAAAAAAGAAGTGGGTATGCTGATAATAATTTACACCCATTATAACTCTAGAGATTTATTTTATAAATATCCTAACAGAACAACAAAGAAAAATATAAAGTCAAAACATTAACTAAGTAGAATATTCCAATCCTTACCTAGCCAAAATGGTAATCCATTTTATGCTGTAGTTTGGGGTCATATTACATGTTATTGTTGAACAGTAAGTATTTCATTGAAGTCCTGCAAATACTAGGCCTTCTTTATGGCAAAGTTATGATGCCTTAATCTTAAAAGTTAACTGCGATTTTCTAAATAGCTTCACTGTGACAGGAGGCAAGGATTAGATTTAAGTTACAGAATAATTATAAGTTATGTTTAACCCCATTTCATGTCTTTGAAATATCAATGTTTAAAGTACATGGACAACCATGCAATGTTGCTTTCTTTAATGCTTTGTGACTGCATAAGATTTAGTGGTTATGCATGCTGAGCAAGCCACATAGAGATTCCAGTTATCAGTATTAATAGTAGTAAACAGGATATTTGTGCACATTATTGAAAAACATCCAAAATGAAAGTGCTATGCTGAAACTGTGCTAAAAAGCAGAAATATTGGCCATGAAATATTTCAGATAATGTAATGAAAAAATATGACTTAAGGAATCAAAACAATTTTATTATTACTTCCTATTGCATTATTATGTTTTGTACAAAGATATACTTACATTTTGAAGTTATACCCATTTTATTAATCTCTTCTAAATAGGCATTGTATGTTAATCGCTGATAATGAGTGAATGTTTGATAGGTAGTAGAGGCATGGAGATGAAGGTATCATATTGTAATGATTGCAATGTTATAAAAACACACACACATATATGTGCATTACATATATTAATAATTTATAAAAAAATTATTAAAAAAACAAAAATAGTTAAAGGCAAATTTAAAAAAATGAAATTAATAAGAAGGAAAGTTTGCATCATTTTTTTCAAGAATAAATTGTTTCTATTAAGAATAAGGATGGGGAAAGAGAAGCATGACAGATAAAGATTTAAACCCTGCTCTTTTTATAATAAAAAAGAAAAAAAGTAAATGTTAAAAAAATGAATGTAAAAAATTTTTAAATAAAATTTTCAATAGAATTAATTAGTAAAAAATCTTGTAAACTATCTCATTGGCAGGAATGCATTTAATTTTGTAAGGTTCCTGGCTGATAAGATAGTAAATCTAAAAAAAAGATTAATCAAAATGTAAATTAAAAATCATTTAAAATTATGATAAAAATTAGACAATGGGAGAATTAAGTATAAAAATGATGGCTTGTCCATAGTTGCAGTTCCAGCAGTTTTCCTCAAATTTCCCAAAAGTTGTTCAGTAATTCATCAGTTCATTGAGTCATTCATTATCAAGTTATTATTAAGAGCATAGTCAACAAGATCTGCAAAGCCAGTTATTATTTGCCATGGAAAATATAAATGTAGAAGCCATAAAATAGCAACATGCATTGCTAAGAACTTTAGGAGTGTTCATCTAGGTTTTGGGCCCTAGGGTCATCAGCTCCAACTTCTCTCCTGCAATCAATGCATCAACCATAGTATAGATGCTGCCATATACGCTCTCCCCTATTGTCTGTCAGAAGCATAAAAAGAAACCCATGAAGCCATCTGGAAAGTCAAAACCAAAGGAAAAGTGTCAACTGCAGAAAGATGGTGTCATCTCAAAAATAATAAAAAACCTAGATAAATATAACTTTTCAATCATAAATTTAGTGTCGACATTCTTAAAAGAAATGAATTATAAATAAATGACAATTAGTGATATTGAGTTACTAATAAATATTGTATACTTATACTGATTGTTATAACTAGCTCATAGCTTCAGAATGATTAACTTGATTATTCTAAGTTACAATATGAAAAATAAATACTAAAAGTTTTTAATTTATTGTATTCATATTCTATACAAACTAATTATTAAAATAAAATTTAAATTGCAAGGAAATTGTCTTATACCATGACTTAATTTTATAAACTTGTATTACAAATGTTATATAGCGAGCATGCCAATAGTTCTTAATAAGCTTTTCAGAATATCCCTATCCTCAGAGCGGTTTCTAGATCTGGCTGTCATCAGTGAGAATATGGATATTCCAGCATTACATTTAAAATACCAAATCAAGCCCAGCACTTTATCTAATGTTTAATTATTAAGTAAAAAATGTGAAACTTTCAGACATTTATATATCTTCAAATCCAGCTAACTTAAATAGCCATATAGGATTGAATCAAGTTCAGATATACCATATATTAATAGCTTTAGCAATATAAAATTGCCAAAGCCATAACATATTTCTAGCCATCAACAATTAGCCAACATTTATAATAAAATTTAAGTTTTGTTAAATATTTTTTTTTTATCTTTCAGATATCATCGGATTAATATGCACTAGTTGCATAAAATATTTCATGGTAGATATAATACCTAAGTATCTAATGAAGTAATAATGATCAAATGTGCGTAATGTAAGAATACTTTACAAGCCAGACATTCAAGAGTCATTTTAATAAATTTGTAAATAATTCACATTAATCTACAGACTAAATGAAATAATGCATCTATTTTCATCTGGATCCCATAATTTTATATGAATAACAGACTAATCATTGATACTTCATTGTATAGTTAAAATTAATGTTTATTTTACATACTCCCTTTTTATCATTTTAGTTTTTTTCATGAATTGCTTTTAATAACCCAGTGAATTTTCATAACAGCAGTTACTATAAAATAAATAACATGACATAAAATAGATTCTTAAAAATTACTAAGTAAATCGATGCCAGCAATTTCAAATTTAATGGAATCCAAATGTTTAAACAATTCTAAAAATTACTTTGTCCCTTGTGATTTAACCAATGGTAATATCAGATTTAAAGTGTAGGGTGCGATTCCAATACAAGCACTTCCAGCTATCAAACTGTTTATAAACTCCTGAGCAATAAAGCCGTTCAATTAGTTGTATAACTATCCATACTCAAAAGATTAACATTATAATTTACTAAAATAAACATGTTATAAACTAATAGCTATTTGCAATCAACTCTCCAAAATAATTTTAGAAGCAAATTTATATACCTTTTGGTCCTCTATTAAATGAATGTTTTTCTCAAGTAATGTGTATATACACACACTATTTTTTAAACATTTAAATTCGCTTTGATTTCCAATACCAATTTTATATTCAGATTTTCTTTTTTGCAGTTCTATTCATAAATTTAACTCATTATCATCGGCAACAGCTACTTGAAAATGAGTGTGGCCATTCCAAGTAAAAGAAGAAAAAAAAGATACACAGGAGATGAGTTTTGCTATGACTATACAAGCCAACCAGTGAATTACAAATATTCTTTATATAAATTACTTTGATGTTTTTACCTAATTTCTTGTCTAAATGGCAAATATGTATGAAGGTTTTTTTTTAGTTTTGATAAAAGATATCTCATTATCATATGACTATCAGAATATGCTGAACCATTATTTTCTTTACATGATATATTTTTTACAATATCCTTTAACTTCTGCAAAAAAAATTTTTTTTAAAAAAATATTTAAATATCGCTTCTTATTGTAGTTTCCAACATATTTTATTATCTTCCATATATCCCTGAAACAATCTTTATAACATAACAAGGTCTATGCTCAAACTCACTATAAAATATTATTTTAGAAAGCCTTGCATCATTGTGACTTTACAATAGGGAACATCCAACAAGTTGAAGAATATATTGATTGGTCTTATAATCTTACCATTATATTTTTAACATTTTATAGAGCATCCTTAAATTAAATTATTGTAAAGCCTTTATGTGATCAATAGGACAACCATATCATACTTCCACAGTGTCTAGTGCAATGGCAATTTCTGAAATCTAAGGTCTTTGGATTGATTTCAATACTGGCACTTCTAATGCTCAAACTTTTTATGAAACACTGAGCAATAGTCACTTCATTATTATTATTTTAATTAGACATTTTAACAAATCGTAAACAACAAAATATTTTGAATAATAATAGTCAACTATGTAATTATTATTTAGAATTATATCTTTAATATTATAAACGAGAACATTTGAAATACTCTCTATTAGCACATTATTTAACTATGATATAAGTTAACAATGCTCAAATTTTAAATTGTGAATTATGACAACACAGAACTTACTGAATTGGTTGCTAAATATTAAAAATATATAAAATATACTGAAAAAACACACACACACATATTTATAAAATACTAGAGGGTTTACAATATGTTTTCTGATTATGGAACGAGGGTTTACTAAAAATAAGATTACAAATCTTAAAAATAGAGAAACGCACTTAAGAGATAAGTAAAATACTGAATGAGTAGAATAAATATATAGCATAATAGATCAACTGTATTTAAATATGTCCATGTGAAAATTAATTTTCATTAGGCATAAACAACTAAAGCTTGTGATTGATGCAAGGGTATGCCAACCACAAATCATCATGGCTATGTAATGAATATTCAGAAACACCAAAAGTAAAAGTTTTTAGCTTAAATGATTTATGCATTACAAACGTCCAACAAAAAATTGTAAGATTTTTTAAAATTAATATTTTAAAGTGAATTATATATAAGTGAATGTATTATATCAGCAGTCGGTGGACCACTGGTGCTTCGTGATGTAATTTTAATGGTCCGCAAAGAAATTAAGATTTTGTTTAAGCTGGATTATTATATATAAAATAGAACAAGAACATTATATTGCTAATTGATTTGTTACAAAATATTATGTGTCTTGCAAAACATCTACTTCAAAGACGTTTAATTAATTCCTATTCGGTCATCAGCATATAAAAAATAACAAAATAAGAATTCTGTACAATTGACTAGGCTAAAAATTTGACTATGGTATAACCTTGGTAATTGGGTGAACTAAAACTCAAAAATTTTATTAAGAATTTTGAAGAAAACATATCTATAAAAATTATTGAAGAATAGAATACTATCAATTGTAAATAATTTTTGTAGATACGAATTAGAAAATTACGCATATAAAATGTAACTAATACGTATTCATACATTCATTTATTTTTATGAAATAAAATGAACATTATATTAACAAAAAAACAAAATTCTTTAACAAATTATAAAACATATAAATATAAACTTACTTTTACTTTCATATAACTCAAAATGAAAACAAATAATTACAAAAAAACTTACTCAAAAACTAAATTAATATTCTAATTTATTTTATACTTTAAGTTTAATACTACAATCATTTAACTATTTCTTTATATTTATATCTAACAAATCTGACTCCATTCACAACAACCTATTTGTGTGAAAAACTGTAACAACTATTAAAAACAAGCATTGCTCTCGGTTTGAAATAGACGCTCCTTTACGTGTTGCTGTGACATCATTGGACCAAGGATTATAAAATAATTTTAAACCAAGAGCAGCAAATGTTGCACCAATTTTTAATATATATTACTATTATTTTTGTGTTAAAATTAAATATATATATGTACCATAATCAATACTCGTATTAATTCGTACCTTTAAAAATTATGTTAGTGGTCGCAATATCTAAAAGGTTGCTGACTGTTTCATTATATGACACTCATATAACTGTGCCAATATGAAAAAAAAAAAAATTAATTTATATTCACAATGTAAATCACATATATTGTGACTACTGACTTTCAATCATTTATAGTTTGCCAGAAACAATCTTTATATTCAATTGGTTGTTTTTGACAAAGGTGTTCAGCACTGAAAACACATCAAGGTTTTATTTAATATTTTCAATTTTTCTCCGAATATATAGTATTAGCATGATCAATCATTTTATATTATCTATTATTATATAAATATGACATTAACTTTCATGACTTCTTTAAAATAGTAATTAATAACTTGTTTCTACATTAAATATATTTGACATTATTAACAAGTTTACAATAATAAAAAATTAACTTTACATATCGACATCTAATTAATGTTCTAAAAGAGGTTAAAAATGAGATTCTGTATCAACCTTCTCTCTTTGCACAATTGTAATTTTAAAACGATGTCATATTTAAATTGGGCTAATATATAATTTCTATTCTTTATTTCCAGCAAATAAAGCTTATAAAGATTGAAAGAATTCATTCTATTCTTTATTATTTGTTGACTTAACTCAGAGGAATTTTTTTTTTTTTTAATTTCATGATATATATGGTTAATGCAACTTTTATTGACACTATAGGTATTTTTCTTGACATTGCACTTTTTATTTTTTGCTTTATTTCTGTAGAAACTTTTCTTTTTTCTAATTAATGTGAATTAATTTTTTTAAATTGTGTAATTTTTTTGTTCTTGCATTTCTGATAAATACGGGGGGGGGGGGGTTTAAGCTCTGTATTTGTCAGAAGCAAATCTTTTTGATATTAATTTTAAAAGCAACAAAAAATATATACTACTGCACTTGCAATTCTATTGCTTTGTAAAAAAAAAAAAAAAAATCTATACTATAGAGATGGTAAATAAATAAAAGTTATGACTGCTAAGATAACCAGTTAAATCATTACAGGACAAATACTTCGCTAGACTAATGTAAAAATGCAGCTATACAAGATATACATATAAATCAAATTCATCTTCTTTATTATTTCAGTAACTGACTAAAAAGCAATTGATATACGCTCAGGTACAAACAGCCTTACGCAATTATGGACTAATGTATTGCTATAGGTAAAGGTAATTTATTTAAAAATTAATGAGAAAAATATAAAAATTAGAGCAAAATAAGGGAATGTGTTGATGGACACATTGAGAAAATTGAATTCAATGAAATGACTGTTAATGAAATATTTTAATGATAAGTCACAGATAGGGAACCTGTAAATGGTCAATACAAAGATGATTTTAGATGGGCAAAAAATAAATCAAAGGAGATATTTGTCAAATTGTTAGATATATATAGAAGTTAATAAGATGAAATTAGGTATGAAAAATAATAAATTACTTGGAGAAAAATGGATTGACAATAGAGTAATAAGTTGGTGATAAATAGTAAATTAATGGTTAAATGTTATTAGTGGGGCTGATACAGATAATAATTACTTAAGAAAAATGAAAAGATGTAAAACATAGTTGAAATGATAAAAGACATAGCTAAAGAGATCAGGAAAAATGTTTAACAATAAGAAAACAGCATGGCAACAATATTAGTTATTCAAAATATTTTTATTTAAATTCTTAAAAAATAAAAGCAAACATAGAAAGTGAAAACATTCTGGCGACAATGCAAGATTTTTTCCAAAGATGGAAGAATTGAAGGTTGCTTTATTGAAATGAATTATAAGTATTAAAAAAAAATATTTGATCAAAATTAATAAAGGATTTATAGCAGAAAAATTTTTATTTTTACTACATGTGCATACCGGAAGCTGTAGATTACATGTAATACAATTATGAACACAGTGATCCATTATCATCAGTCATATTTATGTTAACTGAAACGAAGTTGAAGTGAAACTTCGTTTGTTACTTTATTGTGCTTTAATACCGCATAACTTACCTGCTGGGCAATAATTATCCAATTATATATAGAACTTTATTGGCTGAAAATATTTTACATTGTCATTAATACAATATTATTCATTATTTAATTAACTGTAAATAAATAATTTAACATTATTATTTTCAGAATTTCAATTAAAATAAATAGAACCAGTGCTGATGCGTGAGTAAGAGGCACCATTGTGCAAGGTAAATCCTCCCCCCCCCCCAAATTCTATGAAATAAAATTTGTAAATTAAAGATATTTTCCTCCAGTGCTTTCATAAGAAAAACTTGAAAATATGGTTTTAGTCATTTATCATATTTGGTAAATACCTTATATGTTTTATTCATTTTTTCTATAAACACAGAGATTAAAACACATGCTAAAATAAAATAAAAATATGTATTTATTAACATAATTTGAAATTTACTTAATTTGAAATTTTTTCTTTTAAAAGTTTTAATTTTATTTTTGGACAATCCTATGAAGTTGATGATTTCTCTGGTATGTTTCACCTCTAAGCCATTCCATATAGTAAAGAAAAGAGAGTTTGGCCTGTCTCCACGATCCTTTCTGAAGTACAATAGTTGTAACAGCTGATATAACCTTCAGATTTCTTTATCAATATTTATATCAATTTTAACTAGCATGTAGGAAAATGGCAAATAAACTTATAAATCAATCCAGTGTGGTAATACATATCTGGATACCTCTAATTTTGCTCTTAAAAAAAAATGGAGGAAACAGTATTAAAATTAACTCTCATACATAAATATATAAAATTTTTACTGACTGTTGCCTTTGACAGAATAGCTCAGTTGATTAAAATTCGATATTCAAAAATATAACCCTAATGCTTATATTGTCACTGGTCAAGCTAGCAACACCCTGAAGAAGAATGGAGAATAGTACTACTACTCAAAAATATTGTGCAATTTTTGTGTTGTCTATTTATGTTATTTTGTATTTGAAAAGTTTAAATTTTTCTAGACATTCAACATTTAATGATAGATGATGGAAATAGTCCAACATATTAACACATTCATTAAAAATACTTTCTCATTCATAAACTTATGTTTTCTATTAACAAAATTATATTCCTTCAATAATAAAATATTTACACCATTATTTAATTCTTTGTGTGCATGTCACTCCACTATTAATAGTTATAATTTATTACATATATAGACTAAAATTTTAAATTTTCATATTTACACTATTGATGTAACTTGACATTTCATTAGGATCACCAAACTAGTTCAATTTGAATAATATGACGGACTCATTCATTAGCATCAATTTAATTAAAAATAGTTGTTCAACTTTAAAATTCCATTAGTTACTTTTAATTCAAAACCTTTCACACACAACTTATTTTTCTATTACAAAAATAGTTACTCTTGTTTTTGTTCAATAATAAAAATATTTATACTACCGCCAATTAGGGATTCAGACAGAAGTTATTTAAGGGGAAAAATTTTAAATTTTCATACTTAGATTGTTTACTAGAAGCCATTAAAACATCTTGCACTTTATTTTGTTTATTCATAGGTTATGTTGAATAACTATTTTTTTTAAAAAAAATCAAACAATTGGTTTAACAACAATGGAATTGATCCTCTACCACTACTCTAAAAATGCTCTGTATTGGTTGTTGAGAGGTCAGCACAGCTGCCTTACAAGCAGTTGTCCTGGGTTAGCGTCCCGGCCGATGCTATGACACATGGAAAAATGCTCTGTAATATCGTTGGTAAATATAATTTTAGCATATGTAGAATTACTGTAATTGAGGTAATATTTTTTAAAATAAGTTTTATTTTTAAATAAATTATTAATAATAATGTGCTTTTTATATAAATTAGGATATTTAAATAAAAGTAATTGGGAAATCTAAACATTTTAATTTACATATAAATTTTATTAGTTACATCAAAAAAAAGACATCAACTTTTTCGGTTTAGTGCAATGATAGAGAATATATGTTAGTATATTTTAAGGCTTGACATTGTCACAACAAGTCTAAGTAAAGAAGCATTTTTCTTATATTTAAATAAAAAATATTTATAACCAGAGTGTGTTTCTAATAATAAAGTGATTCGAAAATCTAAACATTTACATGTTAAGTTTTATTAATTAACGCTACAAAATAATGTTAGCCTGTTTGGTTTATTGTTATGATAAGAGTATATATGTAGTATATTTCAGACTTGAGCTTGAAAATCAGGTAATTGTCACAATAAGTCTAAGTGAAGAAGTATTCCTCTCATATTTAAATTAAAAAATATTTACAATCAAAACGTATTTCTAACAATGAAGTGATTTGAAAATGTAAAAAATCTCATTTGCATATAAATTTTATTAATCATTTTGGCATCTCCATGATAAAAGTGCCTTTGCGCCCCACCCAGTCTACACACACCACATGCGGTGGCCCTAAATAGAACACATACAAATTTTGCCTTAAAGTTTCCACAGTCGGAAAAAATAAAGATTTTTCTTATCCATGATCCGAATTATGAGTGACATCCCTAATTGCATGATACTTCTTTCAACACCTCACTCCAGTTTTGCCAATCGCTCAAAAGAAAGCTGAATGAATGTAACCTGCCTCCATATCATTCTTTAATGTCATCCACCCATACTTAAAGGATTTTCTCTGATACAAAAAATTGGTTTTTAGATTTTGAGTATGAAAAGATATAGCTAGACATTTTTAGCTTCATTTCCATATTTAATAAAATAAAATGTGATTTTATTGGATGAATAATTTTTCTACTCAACAATCATCAGATTTTAAAAAACAAAAATTTTAATCTCAGACTATTTATAGGAATACAACCATTTACGAATGGCTTATAGAGGGGACTAACAAAAAACAAAAAAAAGTAATAATAATTACGCAATTTCAACAAAATATTTGTATTATTGCCAGTATGCAATAAGCTTTATGGATAAAAAGTTATAAGTGAATAAAATGTGCAGTTTAATAATAAACATGGAATAAAAGTTCTTAAAAGTAAACATCTAATGAAAATGATTAAAATAAATGACTATAATATATTTACTGCACATATATATATATCCAAGAGCAGTTATCCTCATTTATTCAGCTATCTACTATAAGTGTGAATAGTCAATAAATACTATAAGCCATAGTGCTATAATATCTCCATTTCCAGAAGTTTCTGGCCCTTGCCTTAATCAGTGAGGACAATTCAAACCTAAATTAATGTATTAGTAACCACTTTTTATTCCTTTATAGTATACATTTAAATTAATAGCTTAAAAATAAAAAAAAACCCAACAAATTGTTGAATATAAGATATTCTTTTGACACTAAGTTAGTTTCTATGTAACTACACAAATGAATTAATTTGGGTTCAAAAATAAAAAGAAAAATTTAGGTTTTTTTAAAATTTTTATTATTTTAATTATTAGCTTAAATAGTATAAAAAAGTAAAAGATAATTGTCAGATGCCTAAGTGCATTAGTTCCAGGTTTGAGTTCTAGTCCTCACTGATGAAAGCAAAAGCCAAAAACTGGTCTAGGGAGATTATAACTCTATATATCATCAGATATCCATTGGTTATTCAAGTTTACAGTAAACGATTCCATAGTATAATGAAAATAATTATTCTTGAAAAAATATGAGAAAGTCGTGTGATTTGTTGTATATATATATTTTTACATTTTACAAAACAGAAAAGTTTGTCTATACAATGATATAATTTAAAAATAACTTTAAAAAAAAAAACCAAAACAACAACACACACAGTATAACAATGGTTTAAAACTACTAATAAAATAGTAATTTTTAATATAATTTACAAGTCTTTTTGCATATATGATTTTTTTTTTTTTAGAAAAAAAAAAGTATACTGTATTTACAAAAAAGGATGTTTTTTTTTTTATTATTACTCTTAAAAATTTGATTTTAAAATTAGGATAATCATGATATACTCAATTAATCAAGACATCGTATCATTTTCTGTAAATTTCTACTCATTTAAAAGATAATATCTGTTCAAAAGAACATACTAAACTGTTTCTTATATACTGAAAGAAACAAATTTCTTTTTAATTATTTTTTGTTTCATTAATATCTAATTTTGGTTTTTTACCAGCCTCCTCAAAGGATAAACTTTGGGATTGTAATTTTGTTACCCAGTGTTCTTGGCTTACAACAGAGGACCTAAAATTATCAACTGGACAACTATCAATTTCCTGCCACTGGTACAAGTGAGCATTTGAAATATGCTCCGAGAGAGCTTTTTGTTGATCACTTTTGTTGTGAGGCCTTTTCTGGGGTAATCTTGGATCTTTGGATAATTTCCCTTTACTAAAATCTTCATTATGTTTAATATAGTCAGTATTATCAAGAGGAAAGTAGAGATTTTGGCCGGAAACAGTCCTCGACTGAAAAACATGTTTGTTATCATAATGACCAAGAACTGGATCAATGCAATTGGCATTACGTAATACTCGACCATCGCTTTTAAGATCCATCAAATCCACAGAAATCTGATTTGAGGTCAGCTTTGCAGCATATTGACGGTTATCCAAATCTAATGGAATAAGCGAAAACTTATTACCGTTCTCTTGACTGCATGAATTTTCTAACTCACTGTGGTCAAGAGAAGAATCTTCCGTTATAGTTAACAATGAGAGCTGATCACTTGGTGATTTTGATCGCCTCGATTCCATTTTCCACTTATTGTTCTCTTCATATCCTGAAGCATTTCCATCAGAAGAAAGGAGAGATTCTGAAATAATTTCTTCATCCATCATACTTCCATCAAAATTTTCAAAGTACATACTGCATTCCTCATCTGCACATAATTTCTCACTTAGACTGCTGGATAATGAAGAACATTTTTGTGTAGGAGTGAGAACTCGTGACTTATGAATTGAATGATTCAGGGCTTCAGTTTCTGTAAATATCAAATGTTTTAAAGTGTAAGAAGGCAAGTTATCCACTTCTGATTCAATGTGAAAAGGATTATCAGAAACAGGTTCATCAGCTAGGCAATGGTAAAATGAAAAATAAGTATGTTTCAGAGCATCTTCCGCATTGATTCGTTTACTAGGGGAAAATGATAGTAGCTTCTCCAATAAATCTAAAGCTAAAAAAAAAAAAAAGGAAAAAATATTAATAAATAAATATTTCATATATGTAGTTTAATAATTTACTCAACCAAAACTAGACTATTTGGTAATGAAGTGTTCTGCAGACGGATGTTTCCAAAATGAGAAATATATCATATAATATAATTAGGCATAGCTTAATGTATATGAAATTTGAACATGAGTAAAGGCAAAACCTCTGAAAGCTAAATACAAACAACACTTTTACCTCAATAAATACAAATAGAGATATTGTTAAAAACGAGGCACTGCATTTATCCTCTAAATGTTAAATTGTAATTTCAAAATAATTTTTGCCATATTTAAATCAGTCTAATATATAAACTTCCACCTCTAATTTCCAATAAATATATAATAATAAAAAAAAAGCATATGGCTTTATTGCTCGAGAGTTCACAAGAAGTTAGAGCACCAGAATTGATCCCGGGACTTTTGGATCCCAAACCGTTAAGCTCTATCAACTGCAGCAAACCATGCAGGGTTCTAATTTCCAAGAATATCAATAAATGAATACTTGAAATCATCATAAGAGCTGAAGGAATAGGTGCTATAATTTGTTATCATTCTATTTTTTGCATTTACTGATGTATGAATGTTGCTTATATATAGCTTTTGGAAGTTTTGATTATTTCTGTTTTAAATTCCATATATATTATTAGGCAAGAAAGTATTTAAGCACCTCTTGTCAGCATATTGTGAAAACAAGATATGACATATAAAAGACACAGTTTAAAATAAGTAAAAAAATCTACTTAAAAAGATTCAAGCTTAATCTTATGAAAAATGCTGTTTAGCCTATACTGTCATATCTAGAATTTTGAACAAAAATATAACAATAGAAACAGTATATGGATAACCATAAATCAAAAGAAAATGTCTGGGTCAAAAAAAAAAAAAGAAGTCACTTATTAATAGAATAGATTTCCAAAGCTTACCTTTCTTGAATAAAAACGACTTCTTGTATTCTATTAATAAATTTGTAGAAAGTCATAGCATGATATATAATAAATGGTATACAGAAAGATAAATAGTAGACAACAAAACTTGAAAAGGTATGCAATATTTTTTGTGTAAAGAGATAATTGTTTTACTTTTTAGGTAAACTACCATTAATTCAAAATTCCTGGTTTAAGGGCTTTTTTTAGGACTGGTGAATATTTGAATTTTGACAAATTTTTTTTTCTCCAATTCATTATAAACCCAAACTCAGTTGAAATTTTTTTAAAAATATTATTTTTACAACTTATAGTTTTAATAAGGGATTTGACCCCAGACTTTCAAGCTCTCTCCAATCATCCACTCCATCGTATACAATCGATACACATTACCACATACATTTAAAAAAGATAAATGATCTCTAATAGACGTACTTCATGCTAAACCAGCACTCATCAATTGGTTACGATCACTATCTCCCGTATACATATATAATCAGTGCTCAGTTTTATATTAAGATAGCAAATCTTCAAACTTGAATAAACAGGTTTCAATCTTCTCCACTCTTCAGCCATCCATATCATTGAAAATCTGATGATGGCATGTTCAAAGCGCTTGTTTTGTATAAATACTTTTTTTGTATACTATACAAATTGATTAGGGTATAACTCTTTGAAAATATAGCGTAGTTGGGAATTAACTATATCTAATTACATGTCTTCAATTATCTCCTATCCAATAAACAAAGAAAAAAAAACACATTAAATTTCACAATATTTGAGCAGCCATTTTTCCTTTTCTGAGGCTCATATAGAATGTTTGAAAAAAATATATAACTTGTAAATAAATTTTACAATGTGCCAGTTGCTGTTTTCTGCCTCAGAGTGCCATATATGATTATGTTTGTTAATAAAATTTCTTTGGTTTATGTTGAAAGCACATACATTTTATTCTTCATTTATTATCTTTTCTAAATTAGATGGGCAGTATTTTGTATAATAAACTATTTTCTGAACACAATATTAAAAGTTGATTTAATTTATATATGCATATTACACAAATAAAAAAGCATCCATGTTGCATATATGTGCATGTTCAAAAGTACATTGTACACTTGCAGTTCAATAAACAATACATATTCTATTCTAATTGATGTTTCCTAACAAAACACGAATAATGCTTTACGTGAGGGAGTCTTGGAACAAAATAGCATAGTTCACAGATTCAACTTACAGAACAGTCTTGTATTTACAAATTTTCTACATAGAAATATTCAGATCAATAATAGTTTGCATAATATTTTAATTTCATTTGCTTCCTTGCAATTTTTAATTTGTTTTAAATTTAAAAAAAAATATAATATCTACTGTAATATATATTTAATCAAATATTTTGAAATTAAAATATTTCAAAAATATTGAACTGTATTTTGTTTTTTTTTAATAACTAAATTTTATAATTAGCAAGCGTTACTGTATGTAAATTATACATTTAGTAAGTTTTCACGTTTTAATTAATATAAAATCTAGTTAATAAACAAATGTTTAAATAAAACTAGCATTTCGTGTTAATATATTTTCTTTACCAATGCCATATTGAATTTTTTATGCATTTGTTGAAGATGCAATTTTCACAATGACTGAATACTACATCATAATAAAAAAACACATAAATATTAAATACTCCATAAAATTAACATATCATAAAAAACAATAAAATATAATTATTAAAAATTTATTTGGTATGTTAGTTTTAAAATTTGAATATTTTTAATGCTTTAAAATTAATCTACATCAATCAATCATTATTAATAACAATTGTTTTTATGAAACAGGAGTCTTTCAAACAATCAAGAAAATCTGTGACTAGATAGAATTTCATTTTAAGAGCCTCTCCCCCTTCCCCCAAACAATATTTCAAAAATAATATTGATGATGAAAAACAAAATAAGATAATACCTAAATATCATTAATTTAAACACTCATGAATGTACATACGCATATACATATATGGAAAGCAAATACAAATATATCGTTCGTATTATTATATTATCTATCTCTTTTACAAACTAATATTTAAAACTAATAAATGATTATTTTAATAAAAATCAAAATGATTATTGTATTAATTGTTTAAAAAAATATAAGAAATATAAAAGCTGAAATTATATACCCAAATCCATTAAATTTATTGCAAAAGTCTTCTACGTTAATGGACATTTTCTTTCAATATATATATAAAAAAGATCACTGAAATTACTATAAAAAACAAAGAATCTATAAATCGGACAACTATTGTTTGTTCTTTTTAATAGCTAAAATCTGCAGAAAATTATCTATAATCTGATATAAAATATATTATGTGTAGTGTGCAAGATTTTTCTTTAGGCTTCTTCTGTAATTGTTTTTACATTTTTTTAAAATA
This sequence comes from Epiperipatus broadwayi, assembly GCA_028023455.1. NCBI lineage: Eukaryota > Metazoa > Onychophora > Udeonychophora > Euonychophora > Peripatidae > Epiperipatus > Epiperipatus broadwayi. Next base: position 1,668,523 of record JAQFVV010006236.1, read on the forward strand.
ATGTTTTAATAATATAGATTTATAGAAAAACATACAAATGTACAATGGAGAAACATAAAACAAATTTAAAAATTACAAAAATTTCATTTAATTTTCTATCAAACATTAACAATTATTTTGCATCTTAATTTCTCATTTAAATTTTTTTTCACTGATTTACTTTTGAATGACAATACTTTTTAAATATCTGATCAACTGAATATAACTATACTAACATGTTTATTTAAAACTTATCATAATTAAACAATTAAAAATAAATAAATAAAAAAACTTTAAAAGTGTTTAAATTATTTATTTTATGATCACGAGAAGATGGATTGAACTTGGAGAGACCTTCATCCTGCAGTGGATTGATAATGATTGATGATGATGATCATGACAATATTTTTTCAGATTTATTATTTTTATTGGTATGTTAACTGTATAGTAATGTCGTTTATCTTTACACAATGGCATAGTTATTGTGAAGCACACCAAGGTAATATGTATGGACTCTTGGTTATTAGGGACTGTTTTGTTTTATATACATATTCAAAGAAGTATTAAGATATTTTTTATTATAAATATTTAAGAGAACTTTTTTGAAATTTTGTATAAAAGCCAAGAAATTCTCACTATGCTAATGTCTTTGCATCATGCATGTAAAAATTGCATCATCAACTATGCATAAAAATTCAATATGGTACCCATAACAGTAGACTAAGAAAATGTTATTTTTTGATTTCTCATTATAATTTAATAAAGATAAAAGTTAGTTTGGGTTTTTCCCCTTCCAAAATAAAATTACATTCCTTTTCTAATGTAATTAAAACAAATAACAATTAAAAAAAAAATAAATCAAAGAAATTTATTTTTCTATATGTTTAAATTCTGAACAGAACTTCATCACTATTTATTTCTTCTAATGCTTCTTAGCAGTAAACAATTCAACTGTGTATATTAATTTGTTATATGTCACCATATCTATGTGTTCTTTATTACTGTATAAGTCATTGTTGAATTACATTGGGGAAAAAAAAAAACTCAGTTTGATTAACAAATAAAATTCTTTTACTCAATATGCAAATAAGTGTTTGAATATTAAATGATTTTCATGTGATCTCTTCAACAACTAAGCATATGATAAATGATTAATTTATATATCTAGTAACTTAAAACATTCTGAATTAGAATTATACCTTTTTTAGATTTATATTACTTCAAGAATTTTCTGGTATAATACAAATATCTGTTTCTGATCACAACCTGAGTTTGAATCCTGTTAAATAAATTTGAAATGTTTTAAAGAAGTTTAGATTTTTCTTGCAGCTAACCAGCCCACAATCAACTCAGCTAATCATCTAATAATGGCTGGAAAATGATTATTTAAATATTAATTATTCATATCTAGAGAATAAAAGCAAGGATAGAAAAATGCTCGAATGCTTCTCAGCTAGTAACAGAAAAACATGGTGGATACTGCTTTTTCCTCCATCAGTTCTTTATGAGAATTTATTGAATAAATCTTTGTCCTGCAGTGGGTTATTTTTTTAAAAAAAAAAGATTTTAATAATATTTAAAAAAAAAAAAAAAAATAAAATAAAATTAAATAAATAGTTGAAATCATGTATATTTTTATAAATCTGTAATTTTGGTGTATTTTTTTTATTTAATATTTCATTTATATAAACATATTGTAATTTGCCATTGCAAGGCAAAGAATTTATGCATTTTAATGATATGAAGGGCCCATTAATGCTTATCAAGTAGCTTTAAAAGTGAAATGACTAGAAGAAATTGTGTTAAGAGACTGGCGAATTATAGCCAGTTGCTATTGATAATGATTAACTATTATAGCTTGGTCATAAAAACTTAATATACTTTGAAGCAAAAGAACTTTCTTAATAGAGATTATGGTAAGCTCATCACATTAATGTATGTAATGCTGTTGTCAAATAGAAATATTGCAAAAAAAATATTTTGACTATTATTAGACCAATAGGAATCATTAATTATCAAAAATGCTCTGTTTTATGGATAGATAGAGAGAGCAATCATACAGCCAACTTATCCATTTCTCCATTCTATAGATCTTCAATTCCAGACATCTCTCCCCATCATTTATATCATCCAGTAAGGTCAGTTTTCTCCATTCCTTCCTTTTGTTTCCATTCACCATTCATTCCAAAAAGATCCTGCATTAAACTATAGTTGCTTCTTAATATATGACTAATCTGGTTTCTCTTTCTATCTCTAATTTCCTCAATCAATCTTCCTTTTTCATTTACTCTTTCCAAAACTTCCTTATTTGTCATTTTATTCATCAAACTAATTTTCTTCATTCTTCTCCACATCCACACCACAAAGACTTCCAATATCCATGTTCATGTAATAGGAATATGAAATTCATTAGCTACACAAAAAAAAACAAAAAAAAAAAACAAATTCGATTTCCGTAATACATTAAATTCTCTGCTGAGTTTATGATTGCAGTGCTGTTATTTAATATTAGTGTTTATTTATTTAAGCAATTTTGGTTGGAAATCAACATAATTTTTAATACCCCCCCTCGCCAACATACTCATTATTAGTAACAATATAATTTGAGAGTAATGCAAAATTAAATGTGGCAGTAAAAATCTATTATATTAACTTTTTACTTGTCTCTTATACATATATATATATATACTCACACACACACAATAAAAATCAAATAACCATCATCGTTGTGAATCAATTTTTTTAGTGACCTTATGCAAAAAATGAAATAATGAATAAGCAAATTATTAGTGTTCTCTATAATATATATTGCAATTAAAAAAAAGTATATTACAAAAAAAAATTATGCGGACAACTATAACTGAGAAATAGAAGTTAGAATGGGAATATTATTCATAATAAATTTGAAAAATAATTTGGAAAGGGATAAAACAAATAACTTAATTATTTATTGTTTGGGCAAGAAAGATTTTACAATTTGCAAAGCTTATGAATAATTTATTTATACGTACTTATATAAAAAATTGGCAGGAAATATATTACAGATCCACAAATATGAGAAGTGGAAAAAGAGAATAGAAAGGGAAGGAAGGTCAGAACATATTTGAGCACTAAGCTGCGATACATGGTCCCTTAGCATGAATCTGCCACTGTATCAAAGTAGAAAAGCAAGAAAGAGATAATGGCGCATGCTTTTAATACTTGAAAATAAGCATTTTGCATTGGTCAAAAGAAAGTTGGAGAACAAATAAGAGTATTCAAAAGAAATAGGATAATCTTTTGTAATGACAGAAATTAAAAAAAAAACCAAAAATTTTACAATATGCAAAGTTTATGAATAATTTTATTTCTATATATTTCTATAAAAAATGTGCAGAGAATATATTACAAGTTCATAACTATGAGAAAAAGAGGATAAGAGTTAATAAAAAAAAGTTTAGTTATGTATATGTAAATATTAAAGAACAAACAATAATACAAGGAACTTATTCTTATTTTGCTTAAGAACAAGAGCTTTAATTACAAAATAAAAAAGAAGGCAAAAACGAGAATAAAATTTAAAATATAGATATGTTTTATATAGAGATAATATAGAATAAATTGTATGGGCAGCAGAAAAAGCATGAAGAGGAGTGAAAAAAGAAGTGATTGTTTTTGTTTAGACCTTTATGATAAAAATAAATTAATAATGAGGAATGTATACCAAAATTAATAAATCAATTTTTATTACGAGAAGAAATGAGAATCTGTTAGTGCTGGCTAAATGATTTATTATATATTGGGAGAAAGTGAGGGACAGAAAAAAAAATACATAAATTTCTTATTTCATCTAATAAGCCACATTACATCACCTATCATTTTTCTTAGACATCATTACATTTTATTACCAAAATAAATGCTCAAAACTGTATCCTGTTAAAAAGAAGTTATACATTATATGAAATCAAATTTTATTGCAACTACTTAAGATCATGTTAAGAATGGTTTTGCTGCATATTTTTAATGTAAATAATGTTGAAATGCATTATTATTATTAAATTTTTAATTTAAATCAAAGGCAAAATCATTTATTTACCTGCATCATCTATTCCTAATATTCTAGTTTTTAATGGCGCTTCAGGAATGAGACTCCATTGCTTCAAAGCTTTGCTGGGTAACAGGGTCATTAATTTATTTCGTTCATTTTCTTCCAAGTGCACAGAATCTACAATCAGTGACATCTGCTCCAGGTCATGAGCACCTGGAAAAAGTGGCCGGCCATTTGTCAACAGTTCTGCAAAGATGCAACCTACACTCCATAAATCAATTGCTTTAGTATAATTATTGGGAGTCAACATTAATTCTGGTGCCCGATACCAGCGAGTGGCAATATTTTCTGTCAAATAACCCTAAAGATATATAAAAAAAATTAGAAATTAAAAAATCAAATAATCTACACAAGTATATTTAAATTCACAAGCTTATGCTTTGCTGACCTTTTGGTTTTCAATTCATTGTTTCAGCCATAGCTAATTATTACCAAAATAATTTTTTTGCATACTTCTTAATAATTAGAATTTTTATATATTTCTTAATTCCATTTTTTAGCTACTTATTACATATAAGATTCTTTTATCTGAGCTAATAGAGTCAAAACTTATGAATAAATTTTACAAAAACCAAAATAAAATATCTTTGCCCCCCTTGTTCTATCAACAATTGCTAAATCCTTGAACCGTTTAGTGCTGTAATAGAGTAGTGGCCTTGAAAGCTAAAGATTCCTGTATAAAATTCACACACTTCTGAATATCAAAAGTTACCAGATCTCCAGAGAAACTTACAATTTGATTAATATTTATTGTTTAAGTGCTAAAACCTTTTGGTAGTGTGCGTTGATTAAAGAGTTTTGCTTTAACTTTGAATGAATAATTTTCAATATTCAAGAGAGATTGATATTTTGAAAATTATGAGTTTGTAAAGTCTTTCATAACAATAAAAAAACAGAAATTCTATTAGTATTTCTGAATAGCTTTCAAATATAAATAATAAATTACTACAGTGATTGGACGATTGTTATTCTTATAACGATTATCAGTGATTATTATATCATTCAAACTAATTTCAACATTGATTTGAAACAAAAATGGCCAGCCATACAACATTTAGTCTTTCTTCGGTCAATTGTATGGATTTCAAGATGAGAGTGATGTTTACTAATCTTCTGATTTTCATTTATTGATTCTAATACAGACTCAATATTTAATTAATGGTATTTTACATGGCATAGCTGGCATATGACATATTTCACAGATGTCAAATATAGCTAATCATTTATTGTTTATGCAGCTGTAAAATCTCATCTTAATAGTATTGGCATGGTTATCTTCCACTGTAATAGCACAGTTAAGATATCTTTATTTCACATTGTTTTGCTTATTAAGTAATTTATCTTACTTACAAAGTCTGATTTAAAATGTAGACAGAAGTTTCAGAAAGAGTATCATCCATTAAACCAATTGTACACTTTTTTAGCAAAGTAATTGTGAAAACTTAATATTAAGAAATTGAACAGGCAAATTTCTTATACATATTCTTTATTGAATTTATAAATCAAATTCAAGATATCTTACCTACTAATTTGCATTGTTGATAATACTTCACATCTACTTATACACTGCAGTTTTTCCAATCACCACAAAAACTTTAAAAATATGCCCCTAGATAATACTCTTTATATAATTTATGTTTTCTTATTCAATAATTCTATTAATTTTAAATGCTTGTATTTTGGCATAAGAGTAATCTCTATTAAAGAGAAAAAAAAAATGTTTACACCTTGTTGTTCAAATGTCATCTGGATCCTTAATTAACTGACTTTGTAGATACTTACGTATTAGTCTTGCAATATAGAGATGATATATCTTTTCACATCCATGATAAATGTATAACCTTGCAATCATGTCAAATAAACTGTGAGCTGATCCGATCTCATTCAATAACGTGTTTTTTTGTGTGATAATTTTACACTCTAAGTTATTGTCCTGATTTCGTTTTGACAAGATGTTCAGTGCTGTCAATTGCATTTTAAAACTATTTTTTACTTCATTTGTATTCATAGTTTTGATTTAAATAATTTTTATCCGCTACTGAAATGAATGCGTGTTTCATATTTTCAAGAAAACGTAAAATTGGAGGCCCTAACAAAATTGATGACAGCCTTTTCAAAACCAAGCTGAACGAAATGTGGAAGATGAATCAATGATTTATTCAGATTGTTGGAAGGCCTATAAAAGTGCTAAATTAAAAAGAATGATGAGTGTTTTATCATGACAATTAATGATAGAACACTGCCAATTCTTATGGAAACTGTCAAACAAAATGTGGAAAAGGGATCGACAATTTTTCCAGACTGTTGGAAGGCCCATAAAAGTGCTGAATTAGGAAGTGCCGATAATGCTCATTTTCATGTGAACCACAAATACAATCACGTATTAAGTAAGTGTGCATTTTGGGAAAAAATAAAAAATTAACTTTTAATCTTGCTTGGGGACGGACGACCACTTAAAACAAAGTAGAACTGGCAAATTCCTGTTATATATTACACAGCAAGTACCATATGTGTCTAACTTTACAGTTTTTTTGGTACTAGTCTTATAGCTAAAGACGCCGCTCTATGTCGCTGTTTTCGCGCTAAAACACATACAAATGCTGTTTTCGCGGCTGACACGTTCAAACCCACGTTTTCTATAATACAACTTTTTTGTTGTGCTACAGATTGCAGGCCGCTATGTCGCATCGCAGAAAATACATTTTCCGAATTCGCACAGTTTATAAAATGGTTACGGCTTGGTGAGAGGGTGTGTTTTTTTGAATTGGATGGAAATGTTGTTTTCATCGGATTTTTTTTAATTTTAAAGTATTGAAATGTTCAGATTTTGTAAAAGTAACAATTATCAGATTTTTTACACCATACTGTATTGAAGTTTTAATCGGGAAAATGTTGACAAGATATATGTGTAAAGTAAGTTGGAATTAGGTAACGCATCAATTAATGTACTGTTCATAACATTCCATGAGACAAACAAGATTCTACCGTGTGTATATGTTAAAGTAAAAAAGAGCGGTAACACAAAAATATCCAGTAAAAGTACAATTCTGCATGGTTTTTTTGTAAATTTCATAAAAAGCATATATTATAAACATGATTAATAAATAAAGAAGACATTTTTGTTGTTGTTTAAAAAAGTTTTACTTTCTTTCTTACTTTGTTGAATATAGTTTATGTTTATTGTTATCATTTATTTTATAGATGTTACTAAAAAAAATAAATTTACAAAAATACAATTTTGATATTTTTTATTTTAGCATTACAAACAACAGAACACTAAACCTAAAACTAACCCTAAACCTAACCGTAACAACTTTTACTTTTTGCTGTCATTCTATATGAAATAAAAATAGCAGTAAAGTCGTAATCCCAGTAAAAAAATATACGATAGAAAATTGATTTTTCTAATAAAGCAAAATGAAAAACACGAATCAAATTGTAATTTGTTTATTTTATTTTACATTTATTATTATCATTTAATTTGTATACGTTAATAAAAAATAATATTTAAAAAAGACGATTTTGTTTTGTTTTTATTTTCGCATTACAAAAAAAAACACATCAAAATGATTAAAATCGACGACCTGGGAATGTTCATATTTTATAGTTTTAGCGTGAAAATGGCGCCATCGAATGGTGTCTTTATCTATAAGACAAGTACTGTTTTTTTAGTATTATTTTAGGGTATATTCAGACTGTTGTAGGGCCTATAAAAGTGCTGAATTACTAACTGCCAGTTATGATCATTTTCTGTGAACCACCACGTGTTAAGTGTGCATTTTGGGAAAAATAAAAATTTTACTTTTAGTCACCATTTTGGGAAAATTTTTTATCCAGTTAAAATAAAGTAGAATCAGCAAAGTGATTGCTTCATCTTGACAATTCCTGTTATATATTACAGTAAAAAACTGTATGTGTATATTTTACGGTTCTTTGATAATATTTGAGATTATTTTTGTAATTTAGTGATTGTTTTGTGCATATTTTTGGGTGAAATCCGTATTTTTAGTATATTATTAGAAATTAATATTTCGCATCATATTAATTTTATTATTTATTTATTCTAATGTTGTACCCTGTGTTACTATCTTAGCAACATATATGTAAGTGCGAGTATGTACTGTAGTTCAGGTCGCCTAGGAGTGAAGCTCCACCTGTATCCGGGCACCGTTTTTCTATACAGATCAATTGTAGTTTTCTAATTTAAAAATAAATATTGTGACTTTCACAATTATAAACTAATGTTAAAAAGTACATTTTTTTTTAATAATATAAAAAATATGACTTCTTTAAAAATAAACATTGTGAGTTTCATATTTATGAATTAATGTTAAAAAGCATATTTTTTAAACATTAATTCATAATTGTGAAACTCACGATGTTTATCTTTAAATTGAAAAACTACACTTGATCTTATGGAAAATGGTGCCAGGACATAGGTGGAGCTTTGCTTCTGGGCGACTTGAGCTACAATACGTATCTATCCATATATATACAGGCTGCTAAGATAGTAACACAGGATAAAACATTGGGTTTTTGATAATACTTTAGAGTATTTTTTGTAATTTAGTAATTGTTTTAGTATTAGACCTGCAGCACCTTTTCACATATGTATTCAGGCTGTAAATCTTGCGAAAATATCATGTACATGTGGTCCATTTTGATGAATTTATCATTTTAAGTTTGCAGAAAATCCAAGTGTACACTTTATTTTGGTCAGATCAAAAGATTAGAAAAATGTCAGCAGGTTGATACAAATAGGAAAAGGCACTGCAGGTCTAATACTTAAGTACCACTTTGTATCATATAAGTTAACCACATTTTAACCCTCTCCCCCAAAGTTATAATTTAAAAAGAATTATTTTTCTCAAGATCAATGGCATTCAAATGGTCAGAGATCCACATCATATTCATATCTTTAATACTCCCAAAAATAGATCAATAAAAAAGATAAATGGTGGATTAGAAAAAAGTATTTTTAATTTAATTAATGTGTATTTTTTGCTTGATTCATTAATTACTAACACATTCTCTTACATATCTTTATCATCAATATCGTTCTTTTCCTTATAAATTTTTGACATTAAAGAGGGCAAATATGAAAGATATATCTATGATCCTATTAACAACTATTTCTTTATAGATAAAATATTTAAATAACCCATTACAGAACAAAAACATCTTCAACAGACTCTCACTATAAAGGATTAGTGAAAAAATAGTACAGGTTGAAATAATTTTTCATTCTTATTTTGTTATCTAGGGAAAAAATTCTAAACTTAACTGGAACCTAATACTATTTTCAAATTTAGTCAGAAAGCATTCAAATCCATGTGATGATGATAGATGCATTATTACTATCATTGATACTTCCTTTCCAAATTAACAACGAATGCTTATTTAATAACAACACTACAGAATTAACATTACTTGGGAGAGGAGTAAATTGACGCTTGAAAATAAAAATGAGACAATTTGCTTTACATAAATACTCTTCATGTAATAAAAATATATATGAGATGATGACCTGGCCCAACTGATGAGTGCTGGTTCAGCACGAAATGCATCTTGGGGGTTATTTGTCTTTTATTGTATCTTTATTTATATGAAATTATTTATGAAATAAAAAAGAATGAAGAAATATGGAAGTTGTCTATCTATAAAAAAAATTACATAACTAACTGGCAGAAGATAATCAGTAATTGTCCTGCAATCCCAAATAAATTAGAACACCAAAATCTAGCTCAAATTTCTATATTATTAATATTTTTTTTTATATACAATACTGATATGATTGAAGGAGGAATTTATATACTAAATCTTTACATTGCTATGAAGCAAGCTGGTTATTTGAGTAATATAAATTTGGAGCAATCTCGGAAAAAAACTATTCTCTAATTGAATTCATTTCTTAAATTCGATATCTATCTGTCATTTTGCATTAAATCTCCTACCACTTTTTTTTTAAAAAAAAATTCAAATCCAGTGGCATTTCATAAATTATAATGAAATCTAAAATTTGATCAAAGGTAAAATTTCTGTCAAAGTAAATGAGGAAGAGGGATCTCTACTTTGCACTTATGATTATATATACTATTGGTGTGATTTGCTTTGTTTTGTTCTTACTTAAGTCTATTAATGTATACAATAAGCATTATCATCGAATTGAAGTTCATTAAAAAGCACATTCAAGTTTGGGAAGTGACAGAAATAACCTGTTATCCATTAATTTCAGTTGTTAAGAATTGCACCAGACCATATAAAGCAATGCATATAATTAAAAAATATTAAGCATAACAGTTCATCATATACATACATAAGTAATCCTGAGAAGAGAATATAAACCTATTTACATGAATAAATTTAAATATATGTAGATATACATGCATAAGTATATTCCAGTGAGAGTATAGCTTACTGGGGTTAAATCCAATCATGATCTATATGAAGTTATAAAAATTAGATAATATTATAAGTAGAAATATAAGACTAAAGACAATAAACAAATGAGAAAAGGTAAATGGTATAGATTGATGATGGAAAGATGGAAAAGTATTTCCAATAAATTCATATAATAATCATGATGATGATGAAATAGAAATCATGTAATGATAGTGGAAAATTGAAATGATGTAGTCAAACAGGAAAAAAATGATAAAAATTGTAGGAAATTTTCGACTGGCTAAGAAATGATGCAAAACACTAATAAATTTTAGTAAAAAAAAAAAAAAGTCATACAACATACAAAAAAGGAAATAAAATAAAAAACATTACATCTTCCTGTTTAAAGAATGTTTTCCAGGAACCAGGTCATCAATTCTACTTCACTATTGCAGTCTATTGTAAGCTCAAGTAACTAATAAATACTAGACAATAGTCAATATCAACTAGTATTTACTAATTATTCAAGCTTACAATAGATGGCAACAGTGAAATAGTATTAATAACAATGTTCTTCTATAAAAGGATTCATATGAAAAGTCTACAAAAAGCTTTTAGATTATACTTCGATTCAAATAAATCTACAAACAGCATTAAGAATGTATGCTTATATCCTGGAGTTGACAGAAATTGAGATTACAATTTAGTAGGGGCTGAATTGGGATTAACTTTTAAAAGAATAAGAACTAAGACAAGAAAAAAAAAAAGAGATGATAGAATAAAAGAGAATTAAATTCAAATAAAAGATGAAAATTATTAAAAATAAAATAAAATAAAAGATGCTACAGAAAAGGCAGAGAATTATGAAAGAAATAAGAGAACAAAAAATAATGAATAAAATAAAATGATACAAAAATATGAAAACTGTAGAAGTAAAAATATATAATCAACATTTAATAATGAAATGAGATGTAAATCAAATAAAACTAGGGGAGAGTTGGCTAGATGAGGAATACATGAAATTAGAAGAACTATAAAGTAATTAGGAGTTTCTTTAATTTAGAATAAAATAAAAAATAATTTACATAAGTATTAATCCTATAGCTATATTAATTAAAAAACAATGTCACAGGCATAAGAATGAAATAAAATGGACAACAATGAATGAAAAAACAAAAAGGATCAAATGAGATGAAAACTGGTATGCATGGAGAACTGAATGAGATTCCAGTTGAATTATTGAAAGCTCTACAGTAAAAGAATTTGAGAGAATTACTTTGTATTTGTAATATAATTTATGACCAGTAGAATAATCAATAATTAAGATTTCATTAGAAAAAAACTTAAGTAAAATGTAAGGATTTTAAAACATCACTTTTGAGGGTCATGAGTAAATTAAATTTAAACAGTTTGGATTAGAAAAAACTAAAGGACGTAAAATGCATATATATAAAATTACAATTACTTTTTGAAAATATACTAAGTGTTATTTTCATGAGGACAGAATCAGCAATGGAGATAGAAAGATTACTTCTATCAGATTTGCTGATAGTATAATAGTATTTGCAGATAGTGAAGTAGATCCAATGTTATGTAGAATTGACCACATTCTAAGAAATTTTAAAATGGAAATAATCACTAATAAAACTAGAGCCACAATAATAGAAGAATAAAAGTAAGTATTAGACAGGTTATTAAATAGTTAGGAAGTCATATAACTGGCAACAATAGCAGCAATAAAGAAATTAGAATGAGAACCATAATGGCTAAAGCTTTTAATAGGACAGTATTATTATATTAGACCATTAAAATTAAAAATATATTATAACCATATCAACTAGAGTGCAATCCAGACTAGTTAGGTTGAACAGCTGCCTAAAAAAGTAAAAGAAAGTTGATCTATGCATTTGACAATATAATTAAATTGTGTAGTGTGAACTTATACGAATTAATTAATAAAGGTTTGAATAACAATGTGCGTGTGTGCACACGCATATATTGTAAATTAGAGAACTTGCCATGAGACTAAAAGAAAAATTATTAATATACATTTTAATCATATTAAATGTGGCAATTTATGCAGAATGTTATTAATCACTTATTCTTGTGATCATGAATCAATTTTAAAATACAGTTTATAAAATTTCAAGACATTTTGAGATCTTTGTCATTTTACCTGTTCAAAATTGATTTTAAAATAAAATATTGTAGATTCTTACAGTAAATTGAATGGTAAATTCAAATGTAGGATTAAAAATTAAGAATTAATGATATTTGTGAAATTAGAAATAAAAAACGAAAAGTTGACAAAGAAGTTTTTCTTTTCTTTCATCATAATATATTGTATACAAACTTGTTTTCCCCGATATTTTAGAAAAAAAAAACAATGGAATATTTTACTCGGAGGTCCAAGATTTTAGAATGGTTTACATTATGGTTAGAATGCTGGAAAGTGATGAAAACATATGCAAATGATCTACATTATGGTTCAAGTGCTGGCAAGTGACATAGACAGGGGGGTAAAAAGATAATAGATATAAAAAGATTAAAAATTCTCTCGTTATGCAGTCATTCATTTTGTTGGGGAGTTTGTTCCATTGCTGATTTCCATTAGAATGCTATTTTGATTCCAGATTGCAAATTGTACATATTGAAGTAAGCAGTGCGAGAGAAGAGACTTTACAGCTAATTAAAATAACAATGCTTACAGCAGAAATTATGATAATGTTTTCCTCCAATAGTGAATTATTTACTATGCAAGGCTAAAAAAAAAAAAGTAGCACTATTGTTAAAAGACTCTAAGTATGCAGTCTGATCCAGTAAATAAGTCAGTCTGTGTAACCAGATAATGATATACTTTAAGATGTCAGTAAAGGAAAGAAAATAAACTATACTGACAAATCACTCAAGACCTATTGATATTCGATTTGCAATGTGTTCCCATGATGCTGTAACTATAATTTAAGTTTCTAGCAAGCAAGAAGAAGAAATCTATTCAAGTGAACTTATGAAGACAACCATAATTACAGAAAAAGAATGATATCTGGAAAACTCATGGTTTATGACTTTAAATATTTTGACTGGTAAGATTTTCACATTATAATACTAAAAAGGCATTAGACATAAAAATGTAAAGACATTAATTATTGCAATGTGTTAGATTTGTACATCCATATGTGGAATCAAACTGACATGTTTTTGTTTTGTTAATCTATTTGTAGACTTAAACACATATATGATAGTTGATAAATCATTCACAACTCTTGAGACAACATGTAAACCACTGGAAAATATGTTGGAATGTCATAGTAATAATTTACAGTGATGATTGTTATTTCATTAGTATTCTCAGTAAACTTTCTCTGTTGTGGAGGTTTGGCACCTGGAATTTCTTTTTTGATTGAAACCTAAAACAAATAAAATACTGTTAGGAGTACTCGTGATTATAAATCCCAATCAACATCATCACATTGGTTAGTATTATTATGAAAACTTTGTTTTATTATTGGAATTCTATTCAACTTCTTATTGATGATATTTACATATACATCTGGAAGATTTACAATATATATGCATGTTGATCTTTTAATATCTCATAATATATTGTAACCAGTTGGCTACATACCTGCATTAAAAAGAATTAGATAGTTGGCAGCATGTTCCCCAGGTTTAGTATAGAATTATTTAAGGAATGGGGAAAATATTTAATTTTCCCACACATATTTTTTTATAATGAGTCTTCAATTGGTTAAATATTTTATTTTTCTTCCCACATGATAGTAGAAATATTCTTGACATTTTTTATGATTGTCAAACCTTTTTTAAAAATTATAATGTGTATATTTTAAAATGTATTGTAAATGTTGGTAATATAAATATTTTTTTTGTCCTCTCCCTTCAATAATTTTATTTAATTACTAATTGCTTTTAATGTTTTTTTTAAAAAATGCACTAAGAGAAAATTTCTTTTTTTGTAAATTATTTAATAGATATTAATTTTAATATTAAAAAAACAAAAGACAAAATAGAATTTTAATATTTTGCTACATTTTATTTTTAATTAATCAGTTGTTTTTTTTCTTTATCTTTCTTCAATGAAAAAAAAAATCAAATCAGTCCAATTAACTGATTATTTTGTTTTTCTTTTTTTGCAAAAAATTTTTTTTAATTAGAAAGGAATGCCAAGAATTTTATGATGTGAGTTGTTTTTCAATAGCTATGATTAAGGAGAGAAATGGCTGAACAATTGTATTTATAAAAGATTATCTAATTGGTTGTTATAAAAAATTATCATGTAAGATACAGATTGGCTTATAGTCAAGATTGTTCTAGAAAAAAAAAATGGGGCTGCAAATAGATCGTAAGACCCAAGTATTTGATAAAAAAAATTGTTCCTTACCTAGTTGTTGAAAAGTCAAGCCTTAATCCAGCTGCTGAAAAAGACAGAAGGAAAAATTATTCCTAACTTAGTTGTTGAAGAACAGCCAAGTCTTAATCCAGCTGATAAAGAAGAAAAAAGCAGAAGTCTTTACCAAGCTACTGTATAGAATAGCAGAAATTTTAATCAAACTTTTAGCAGACTACGAGTTTAGTCATAAAAATGGTGATCAACATTTTAGCATACTATGAGTTTAGTTATAAAAATGATTTGTACAATGAAAATCATATGCTAAATTCAGCTAAAAGCCAGACACCATCTTCTTCGATATAATCTGCCTTCATTAAAGTAAAAATGTAGAAGTTACTATTTAAAGTAATCAGCAACCTTGTCTTCAACCAAGAGCATGATTTGTCTGTTTTAGTCTTATCTGGAAGTTTTAGTGGAAAGAATTTACTATTTTTTAAATCTGGAATTACTGCAAACAAAGCAAAGGACAAATTAATCATGCACATGTGTAAAAGCCTTCAAGAAGAAAACTGGAAAATATAATTTAAAAAAACAACAACAACCTTACAGAAGAATCAAATCATGGTTAAAGGTATTTTATGTGTGTACACTAAATTTTCATGTATAGTAAAAAAAAAAAAAGATTTTTTAAAATAAAATTTAATAATTTTAAATATTTTCATTAAGTTAATAGTTTTATATTGTGAAAAAAAATGTTTTAAAAATCCAGTCAATTTTCTCTTCAAAACTATGAGATAGTTTTTAGAAAATTTAATTTATAAAGTCAAAAAACTTCACATAAATATATCGGAGAGACTTTCTTTTCAAAAAATTTATTGATATACATTATATAAACTACAATAAATAAAATATAAATATCCAACGTTTCGTCCATTTTTCAATAATAATATGGACTTTATCAAGGTTCTATAAAACAGAGAAAAAACAACATTAAAGATAATAAAAATAAAAAATAAAAATAAAATAAAAAATAATAAAATAAAATACCTATAAACCAAAAAAATGGAAAAATTGTATAACATAACATCTCCTTACAAAGTGAAAAAAATTTTTAATACCAAAAAGAAAAAATATTCACATAAAAACAGTCAATTCTTTTGTATAAATATATAAACTACTTTAACATTTTATTTAAACTAGGATTTAAATGTTCTATATAAGTACTCTCTTTGATAAATCTTTCAAAGTAATTACCAATACATTCCAAAGGTCGAATTTCATAGTCTTTATGTCCTGTTTCCAATTTATGACAAAAGATAGCAGATTTCTTATCAATCATATGCTGATATAGTCTGGTCTTTAATTTATTCTTGCTTGTTCCAATATAGAATACATTGTTTTTACAATTCAAACATTTAATTAAATACACTGAATTCATAGCTTCAAGCATATTAAATTCTTTATGATTAATCAAAGATCTTAAAGTTCTCTTCCTTTTGTATACAGGTTTCATATTTATACAGTATTTTTTATTAATTTTATTTAATAATTCATTTAATTTTAAAAATACAAATTTAGATAACTTAAAACCAATATAAATATTAGGTAATCAAGTATTTACCTTGCAATGACGTATTTAGCCTGAAGGCTCACATCTGTAATTATCCGATATTTGCGTCGTCGGAAGAACACATGAACGTTGTCATGGCAACGAAGACACTGACATGACTAATTCTAGACATTTTACTTTTTTTTACATTGCTATGACATCATAAGCCTGAAGGCATACAGCTGTAATTATCCGATCTTTGTGTCACCGGAAACGCTGATATGACTAATTCGAGATATTTGATTTTTTGGTCCACGAGATTTTTTTCGACCCGCGAGATTTAAAACTGGATTTCTTCCTATTTGTTGCATCGTATTTTATAGAGCAACAGCATTTTTTTCCAGTGAGCAATTTTTTTACCACAGTGAGCAATTTTTTTACCATTTTTTTAAAAGAAATTACTTTCTCAACAAAATTGTAAGTAATTTACATGTTATTTCTTCTATGATATTAAGTGGATGTATTTTATATTTTATTAATTTTCCGGATTTTCCATTTTTAGACATCAAAATGGCTAATATTGAAACAAGGGATCTAAAGTTGTGGGATCTCCCAAAATCTGAAGAAGAGGCGATAGCTTTCTTCCAACAAGGAGTTTTACACCGGGTTAAATTGTGCGAAAACGGCCATGAGATGAAGAAGTACATCCATGGTACTGAAAAACAGTGGCGGTGCAATTTGAAGGATTGTCTTAAAAAAACTCCCATAAGAAAAGGCACGTGGTTTGAAGGCTCCAGAATATCCTTCGTAACGGCTCTCCGTTTTATATATTGTTGGTCCAGAGAATTAGCGTCGATCCAAATGGCGGACAAGACTGTGATTGACTGGAACAACTATCTCCGCGAAATATGTGCATGGAAGCTGTTACATAATGAAAGGCGGAAAATCGGAGGCCCTAACACAATTGTGGAAATAGATGAAACTCTATTCTCCAAACGTAAGAACAATGCCGGCAGAGTACTTCCACAGCAATGGGTATTTGGCGGTATCTGCAGACAAACAGATGAATGTTTTATAATAGCCATTGCAGATAGAAGTGCGTCCAGTTACATAATGAAAGGCGGAAAATCGGAGGCCCTAACACAATTGTGGAAATAGACGAAACTCTATTCTCCAAACGTAAGAACAATGCCGGCAGAGTACTTCCACAGCAATGGGTATTTGGCGGTATCTGCAGACAAACAGATGAATGTTTTATAATAGCCGTTGCAGATAGAAGTGCGTCCAGTCTCATGCAAGCCATTTTGGAGAATGTGCACCAAGGCACTACTATTTATAGCGATTGCTGGAAAGGGTATAAAACAGAAGAATTGGAGCTGGCTGGATATGAGCACCATCGAGTTAACCACACACATAATTTTGTAGACCCCACAACTGGCGTTCACACGCAAAATGTTGAAAGGTTGTGGGGTTTAGTCAAATGGAGGAATAAGAAGCACAGAGGAACTGCACGTCAACACTTAGACTCCTATTTGACGGAATTTATGTGGAGGCGGACCTACAAAGACGGTTATTTTGGTGCAATTCTACAACATATAAGCCAGTTTACTCCACCGCAGTAATCGTTATTTGGGTAAGTACGCATTTTGTTGTGATATTCATCTTTTATTTTACTTATAAATTACAGTAGTTTTTATTCGTAGTTATTTCCACTAAAAAAATATTCATATGTTTATATAGTACTTTTAAGATCACTTTATGATAGGTTTTTTTTTTAAGACGACAAAATTATTATTTGAATACTTGCAGAATTATTAATTCAGGACTCGCACTTTAAGATACGTTTTTTAAAAAAGAAAATTAATATTTGTAGACTCGCAGTTATTTGTAGATTTGCAGTTTTGCTTTATGATAATTTTTTAAAATTTATATAGTACTTTTAAGATGACTTAATCTTTCATTTGTAAAATTTAATATTAGTTATGAATCAATCTGTAAAGTTCTTACCTTTTTGTTAATTGTACCTTGTTCTCTCTCTATATAACTTAGCTGTAATCTCTCCTACATTAAACCTCTCCTGAATAATTATTAGTTCTTAATTTCACGTCTATGCGGCAATATTTTATTTTCATTATTATATTTTATACTTTCAGATACTAAATTATATGTCGATAATTTCCCCCCAGAATCGCAAATGCTTACGCTATCTCTTTTAATAAAAGAAAACCCTCCTTATTTTTCAGAGGGTAATTAACCTAGTAGTTTTTAAAAACAAATTTATTATTCTTAGTATAGCGGGTGCCTGCCAGTCTGGGGAAATAAAATCAGAATTTGATAATTATTGTACAGTGTTATTTTCAAAAACTAAGTAAAAATCTATTTTCTTAGAAATGTGGTTTTTTTTGGTTAATTAAATAATAGCGCTAACTTCTAAAATCTGCAAATAGATTTATACGAATTAAATTAATATTAATTTCTTGAAATCAATAGCCACCACTGACTTTATATATAATTATTCATGATGTATATATTATTTTTAATCTTTTTTTGCCGCATATCAATATTTTGTGTCCTATTTACCTGAAGGCTCACATCTGTAATTATTAGTATAGCGGGTGCCTGCCAGTCTGGGGAAATAAAATCAGAATTTGATAATTATTGTACAGTGTTATTTTCAAAAACTAAGTAAAAATCTATTTTCTTAGAAATGTGTTTTTTTTTGGTTAATTAAATAATAGCGCTAACTTCTAAAATCTGCAAATAGATTTATATGAATTAAATTAATATTAATTTCTTGAAATCAATAGCCACCACTGACTTTATATATAATTATTCATGATGTATATATTATTTTTAATCTTTTTTTTTGCCGCATATCACTATTTTGTGTCCTATTAATTTTTTTTTCCATGATTTGTGGACTCGCAGTTTTTACTTATTAATTTTGTAGTGATATTTATCTTACATTTTCATGTTTTGCGTCCAATTTTAGTTAATTATTCATGATGTATATATTATTTTTAATCTTTTTTTGCCGCATATCACTATTTTGTGTCCTATTTATTAATTATTTTTTTCAGGATTTGTGGACTCGCAGTTTTTACTTATTAATTTTGTAGTGATATTTATCTTACATTTTCATGTTTTGCGTCCAATTTTAGTTAATTATTCATGATGTATATATTATTTTTAATCTTTTTTTGCCGCATATCACTATTTTGTGTCCTATTTATTAATTTTTTTTTCAGGATTTGTGGACTCGCAGTTTTTACTTATTAATTTTGTAGTGATATTTATCTTACATTTTCATGTTTTGCGTCCAATTTTAGTTAATTATTCATGATGTATATATTATTTTTAATCTTTTTTTGCCGCATATCACTATTTTGTGTCCTATTTATTTTTTTTTTTTTTCAGGATTTGTGGACTCGCAGTTTTTACTTATTAATTTTGTAGTGATATTTATCTTACATTTTCATGTTTTGCGTCCAATTTTAGTTAATTATTCATGATGTATATATTATTTTTAATCTTTTTTTGCCGCATATCACTATTTTGTGTCCTATTTATTATTATTTTTTTTCAGGATTTGTGGACTCGCAGTTTTTACTTATTAATTTTGTAGTGATATTTATCTTACATTTTCATGTTTTGCGTCCAATTTTAGTTAATTATTCATGATGTATATATTATTTTTAATCTTTTTTTGCCGCATATCACTCTAATTTGTGTCCTATTTATTAATTTTACCATTTTTTTTTTTTTTTTCAGGATGGACGCCGCCGGCATTATTCTGTACCACGTGTTTGTTTCCGGTTTGACCTCATGAGCCTGTACCACGTGCCTTCCCCCAGCTCTTCGTTTCTATGACGACATTGCCCTGAGGGCATACTATTCTAATCTACCGATCTTTGACGTAACGTCATCACGTGATATGCCACAAAATTTTTGCGATTACATGTGTCGGCAAATCACTAGGTGACGTTATCTTAAAAATCGGGTTGTTAGAGTAGTATGCCTTCAGGCAAATGACGTCATAGCAAGGTAAATACGTGACTACCATATTACCAAATAATATTATAATATTTATATTGGTTTTAAGTTATCTAAATTTGTATTTTTAAAATTAAATGAATTATTAAATAAAATTAATAATATTTATATTGGTTTTATACCAAGTTATCTAAATTTGTATTTTTAAAATTAAATGAATTATTAAATAAAATTAATAAAAAATACTGTATAAATATGAAACCTGTATACAAAAAGAAGAGAACTTTAAGATCTTTGATTAATCATAAAGAATTTAATATGCTTGAAGCTATGAATTCAGTGTATTTAATTAAATGTTTGAATTGTAAAAACAATGTATTCTATATTGGAACAAGCAAGAATAAATTAAAGACCAGACTATATCAGCATATGATTGATAAGAAATCTGCTATCTTTTGTCATAAATTGGAAACAGGACATAAAGACTATGAAATTCGACCTTTGGAATGTATTGGTAATTACTTTGAAAGATTTATCAAAGAGAGTACTTATATAGAACATTTAAATCCTAGTTTAAATAAAATGTTAAAGTAGTTTATATATTTATACAAAAGAATTGACTGTTTTTATGTGAATATTTTTTCTTTTTGGTATTAAAATTTTTTCTCACTTTGTAAGGAGATGTTATGTTATACAATTTTTCCATTTTTTTGGTTTATAGGTATTTTATTTTATTATTTTCTTATTTTTTATTTATTTTTATTTTCTTATTTTTATTATCTTTAATGTTGTTTTTTCTCTGTTTTATAGAACCTTGATAAAGTCCATATTTTATTGAAAAATGGACGAAACGTTGGATATTTATATTTTATTTATTGTAGTTTATATAATGTATATCAATAAATTTTTTGAAAAAAAAAGTCTCTCCGATATATTTATGTGAAGTTTTCTGACTTTATAAATTTGATAATACATTTGAAAAGATAGAAAAAGAAGAAGAAAAAATTTAATTTGTTGTAAATTAAATTTTTTTTTGGAAACGTTTTTTTACTTTCCTTCATTTTCCCTCCTAAAAAAAATAATTAATTAAGCTAAATCAAAGATTATCTTTTATTTTGAAAATGTTTTCCCAACTCTTAGTTATTTTAAAGAAATAACTTAGTTAATTAAACATTAATTTATGAATAGAAACCAACTGATTGATTGTAATTTGTATAAAAATACACTTTTTGGATGAAATAAATGTTTAAAATTTCATATTATGTCATTTTCTTTTGTTTATTGTTAATCAATTAATTATTAAAAAATTGTTTTAAAATATATTTTTAGTTTTAATTTCTTTATTCTATCCAATTCCTGTTTCACAAATTGCTCATATGTGACCTTATTTTATGACAGCTTAGTGTTCTAAGATATCTTTTTTATGATCCCAATAAAACTATTTACTTATAGTAGGGTAAGTCTAGGAATTATTTAAAGTGATCGAGCTATGATTATGGAAACTTAGACTTCCTGAAAGCGCTCAGACGATTAATTACTACACTATAAAGCACAATTATAGAGTAATAAGCTGCTTCATTTATTTATCTCTTGTTCACAATATAAGTTTATAGAGTTCTTGCTTCCTGAGCTAGATTTGTGCATAACAATTCATAAGGACTAGGGGTTTATGTTTATTGTTATGGACATTCAGATGACAATCCTGGCTGGTACATAAGGGATACCTTTTAAAGTTCATGCACTATATTTCATTTTATTTATTATTTCTTTAGAAATTGGTACTAAGTGGCCAGAGCATTGATGATAGTCAGGATGTTCTTAGTATTTCAGCATTCTTTGATTTATTGTTGTAGTTTGACGGAGTAGCACCTACTGTGCATCCAAGTAATTATTGTTTGTATTTCTGCCCTAGGTTTGGCAGTGGCGAAATAATCAGTCTGGTTTATAGAGAACCACTTTCAAATCCAATCACAAGATTGACGATTCATTTTTGATCGTTCATGATGATAAATGATTATTACTTTTGTGTAATGCTGGTGAACTTATTCTGTGCTGATCTCTCATAATCAATCCTTTTATATTAAATTTTATATCTTTTTTATTTAGGGGTGATTATGGTTTCCCATCTCCTCATAGTTCAGCCCTAGTATGGTGTACTGTCACAAATGGTTAGGCAGGACATTGTAACCTGATTTTCTTATTAACTCCTATTTTCCGTAATTACAATTGTCATCCAACTTGTGGGATCACTATTTCTATACTGTTACAATTGGCAGCTAATATCAGGCTACCATATTCTTGTTGCAATTAATATGAAACTTGTGGGACCATTATTTTCCATACTGTTACAAATGGTGACTCAACTGTGAGCTCGATGATGATCAGATTTTGGTAATCAGCGATTACATAATTTGAATCTCAGAAATATACCTGAAAAACAAATTTCTGTACTTTGATGCAGAATTAATTTAAAACATTACTGCGAAATGTGACAAGTGTAGAGGATGATTGTTATAATTTGACTATAAATTATAAAATAGCAGTATTAATGTTTATTTAAGGAGTTCACATTTAAAGTTGAAAAACTTAACGCATGACTTTGGAGATTGGATTGAGTTGTTGAAATTTGTTTAGATGTACTTTCAGCACTGATGATCAATGGAGAGTTTTGTTGTTGGCTTGAGGATGCAATGTTTTCATGCAATTCTTTGGTGGTCATTTGTAGTGTTTTAAAAGATAGAAAATTTTTATATATTTTTAATATAAATTTGAAATAAATTACATTAATATGCAATTAAGGGATAAACCATATATATATTTTACATGTCTGTTCAGAGTATGTTATATTTTTCTTTAGCTTATATATAATTTTACTATTATAAATTGGTTATAATGATTGATGTTTCAGTATGATATAATTTGAGGCGTGGTTAATGGGTGCAATTGAAATTAATCATGTATAAAATTAAATTTTTCCTACAATCTCTCATATTTACTAAAATAAATGTAGTTTAAAATTTGGTATAATTTTATATTGGTTTTATTAAAAGGTGAAATATAGAAATTTGGTTTATTGGATTTGAAAGTGGTTTAAACTAAGTCTAATTCAGTTTAATTAGGTGATCATTCGTAAATTCTCGCAACTACATATATTTTTATTATTATTATTGTATCAGTTTTCAGACGTGTCATAATAAATATGCAAATGAAGATAAATTTTTTTTTGAAAAGTAGTTTGTTTCGTTTCAAAAGGTAACGTAAAAAGGAAGAAAAACTTCTCGCAAGTATTTTAAAAGAAAATGAATTTGTAATATCAATTTATTATTATTTAAAAAAATTAAGGTGTGCTCATTTATTATAAATATGTAAAAGCTCAAAAATTTCTGTCTTATGAAACATTTGCTCTGACTTTTTCAATCTATGACTGGGGAAAACAAGTGTTCGTTACTATTATGGAATGCATTGCAATATTTAATAATACTAAACATTCATATAAAGTAAAGGAAAACAGAATAAACAAATTAAAGTCCAGTACAATTTTAAAATGTTGTTGAAGTCAAAAGGAATATCAATAATTGAATAGTTTCATATTTAACCTATGTCATTCTTCAGACCTTCGTGCTGCTTGGAGAAATTCATTTATTCACTAGTTAACAAAATTATTCAAACTATCTTCAATATACAGTCATTACATTTAATCGTAAATTTACCGCTGTCAATGAAATGCTAAATTATACACTGCGTTTTAAACATTCTTTACTGCTGGTATAATTTCAGTTATTGACTAAATAATGAAACTGTTAAATCTTACCTAGATATATTAATGATGTTGATAATTAAGTCTAAAGTTCCAGCTAGTAATGAAATTGTGAAATTATTGTACTTTGAATATTCTTGCTGCTAAAATAAAACCATTCCTTAACTGATTAATGACACTTTTAAAATTTATTTGGATATATGTACAACGTGGATAATTTATTATGGAATGCCAGATTAATGGAATTTGTGAAATTAAATATTTAATAAAAGATAAAGAATTGGCCTTGAGTTTTACTTATAGTGCTGTCATGAAAAGACTACAATCAGGAAAATATATTAGTAGTTGTTCTGATATAGGAGATATGTGATGTGATGTTTGTGCAAAGTAAATTATGGTATGAGTAAATGAAAATATGTAAATATCTGAGCTTTTCCTAGGAATATTTATAATGTTATTAAACAGGCAAAACTCTCCATACATAGTGCCACCATGTGCCAACCAAAGTAATCAATGGATGCCAGAAGGCTTGTGCATAAAATCCCCATCTAGTGCCTACTCAGCCAAAATCCCCAGACTAGTTTCTGGATTTTGTCAGTGAGGAGCCTTGGATCTGAGAGCACTGCATCTAGATCTTAGGATCGAATGCAACCCTCCAGCAGCGACCTTTTATATCAACTACAAAACTTGAGAATGAAATTGAAAACACAATATTTTCAATCTAAGCTCAATAGTTTATATAGTCATAAGGCCACAGGCCAGAAACTAGACTGGGGATATTGGATGAGTAGGCACTAGATGGGGATTTTATGCACAAGCCTTATGGCATTCATTGATTACTCTGGTTGGCACTACTGCATGGAGAGTTTTACCTGTTTAATAACAGTTATGTGCTAGCATAAGAGATGGTGATCATGTAATGTTTAGTGGTTTAATATTTATAATGCAAGTAGAATGTAGAAACAAGAACTATGAATGCGAATATATTTTAAGCATTGAGTATTATTTTAGGTACCTTGCGCAGGATGGTGAAAGGTTAAGAGTGTGCATTTATTTTATATATATATATATTTTATATTCAATAGTGTAGCCTTTTGGTTTATTCCATCTATAAACCAAACATAATAAAATGAAGTAATTGTGGAAATTTTTTTTTTTTTTTTGCTATAAGAAAAGTTAAAGTTTTATTTGAGAAAATAATGGCTATATACCTCACAAGTAACATATATAGAGGCAGTTTGTGTTTGTATAAAATATCTATTACTAAAGAGTTGATGAGAATTAAGATTGAATTGATTGTCAGTAGCTTTAGTTAACAGTTTCTTTCTAGAGAATAAGTTTAGTTATAGGAGATTATGGTGAATATTTATGTTTATGATTATCAGAAATTATAATTGATTTTATGCTTGTAATTATAAGAAATTATGATGGATATTTTATGTTCATATAATCTGAATAATCAGTTTTCTGTTTCATGTTCTGCACATGTATGTGTGTGTGATACAGATATATGAGTTTGATTTTTTTCTTTCCTTTATAAAAATTGACATGATTTTCTATATTATTAAAAATGTAAATCTAAATAAGAAATTATTTAGATCAAATGAATGTAATCTTTGTTTGACCAAAAAGTGTTAGTAAGCTTATGTTTTTAATTAGATCTTCTTTAACTAATTTTCCATAAATTAATCGCCAATGTGTTAATTAAGGAGATCTGGTTTCAGATCAGACAAAGTTGTTAAAAAAGTAACACTTAAGGAAGAGTCATTGTTCATTCTGAGTGGAGATTTTTTAATTAGACTTGAAGAGGAACCACTGAGGGGAAGGGGGTATGTTTCCTTTTCTCTCTTTTACCCTATAAAAACTGAGAAAAGTGAATAATAGAACTTTTGCTAATTCATCCATAAATGGTGCATGTTTCTCTTCCTCACATCAATTACGAAGAAGTCAACTTTTGATAAGATATTTTATGCTGAATGTCACAATTTATCCATTCTGCTTATTAAAAATTCATTGAAGGAGAGAACTGTCAAAATTTTGTATGAGATTGAAACCCCAATTCAGATTATAATAATTATTTGGCTGTTTAAAATCCGTTTAAAGAGACTGCAGCAAACTTCTGAAAATGTTTAAAAAGTTAATTCATATTTGGTAATCAGAAACTGCTTGTTGTATATGATTTGAACCTGCAAATGGAAAAGAAACCAAAAAATTCAAATCCAGGAAGAAAGTCATCAAATGGAAGGTAATCAACAGAACTCTTTTAAAATTTATTAATTCTCCTGTAGCTACACTTTTGATTTAAAATAACTATCTACGTTTTTTTTGTCTATCTTGATTCAAATGACTGTCTGTGCGTTCTATACACATTTAATTAAAATAACTGTCTGATGTGCAATTATATAGCTATCTCAAGTAAAATGAACTGAATATATTAATTGATTGATGGACAGTGGAAGGAAAAGACATTTAAAGAGACTATCTGTAATGTTGATATTTATTCTTTATTTTATTTCGTTTATATATGTCATTTTTTTTTTTTTATATTTCATTTTGTTTATATGCTATGTTACACTCTAATCACTAGATTATTTAATTTAATATTTTGTTTGTTTAAAACGTTTGAAGGAAAGAAAAAAAAAAAGATTTTGATACCATTTAAGTATAGATGCTCACGTAAATTTAAAAGTAAAGAGAGAAATGGATATTTTTATTGTTCTTAACAAAATTTTAATTTGTGCTTAATAGTAAATATGAAGAGTGAGGGGATGGTCGTAAAACCCATAATTATACTAAAGTATTGTTGATCTGTTATTAATATAAATGTTAGGTGTGTTGTTGGCTTGGCTGTTTAAAATTGAAATAATTCATATATGCTTTGATTCGGGATTTGGCTAGTCTTTGTCATTTATCTAGGCTGTAATCGTTATATATATGGGCATATATAAAGCCATAAATGCTTGTCATTACTAACATAAAGTTATTCTACCACCCAATAGATGGGAAATGGTTGTCTCATGATTTATATACCATGACAGGCGGAGATGACTAAGTTTCACTCCATTTATTTGTTAAGATAGGGAATTATTAATAAAGTTACTGTTTAAGTGTAGAAAATGTTTTGCATGCCAATATAGAGAATAGGTGTCTAAGAGGAGCTCTTTACACGATTCTGGATCTTAAGAAAAGATCTCTCTCTCTGGCTCAAGCAAATAATTTAAGTTTGAAGTTGATGTTTTTTTTTTTTTAATTTCCCTTACCAAGACATGGCTGTGTGTGCGTATACTGCATGGTGATGTGTGATATGAAGAGAGTTTTTCTTATGTGGGACAGAATACCTGAAAGAATAAGGATTCAGTCAGATGTATATGAATGATGAAGAATGACAAAGATTTTAATTAATAAATTAACCAATCTGTGTTGATGTTTTTTGAATGATGGTAAATTGAGGTCGTCAAGCTGAGTGGACATACTGACATATTAAGATATACAGTCAAAAACGTAAAGATCTGACAAGCATGAATATAAAAGTTTGGGTTTTGAATTTAAACCCGTTTGCAAAATCAATAGGGGATTTCTGTGGCATATCCTCCTTCTTCATTGGAAATGTGAAAATTATTGCTTGATAAAATGATTTAGAAATTTAAGATTATTTCACACTGTTAGTTAGAATAATTGAAGCGAATATATTATTTTGGAATAGTCCAATGGACAATGTTTACAATAAAAAGGGGGGAAATAGAAATTTATAGGTTTTCTTCTCTTTCAAGATATAAGTTTCCTTAAAGCTAAAATATACGGAATTCTGATTCAATGTGTGAGCGATTGTATTTATTATTATTATTAATTATTTATTTAATAAATGAATGGATCAAAACAAGAAGAGAGTCATCCAGGAAATTAGTTAATTCAAACATGTATTCGAATAATAGTCCTGAATAGATCAGAATCATATATTTGTGTGTAACAATATTATAATTTAGTGTGTTTTTATTTAATTTTATCATTATTATTAATGTAATAAAGTTTACTATTGTTATAAGATTACATTGTGTTTTGATGTTTCAAATATCTCCAGAATCTATATATCCAGCACCTATATTTAAAGTAATATTAGTTCATATTTAAATTTAATTATTTATTTTATAATGATAATTTATTTCCAAGATCGATTTGCAGTAGTAATTATTATATTGTTTCCATATTCGATTCACATAATTAATTTTATATTGATAATTTATTTCCA
Organism: Epiperipatus broadwayi; assembly: GCA_028023455.1. Taxonomy (NCBI): domain Eukaryota; kingdom Metazoa; phylum Onychophora; class Udeonychophora; order Euonychophora; family Peripatidae; genus Epiperipatus; species Epiperipatus broadwayi. Next base: position 1,696,863 of record JAQFVV010006236.1, read on the forward strand.
TGATTGATTTACAGTATTAATTTTATCTTGAATATTTCTATATTCGATTAATATAATTCATTTTATATAAGTCATTTTTATAGACTTCATTTTCACATATTTTATTTTCATAATTAATTTACATAATCTAATTTTATGATTATTTCCATACTTTACTTCCATAAGCAAATTTTGATTGATTTATCTGATTGATGTCCATGGTTTGCTTCTATAGTTTACTTTTGCAAAATATGATAGGTTTGAAGTTATTAAAATTTGGTCAATAGATTAGAAATAATAGAATAAGAATGACAGGGAATAGTTGAGTTAAGTTTAACAAATTTAATCTTTTGATTCATTGTAATGTTGTGAATACTGGGAGCAGACATAAAATCCCTTTCCTGCTCTCGGTGTTTAGAATGATTACCAATAGTAAATTGTATCAAATTTCAACTTAGCATATTTGGAATCATATCCATTACAATGTAATTGCTTATATGGGCACCTCTTGACAGATCTAGACCTTAAGAAAGAGCAGTTCAATTATTAATCTAAGAGCTAGTTTGGAAGTCAAGTAGCCTATTATAACAGCATTATTATACTATTATAAAAGTAGGGATCATGAATTGATAGTTGATTGAAAGATATATGTGTGTTTGAGAAATTAGATTAGTGATTCTCAGATTAGAGAAAATAACACAGACATTCGTGTTATATAATTGTAGCTATTGAAAGTGATAGATGCTGAGAACGAAAAATAAAGTAATAGAATTAAATGGGGAGGATTTATCTGTGATAATTTTGTCTAATATTAAATTAAATGATGGTTTTATATTATAAACATAGATTATGAGTTCTCTGCATTAATTACCGAGTTATTTCCAGTCAGATATAAATGAGAACTGTATATGGTATTTTCTGTAGTTACCATTCGAGATCAGATATTTATAATAAAGTTGTGGAAGAAAGTTGTCTCATTATTATAAATTTAATAATAAATTTATCATAAAATATTTGCATGACTCATCAGTTTGAAACTAAGACCACATAGATTGAATGGTTTTATCAATATTATTGTTATTATTTTTTTTTTTTTGAGAGACAATTTAATTGCTTTCTCCAGTATCTTCTATAGTCCTAAATATGGCTAATGATGATGATCTCTGGTGGGCATTACCATTTATAGCTGTAATTTGGCGCCCCCGGTATATTTGATCCTAAAGTTAGTATAAAATTCAATTGACTAGCTACTTGAAATAAATGAGAATTTATTGAGGTTGAATAAGTGAAAGATTGCGCGGAGAAAGTTGAGGTGACAATAGTTATACGTACTTTTATGTTATATTGTGTGCTACTTAAATTATTGATTGCTGATTAAAATGAGAGTAATATAATATATTTAATCTGAAAGAAGATGGGTGATGATTGTTAGTGATCAAAATCCATCATCATTGGCTATTAAATAATATGATGATTTTAATATTGGGTTTTAACATTGTGATGGTGAAATTCCTTCTTATTATTTATTCTAAGAACCAGTACTGGATTTAAAGTGAAAAGTATTTTAATAATATGAACCTAAAGTTTGTGTATTTACTTATATTTTACTACTTGACTATAAACCATTTGTAGATTGATGATGGTTGGTGTGAGATTATCTTAAATCATTGTATACATGGTAACACATATTTATAACTGATTGTTATGATTATTAACAACAATTTCATGGATCTGGAAAGTGAGTGTTAAACAAGGTTAGGTATTCATGGTTGATGATTGGGCAGGAGACCATTTTGCAGCTGTGAATCTTTCGTTGGATGTCATTGGTTTTCATCTTATACTATTATTATTGTATTAGGAAGTCATTAGTATTTTTCAGTGTCGTGGAAATATCAGACATAATATCTTATAAGGTAGTCATGATCTTAATGAATATGCTTAGATGGTTTGATGTATTAAGGAAGTTATTGATCTTTTACTACATATTTTCTTATATCCATATAAGTGCTGATAGACACCTGGATATTTAGTTCAAGTACCCTAGACCAGTGTTCTTCAACTCTTGGTCCGCGGAACTTTTCTGCAGGTCCGTGTGCTAGATGGGCAGTAAAAAGTTTGTAATAATAAATAATAAGAGTTTAAACTTGTAATTAATATAGCCAATTTTTATTTATTTTTTCATCTCATTTTTACCCAATTAAAAAAAAAGAAAACAGAATGAAAACAAAATCTAATCAATCATTCATAAATTAATTTGTTTTTCTAGTTATCACAGATGTTTATGGGGGGGGGGGGGTAGAATTAAATTTTGTATTACTTTTCTAAAAAAAAGAAAAAAAAAAAACGTTTTTTATTATATAAACTCCATATATATATATAAAACTTTATCTTATATATTTAACATTGTTGTTTTGATCAGTTATAACAATTATGCTTATCTTTAAGAAAATTTATCTATAGACTTCTGCCGGTCTGCGAAATCTTATCTTTATTTTTGCTGGTCCACAGAATCTTATCCTCATTTTTACCGGTCCGCAGGTGTGAAAAGGTTGAAGACCACTGTCCTAGACTGATATTGTTATTGTAGACATGTTCCTTTAAGGTCTATGTTAGTAATAATACCCTGTTGCATCGAGCATAGAGCCACTGTTGTGTAGATGTTTATAGTTCGGTAATTGTTGATCATGAATAACTTAAAGAAGGTATGCAAGGTATATTTTTACAAAGTGAATGAATATTTGTGATCTAGCTAATCTTCAATCTAATATAAGTAAAATAATGTACTAAGGAAATTGTTGAAACCAAGAGTGCAATCAGTTCGTTCTAATATACTCAAGGTTTTGTAGCTGTTTGTTTTATGCTTTATTAAAATAATAAATTTCAACAACATAAATAACTATCTTATGGGATATTAGAAAATCCATCAACAATGGAATCAGATATGAATGTTATTCATACTTCTTTGAACCTATGAAAAATATGTAATTGCGAATAATTGGTCTGTTAGGTATGCTGATTCTTTAAATGGAATAATTTCCATATTATCTTATCGAACTTATATTTTATTATGATTTTTTTTATATATATTTATGAACACAAATAATGCTCATTTATGATGTTATTTTCAGTATCTTGGCAAGTACCAGAATTTAGGTGTGGACATTTAATATTGTATTTTGTTTCAATATTGGAATTATATATTGAAAATATTTTTGTTATATGTACCATCTGTAAATATTAGTGTAATTGTTGTAGTATAATAGTTATTGCTTGTGCATTCATGATCATTCCAGATCACCAAACACCAGTTCAGTTAATTTCTAATCATTATAGTTTAATGGAAATGTAATTTGTATGAAAATATATTTTTTGGATAAAATGAATGTTTAAAATTTCATACTATCATGTCATTTTTTTTTGTTGATTGTTAATCAATTAGTTATTAAAAATTGTTTTAAAATATATATTTTAGTCTTAATTTCTTTATTCTATGCCATTCCTGTTTCACAAATTGTAGTGTGTGTGTGACCATATTTCATGATAGTTTAATGTTCTAGGACTTTTTAATGATCCCAATAAAACTATTTACTTATATGAATTATTTCAACTGATTTATGATCACGTGCGTTATTTATTTATCTCTTGCTCACAGTAATAGTTCATAGAGTTCTTGTATCCTGAGCTAGATTTGGGTATAAAATGAGTAGGGTTTGTTTAGTGATGTGGATATCCAAATGATGGATCTGGTTGGTGCAAAAGGGATAACCTTTAAAGACCATGCTCCATATTTTATTTTATTATTTCTTCAGAAATTTAGTTTATAGTTGGCCAGTACATTAATGGTACTAAGTGGCCAGAGCATTAATGATAGAATGTCTTTGGTATCTCAGTATTATTTGACTTATGGTTGTCTTTTGATGGAGTAACTAAGTATGTATATCTAGATAATTATTGTTTGTATTCCTGCCCTAAGTTTGGCAGTGGCTAAATAGTTAGCCTGGTCTATAGTAGACCCATTTCAAATCCAATCACAAGATTGCCTGTTGATTTATTTTATTGTTAATCATTCATAGTGATGAATAATTATTACTTTTGTGCAATACTGGTGAACTTATAGTTAATTCTGTGCTGATCTCTCATGCTCATTCCTTTTATATTAAATTTTATATTTTATTTGGGGATGGTGATGATTTCTCATCACCTCATAGTTCGCCCCTAATATGGTATACTGTTACAAATGGCTGCCCAATTGTGAGACATTGCAACCTCAGATTCTCTTAATTAATTCCTTATTTTTTGTAGTTACAATTGTCGCCCAATTTGTGGGATTACTATTTACATACTATTACAATATATATATCATTAATCTTGGATTGAAAACCTACTATCAAGGAAGTTATCATTACAATTAATAGAATAAAAGGTGTTTATTAAACGTTTTATTTGGAGACTGACTTTACATGGTATAGAACCACGGACAATTATGAAAAATGAAAAGAAAAAATTGAAGGCTTAGAAATAAGGACTTGGGGGAGAATGGAAATGATTAAGATTATACATGTAGAAATACTGAAAAGTCTAAGATCAAAAAGCTCATTTTTGAAAAAATGAAGAGACATAGCAATTACAAAAGAAAGATATGAGAAAAAAAAGATATGAAAAATTGATTTAATAATCATAAGGTAATTGTTAAAAAAATAGGGTAAGAGACAGAAAAGATTTAGAATATGTGATCTGGTATGCTATATATGACCTATCATTTTGTAGAAATTTGATGATGAATTACAAATACAGACTTTAAATTTAATCTATAGATGATCATAATTAAAAGAAAATATCATTGTACCAAAAACTAAAAGAGAAAATAGTTTATTCTAAAGATAAAATATATGCTTAAAAAGACTATGCATGCTTCAATATCATGTTTATATCCATATAAACATATATGAATCTATTGATGGATCAACATTACTATGATAATTTACAAACCAGATTCTGAAAGAATCATTGAAATGAGATTGAAAATAATGTCCCTTTCTTATACTAATGCTAATCTATTTATCAGATAAAAAATGATCTATCACAGTAATACTCTTAAACTTGATTGATTCATGAATAGGTTTATATTATCAATGCTACATATTTAATAAGTCTTGGATTATTTAGGGGCTTGTTAAAATATTACATGGCAGAAATTAAGCACTCTATATGTCATCTATAAATAAAAAGCAAATAAACAAAAAACTCACCTTATGAGAATATTTTGGATCTATAATCCTGGCTAAGCCAAAGTCATTAATTTTTAAAGTAAGATCATCTGTACAAATAAGGAGATTGCTAGGTTTTAAATCTCGATGGATTATATTAGCTGAATGAATGTATTTCACTCCTCTGAGAAGCTGATACATAAATAAATGTACATGATCAGAAGTTAAAACATGTTGCTGTAACAGTTTGTGAAGATCCACATCGAGCAGCTCTTGAACAATGTACACAGATTTCAATTCATTATAATTAGGAGCACCATTAACATCAAGAGTCAGCCCTTGTGTTCCCAAAACTTCACGAATAGAAACAATATTATCATGCCGAAGGTTTTTCATGATTCGTATTTCTCGTAGGGCCATCTTACAGCTGCGGTGGTCATGAAAGCTGATTTTCTTAATAGCAACTTGTTTATTGCTATCACATTCTGTTGCTGAAAAAACAAGGCCATTTCCACCATATCCAAGTGGTCGAAGATCAGAATATCGTGGTCCAACGTTAAAATTATCATGTTGACTGACATTTACTGAAATTGGAGCACTCTTACACTTCTCCGCCATTAAATTTGCGGGAGTGAGGAGGCAACACTGTATATAAATCTGAAAAAATAAAAAAAGAATTATGAAAAACAGATGTATATTCTCAAAGTAAAAAAAAGTATATATATTAATTATGCTTGTTAAGCATACAAGAATTATGATCAAATAAATATTTCTTCAACACCCAATTTCTAATTATATTTTCCCATTTTAATTTTTTTGTCTATATTTGGTTTCTCAATAGCAAGCATTTTCTACTTATATTTATCACTAATTAAAAAGACAATTAAATGATTTTAATTGCATAATAAAGTCAAATGTTATTAATAAAATGCTTTTTTTAAAAAACATTTCTATATTGCATTTTATATATAAATTTAAGTAGAGAAGGTGGGTTCCATCTTTTGTCGTAAAGTCTGGCTTGTGTTTTAATTGAGAGTTCCTTGTGCAGTCATTATTACTATCTGATTGTCTGTCATTTAAGCATGTTTAAAGCGCATCTGTCAAAGGTTTTAGCTGTTCATGTTATTATTATTTCATTTCCTTGCGCTTAATAAATTAATGTATTTACATTTGTTATGATTATTTCATTAGATTTGAAAATTTACTGCGTAGTAAATTGCATTTTATATATAAATTTAAGTAGAGAAGGTGGGTTCCATCTTTTTGTCGTAAAGTCTGGCTTGTGTTTTAATTGAGAGTTCCTTGTGCAGTCATTATTACTATCTGATTGTCTGTCATTTAAGCATGTTTAAAGCGCATCTGTCAGAGGTTTTAGCTGTTCATGTTATTATTATTTCATTTCCTTGCGCTTAATAAATTAATGTATTTACATTTGTTATGATCATTTCATTAGATTTGAAAATTTACTGCATAGTAAATCGAAAGATTTCATGTTGTTTATTTATATATAATATTTAGTGTATTAAATGTGAAGGTGTTCAAAGCTTCATGCTCTTAGTTTAAAATGTTTGAGTCTGGTTTATTTATATATAAATTTAAGTAGAGAAGAAGGTGGGTTCCATCTTTTTCTCGTAAAGTCTCTGACTTGTATTTTAATTGAAAGTTCCTTGTGCTGTCATTATTACTATCTGATTGGCTGTCATTTAAGCATGTGTAAAGCACATTTGTCAAAGGTTTCAGCCTTTCATGTTATTGCATTTTATTATATTTAATTTACTTATTAATAAAAAAAGTTTTAATATTTTAATAAATCAAAATTATTTTATTTGTGGGTCAAATTATTTGATATATATTTACATCAATATTGGGTCTTAAAACACAATTTTTGTTTTTTAAATTAAGACAAACTAATGTAAAATTAAAATTTTCAAAAAACAATTCACAGAATTGGTAATATTTATTAAAATAAAATTTTTGTATAGAAATTATAAAACTCACAACTAAGAATATTTTTCATTTACACACACACACCCACACGTTGTACACATAAAAGACATATGTAGATAAATTGCTAGGATCAATACAGACAAAAATATTGCATACCCATGCCTCAAAAGTAGAACAGCACATATTATTTTCTTTTATAAATATTTGATTATTTTATTTATGTATATATACATACACTATATATACACACCATTAATACTAGTGGCTGCATTTAAAGCAAAATAAAACAAATAGTATATTTATATTAAAAATGACCAATAGAAAAAATAATAAATCTTAACATTTATTAAAAAAAAAAAAAAAAACTACCTTTGTTACAGTCATTCTCCAACAAGGCAAGTTTTTTAGATATGAAATTTGACAACTTCAAATCAGGATATAGATTCATTATTGACTTTATTAAGTCATTGTAGCCATAGATTAGTTAGTCACTAAATCTGTGTTTCATAGTATTGTCTACTCACATTCATAAAGATACTTGGTTAACAATAAGATTAAGTCCAGTTAGCTTTGTTATCTGATCTGAGGGGGAAAATAGTTTGTAACATCATAAGAATTCCATTTTTTCCTTTCTGTCACAATTCAACACTTCAATTGTAAATCTTTGTTTGAATATCCAAAAAGAGCTTCTTGACTTGGGATTTCAATAATGAAACTATGTTTTAAATTATTGTCAAGTCCAATCTGCTTAACAGCTTCTTATGCATTTTCTTTGGAGCAACATTACATCTGATATCGGGTGGAAGAATATGCTAAAGAACAGAAAAACCATTGCAAAAGGGTAGACTTCAACATAGTAATATTTCTCATTGCAATATTTAAACAAGCATTAAAAGTCTACAATGTGAACTTTTTCCCCTAGAGCATAATAGTCACTAATAGAATAGGCTAATCCTAAAAAAGCTGTCCGTAAAGTATTTGAATCACACAACCCCAATTAGTGTCACATAGTTTTCTAGGGAGATTATTTCTAGAAACTAATTTTGATCTAAGCACAGATGACTGAGAAAAATAAGAATACAATGCAAGGTTATTCTTAAGTAATACTGGACAGTGTTTCTATTATTGCAAAAAGCTATATGCAAATGAAAAATCTAACATATTCAGAGATTTTTGTTTCACAAAATTTTTTTAAAAAGTCAAAGTAATAATCAGTCAGCATAAATGAAAATTTTGCAGTGTTTTTGAAAGATTACTGATAAATTATTAAAGTAGGTGACAGAACAGAATTTTGTAAATGTAAAATTTTGTTGATTCAGATTATCACAATTTTTTTTTTTTTGTTCGAGAGCATTTTATTATGTAAATTAATGGTTTTTCTGCATTTAAGAATTTTAGAACCTTTTAGAAACCTACTTTTTTCGAGCGAAATCATATGCTAAGAATGAATCAATAAAGGTCACAGCAGTCTTTATTTTGAAAGCACATTTCAATATGTTGCTAAAGACAAAACTTGTTCATATGATTCTTCCAAAAAGCTTATAAGGAATGCATAATAATGATATTAGGCAATAATAGTTTAGGTTATTGCTAAATTTATTTCATTTTAAGACTCTTTTAAGGCTTTTGCTAGTTTAAGATAATCAAGTATAAATTCAAAAACATCACATCTACAGATTCTATCAGACAGATATTTGAAGTACATTTGTAAAATAGAGTTTGCTTTTTCTCATTCTTTCAACCTTGCATTTAGAAGACTAAATAAATAAAATTGATAGTCTCATTTCTTGTCCGAAAATTTCAGAGTTTCTACTTAAATATACGTTTGAAATAAGTGCTGGGTTTTGAGTTTATATTTTGGATCTAGTGTCCGAATATTCTAGCTTTTCACTGACGTGAGCCATAAGCTCGAAACCAGTTGGTCTGGAGATGATAGTGTTCTGGATAGAGATTTTAAATATTTTGTCATACCGCACTTATTAATTAAGAGGTTGTTTGAGCTATTGGTATGCTCTCTGTATTGCATTTTTGTAACTACAAACTTATAAAAGCAATGTCACATTATATATGACTTGCTTTATTAATTATTAGCAATAACAGTAGTAGTCTTTTTAGAGGTACTTTTGCATTCCTTAAGCTTTTGTAAAAGACTTTGCCTTGTAATTAAAAATTTTGTAAAGTTTTGCTTCTTCATGGTCTCTCTCAGTTTATCTTTTCCAAATGATCCAATGATTTTACAAAGTTTGTCAGCAATATCTGGATATTTGATAGACCAAAATTAGCTATAAAGATCACTGCTGGTTTTGGTCCAATCTGAAATAAATTGCTTTCAATATCCATGCAGGATAGACTTCTTTGCAGCTCTTATTATGAATCTGTTAAACCTGTCATAACAAAAGAAAACTGTTGAGATTTCTAGTAATATTCTTTGCAGACTATGCAGTATAGTGAATTAACTTTCCTTAAATTCCAACTTGGAAATAGAATAACTTTCATGACAAAAATGTAGATTCCAAGAGTAAAACTTGGTTTGTGTTGGCTAAGGAAGAAATGATCTCATATCAATAGTTTATCAGGCTATGGTAAAATGTTTTGTTAAAACAAAATATAAATCAGGAATTGTTTCTGTTCCATTCTATTTGAATGAAATATTCCTCACTGCTTGGCATCTTAAGTGCACAATGTTGTTTAGAGCCATCCATTCTAAAAACTGACTCCTTTGATCATCATTTACATATCTTCAGGATATTATGAAAATTGGAAATATATAAATGCAGAAGGTACAGGAAGATCTGGGTAGGACCAGTTTATATTGGGAGTTTGTAAACCCTGCCTATATAAAAATTATCCACCTGAATTATGATTGCAATATCATTCAAACTATCTTCAATGGAAGTTGTTTGTTTTAAAGATGGTTTAACCATACCCTGTTTAAAATGCATTATTGATGTAAATCCAGAAATTTTAAAAACATATATTTATTAGAAGAATGAGCAATCTCCTGATATCCAATTACGTCAACATTGTGCTGAATAATTAATTTAGAGAGGCTCTCTATTTTTGATATACTCTTAATGTTAGAACTATTTGTGTTTTGTAGATTAAGATCATTCTGCAGGAAGCCTGCCTGGCAAAATGATAAGTAAGAGTGTGCTCCAACAAACTGATGATTACTGTCAATGGTAGTTTGCTATCCACCTATCTTTCTTAATATAATCTATTCTGGAATCTCAATTTTAGAATTACACCAGATGGAAACCTTTAATATATTATGCAAGGACTTATTATGTTATAAATCATAGATTTATGCTTTACGTTTGTCAATTATAATAATAATAAAGTTGTGCTAACACACATATAACGTAAAGCTGTATAAATTAACAAATTAATTAGTCAACAAATTAAAATGGCTAAGCACTTTCTAGAAAACGTATTTCTCATAATATGTACAATATGCAAAATTTTATGCAAATGAGTCAATTAGCCCATCTTTTGGATATAGCAAAGCATGATTTTTTGCAATTAATGACAAGGAGTCTTCCGCTATGAGGTAAGCTTCCTTTATATTACATTTAACATAGTGCCTCTCAGTACAAACCAATTTTGCAGAGGCGGGTTCGAACTCGTGTCCGGATATTTTTTGATGTTGTGCAAAAACTGAAGTCCATTCTAGGTTAGTATATTATACCTATACTTACGCTGCGACAAAAATTGCGATGCCAATGGTGATCAAATGTTGCCTGTAATATTCTTACTTAAATAATCTGTTTGCATTCGGTCAGAAAATATATTTTTTAGATGTAATAGGCCACCCAACTCTTATCTACTTTATCAAAAGTCATTCCACTTATTTCTTTATAATCTGCACTATTTTCGAGACTTGGGTTTAAAATTTCAATTAAGGAAAAAAAAAATCACTAATTTGTTCGGGTTATATGCTGTAAAGCACCACAATGACGAGTTGAGATTCGAACCAGGAATATTGAATTTTCTATACCACTTCAAATCACAAAATAATTATAATATATATGTCATATTATGACTTAATTAATCGCAATATATATATAATTCGCGAATCATTTAAGTAATTTTTTTTTTAAAAAAAAAAAGATACTGTAAATACGTATACACACATACATAATGGGTAACATAAGAGATTTACAAAAGACAAGACATACAATTCTGTAATTAAAACAACATTACATAATTTCTTATCTCATTTATTAAATTTTTCTTTCTTTAATTAATTAAAAATTATTAATATAGAACTAACTTTTTTTAACTTAGAAAAGGATAAAGTAGGGAGGGGGATGAACACAATCAACCATTCATAAAAATGCCAAAAAAATATTAATGCAAGTTAAACTTAGTTTTTTTTATTTTTAAAAAAGGCCAATCTTAACTCTAATTTTAGTTAGTAAACAGAGAAGATATCTAAGCTGTTCACGCACCTGGAAATAAAAATGTTCAGCCAGAAATTTGACGCCAAGCTGGAGAAAATAACTTCAAAAAATATTTCTCAACTCTTTCATCCCGCAAATCTCTTTCAAATGTTTCCAGGGAGTATAAAACTGAGTTTTTAACTTATCCCTTGCAACATGCCAAGCGAATTTTGGCTAAAGAGAGGAAAAATATGAAACAGATCTTTTCAAATACCGAATCTAGTGAATAAATAAATTAACATCTTATGACGTAATCATTAGTTGTAAGATCAAACGCAAAAAATAATTGTGCAGCAGTTGTTCACTCAAAAACATTATAATTAGTTGAATATAAACTGAAAAATTATAGAATGATAAAGAGATTATGTATTTTCAAGCACAAAATAACGGTCAGATTGAGCTTCGATCAGAGCATATTTTAATTCACCATCTGCAGTCTATCTGCACCAAACTCTATAAGACATTAATATACATTTTTATAAACTATAATAGTCTAATATATAATCACAAACAATAATATAAGCAGATAAAAATATGTGGTAAGCAATTGGCTAAGCAGGAGCAAGAATTCTATATTTTCTTGATAAGAAACGCCTAATCCCCCCCCAATCTAGTCCCAATGGATTTAACATAACATGAAGTCATTGCTTTTATTAGTCATTCATTAGACTTGAGATTATCTAATAATGAATATTATTTATGTAGTGTAATTTTCACTATACCACTCACGCAAGGTGGGGACTGGTTTCTATCCACTTTTAACATCTTGTGGAGGGATGTAATCATAAACATATGTCCAAAAACATGAATGTCAGTTCAGCATATTCCATGTCTTTGGTCACATGTTTATGATTACATTCCTTCACAAGGTATTAAAAGTAGATAGAAACCAGTCTCTACCTTGCATGAGAGTGGTGTAGTGAAAATTGAACTACAGAAATAGTCATTGTGTTATCTGGGAATGTTGGATAAGTAAGCACTAGATAAAGATTTTATGTAAAAACATTCCTGCATACATTGATTATGAAGGCTTGCATTTACACAGTAAGAGAATAGCCAAAACAGTATTTAATTGGGTTACGAGTAAAGGGCAGGCAACAAAATGGGTGACAATGGTAGTACAGTATGCAGAAGATTTGGGTAAAGACTCTTACGTCAATATATTTGTACAAAAGGTGGGATAATTGTGTTAGAAATGTTGAATGTTATAGTGAAAAAGAGTGGGATAGAAGAATAGATAAATTAATAAAAAATAGGAAGTTGGAGAACTAGTATGAAGAGTAAAAAGTTTAAATATATATAATAGTAAACAAAATATTGGGTGCGAGTCAATTTATGATAATAGCAATAAAGTAGCACTGTTTAAAGCTCAAACAGAATCGTTAGCAACAAATGAACATACACATAAATGGAGGAATGTCAGTGATTTAGTCTACAAATTATATAGCATGAAAAATATTAGGGATCTGTCAATTGAATATAAATGCTTAAAGCAAAAAGGGTCCAAATAATAAGATTGTTGGAGAATAAATATAAACAAAGTGATTATAGAAAAAGTGGGTTCTTGATTTTCATGCTGGGTTTGGGTCAAAGATGATATTGTGGAAATGGGATGGAGCAGGAAAGAGAAGAATATGGGAAAAACTTATGGCGTAGAATGGAAAAGGAAAGTAAGATGACTAACAAGTTTCTATAGGCAAAATGATTGAAATTCCTGACTTCGATAAAGGAGTAGCCATGTCACATCGTATGTGTGTTAGTAAAGATGCTGCTTGTAAAGTGAATGGATATAAACTCTGATGTCTTATGGAATAAAAATAATAATGAAAAACTGCCAATATTAGAAAATAATCCAATATTGACCAAAGAGACCAAACTAAATTAATCACTAACCATAAAGAATTTCAGTTACAATGAAACTCAACAATCCGTTTTCTTTAATATATTGGATATTGATTATCTTGACAAAAGATTGCTGATATTCTATTGGTTAATTTCAAGCAATGGTAGGGTGATATGATTTAAAATAATATACATAAAATAATAACTGATATCCCAAAAAGTTTTATTGTGGAAGAAGTTCCAATAATTGATAATTAAGTTAAAAACTATTAAAGTTCTGAATATAGCAAAAAAATCTAAGGTAAAAAAACAGAAGCATTTATTATTCATCCCAGACTATCAGCCTGGATCTCTATTTTCATATAACATATTGTTTTTCCCTAAATTTCAATATAAAAACAATTTTAATATAGTCCTAAAGTATTTACTAGAGAAAGAGAGGCAAATTAAGTTTGAACAAAGTAAATTCAATTTGTCACATTCAATTACTTTAAGCAGACAGATCTTATCAAAAAGAAAACTTCTGCGTAGAAATCTATATAAATTATATAACAATCTATGTAAATGAAGTGGAAGTAATTATACCACCCAGTGAGTTATGTAATATCAACAACTAGGAAAAAATAGAATGATACCAATCTATCTTTTAATTCTATAGTTATATAAGCTTGTTTATTGATGTAGTTTTAAACCATAGGGTGAATTTGATCTAATACGTGCAGATTAAAAAAATCTGGAATCACCATTGATATATTCAGAAGATTAAGACCGAGTCTTAAATTTTAACAACCTCTAAATAGTAAATGAAAAATCAGTTTAATAAATAATTATAACTTTAAATATAAGGAACAGAAGTAACTAAACATCCCATTGAGTTATGCGATATCGACAACTACGAAAAGATAGTATACCAAATCTATCTTTTAACTCTGTTGCTATATAAGATTAGCTTTGTTACTTCCACGACAATTACTTATATTAAAGTTATGTTATTATTTATTAAACTAATTTTTCATTTGATTTTTATTTAGAGGTTGTTAAAACTAAGACCCAGTGCACTGATTCTCTCAATACGTCAACTGTGATTCCAGATTATTTAGTCTAAACATAAATTAAAATAATAGACAAAATTCTCTCTATAGCTTAAAACTATGTCAAAAAAAACAACAACAAAAAACTAAGCTTATATAACAATTGATATTATTCTAAGTTTTTATAATTGTGACAATACGTAACTCAATGGGAGATACAGTTATTTCCATTTCAATTACTTATATTTAAAGATAGACTTGTTTATTATAACAATCAATGTTTAAATTATCAAGCCAATAAATATGCAATGCTACCTAATCTTGAAGACTATCTACATGTACAGTTAATGCAAAAAATAAGTGCAGATTAAGATAAAGGGTCTCTCCAACAAAAAAAGAACTTGTATTAGCATAAGGCCTAAAAATTGATAGAAGGAAAATCAACCCGATACACTTTGGGCTTGAACATCACATAACTTTGAGCATCAAATCATTAGATTATATTAATTTGTTTTGAGAGACTAAGAAATAAATCTATAATCATTCATTTGAAATGGTTAAGATTCCAATATTTTCTGAGATCCATTTGCTTTTAAACATAGAGAAGCATTAAAAATAAATTAATAATCTCATTGTAAATTGCTTGGAAGATTGTATAACATTTAAATAGCTTAATAATACAGTTGAGCACTTAATAGAAGCATTTATATTGGGTTTGATAAATATGTACTACTTTCATGGTACATTTTACATGAAAAGGTTGTTTTTCATTTTAAATTTGGTATTATCATAGCAGGTAATACCAAAGTATCTTTTTGAGCATCAAGTGATTTGTTGAGTACAATAAGTGTGTTTAAATGTACAAATTATTTATATTATATGGTATGGGTCCCCAACCCTATGCCCGCGGGCACCATGGTCCCTGTAGACCATTTTACGTGTGCCCGCCGCTATCCGAACATGATAAAAAATTATTTATCTGATACAAATAAATTTAATTTTTAAAATTTCCTATAAATTATTGTATTATATTGTAATCAAATTGTAGGGTATAATATATTTTTACAGCGTAAAAATATAAACTTTAATTATATGTTAAAGTTTTATTTTTGAAATAAATATTTTTTTGTACATTATGTATATTATTAACAATATCCAACTATAAATTTACATTGAAAAAATAAATGGTGCCCACCACCTGGCCGGTTCTATAGAATGTGCTCTTAAGTGCAAAAAGGTTGGGGACCCCTGTTATATGTAGTTGATAATTGATACAGTAACCTTTAATCCTTGACTTTCCCTAGTCTAACATTATGTTTATATTTAAGAGACATCTAATATCAAGAGCATTAGTAGCAATGAAGGGTACATGACAATTACATTATAGTGAGTTTATACATATACGCTATTACTATAATCACATCTAATTATTTTAAACAATAAAACAACTTTACATTTTAAAACTATTTTTAATGGGTCAATGATTATTATAAATTAATGAAATAAAAGAATGTATAAGCATTTGTTTAGTTATATATTCTTAGCTCCTTACAAATGTGATAATTAATCAATTAATAGTATCAAAGATGACCTTATAAATGTAACAATACTGAGAAGATTGGCATCTGCAATAAAAGCCATTTTTGTTTTATAAAATTTAGGAATTATTTAGTTAATAATGCATTTATTGTAAAAAAAAATTGTTTGTTAAAAAAAAAAAACACAAAAACTAAAAAAAATCAAAACTTTCAGCACAGAGTCAAAAATTCTTGGTTTTGGAATAAACCATTTTCAGATTCAAAAATTTTAGAAATTTGAATAAAACAATAAAATCACAATAATTATAATAATGTAACATTTTGATAGAGATAGTATTTCTGAGTATTAACATGTAATAAATTTAAAGATTTCATGAGAATTAATACACAGAAAGAAAATAATGGAAGTAAAGTGAACAGAGAAGCATCATAACGCCTTAAATGGAGATGCTTTAGACTGGCCTATATAATTAGAAAGTAGGTTTAAAGATAAGATGGCCATTCTTATCTTTTCAAAAGTCTATCATGTGTCTTAGTTTGAGAGATTCATCAATACTTAAGATATCATTGAGATATAAAAAAAATAGTACAGTGCATGTGTTAAGAAGAAAAATCCTTACTGTTTAAATTAAAATAATTATAATAGTAAAAAATGAGAAAATGATTTTAAAAAATACACTCCTAAATGGTGAAGGCAATTATTTCTCCAAAATGTGTCATAAATCAAAAATATTGAATAAAAATATAAGCTATAAACTTTTATTTCTCCTAAACATGTCATAAATCAAAAATATTATATAAAAATATAAGCTAAAAACTTTAATTCGTTGTAATAGTCAAAATATGTTAACAAATTTTGAATCTTATTTTTTTAAAAAAAACTTTATTTATTAATCATATGGCTAGGTAAAAATATAAACTGGTAAATAAATATATGAACTGTTTATTAATACGCATAGTGAAGTTCCGCCTTTTAAAATCAGTACTTACATATTTTATTAAATACAGTAACCACATTGATATCTTAATAAAATTCAATTTGTTAAAAATAAAACAAATAATAATTATCATAATTTACAATTTCTAATTTATTTTTTGTGTACTTTATATATTAAGTGATGTCTTTTTTTTTTTAATAATTAACATATTCATTTTTTACTGTATAATGAAGTCAAAATTTTATCATAAATTTAAATGTTAATGAAAAATGTGAACATGGCGTAATAAAAACAAAGCAAACAACAACAAAAATCTATTTCAACTAACATGATAAACATTTTCTAAATGATAAATTCTAGGTGCAATTTATTATTATAGTTAATCAAAGTTTTTTTTTTGTCAAAAATATTTTCTTTTATTTCAGTAAGACTATTTCTTTGCAATTTTATTATAGTATTCCTATAAAATATTTTTTTTAAAAAAAAAAAGAATTAAATAGTATCAGTTGAATAAAATTAATTTATAATTTAATGTTATTTAAAAAAGATAAAACAAAATGAACTTCATTACTTACATGTACTTGAATATAAAAAAAATTGCATAAGTATTGTATTTTTTTCCAATTTTCATTTGTTGTGAAAATATTTGGCATAGCATTGCAAATTTTTTGGTTTTACATGGTTGAGCCCAATCATGTTTCAGGTGTTCACATAATATATAGAAAATAAATAAAAATAAACTCTTCCACCTTAGATTCTTTATTAAAAGTGGTCAAAATACTTTTAAAAAATAATTATAACATACACCAAATCTTTTAAAAACTTGTTTTTTATTTTTTTGCCACCAAAATGAAATATATATTAAAATAGATTTCCAACGTTTCGACTATTTCTTTATTTTTTTCTATAGTCTTTTTCAAGGAACTAAAAATATATAAAAAGGAAAAGAAAAAAATTCATAAAATTTTTTAAAACAAACAAAAATAAAAATCCTGTCACATATACATACTATTTTGGAAAATATATTCTTTACTTACTATGATTTCTTTTCCCAACAGCTTCCAACTTTACATTTTGCCTAAATGAACATTTTATTGTTACAAAATATAGTTTTTTATTATCTTATCTTCAATTAACACATTTTTACATTCCTTTCTTGTTAAAAACAAAAACATTCTATTAAATTTCACAATTTTTTAATAAACATTCTTTTTTTATAATATTTAATTCTTTATTTAACAAATTTTTATTAGAACAAATTCTTATTCCTCTTTTTATTCTATTATTAATAATGTTCATTTTACAATGTTTATCTAAGTCAGAATTCCAATTACTTAATAAACCATGAAAAGTTTTCTTGCTAAAAACTGATGTTTCTATATTTAAATTATAATCAACAAAAATTTTTTTTATTTTTATATCCATATATTCAATAGGTACTTACGGATAATTTGCCTGATGACGTATTTGACCCACCGGTTTCCCTTCCGGTAGGCATCGACGATATTTGTATGACAACATTGTCATGGCAACGAAGTGACTGGCGTGATTAATCCATCAGAGAGTCAATTTTTTTTTTTTTAACCGCGAGATTTAAAATTCGGAGAGAGATTTGGGAAATTTTTTGATTTTTCTATCTATTGTGATTTTGCTATCCACTTGATCACAGTGATTTTTTTCAGCACGTCAGCACCTGGACTCATATTTGAGCAAGTTTATGTGGAGGCAGTCGTACAAAGCTGATCCTTTCGCTGCAATTTTAGAACATATATCCCAATTCAGTCCTCCACAGTGAACGCTATTTGTAAGTAATTTTAATTTTTTTTATAATAATTATAATTTTAGAATTAATTATATTATTGAATATAGACAATAAGTAATCCAAATGCATGTAAAAGTAACGTCACCATTAATGCCATATTCGCATTAAATCTTTATTTTAAATGTACAAACAATTTTTGTTAATATTTCTTCAATTAATTTGTAAATAATTTTCAATAATTTTTTTAATAAAATTACCAATATACAGTCTGTTTTTAAAATTACCAAATGCTTGTAGAAACTACGGCGTCTTACACCACATTTTATACAAGATGGCGATTAATGGTAGATTCGCATTAACTTTTTTTTTTAAAATTTACAAAAAAAATTTTTTTTTTATATTTCTTCAATTATCAAACTTCCACTTAATTACATTTAATTTGTAAATAATTTTTGGGTTAATATTTCTACAAATATCAAATTATTTTTCGTAAATTCATTAGCCAATGTATGTAAAAGTAGGGCATGTGATCGCGATTAATGGCACATTTTTATGTGATCGCCATTAACGGCACATTTTCAATAATTTTTTGTTTTTATATTTTGTATTGACCTTATTTTGTATTTCATGCATGTAAATTTTCACTAATTTGTTGGGGTTTTTTTTGTATTTTTGGGTTAATATTTCTACAAATATCAAATTATTTTTCGTAAATTCATTGGCTATACAGTACGGTTTTAAAATTAGCCAATGTGATCGCCATTAACGGCACATTTTCAATAATTTTTTGTTTTTATATTTTGTATTGACCTTATTTTGTATTTCATGCATGTAAATTTTCACTAATTTGTTGGGTTTTTTCCTACAAATATCAAATTATTTTTCGGAAATTCATTGGCTATATTTTGTATTTTATATCTTGTACTACAAGCGAAGCTTGTCAAAAACACCAGGGCCCCCAACAACTACAGCGCTACGCGCTGTTATAATTGGCCACATTTTAAAGATTTTTGAAGTTTTCATGCATGTACATTTTAAATAATTTTGTGGGTACTATATTTTGTATTCACAGTATTAAATTTTCACTAATTTTTTTTTTTTGTATTTTTTTTTCAGGACCGAGAAACATGCTGGTGTTCAGTCGGTGTGTATCACGTGACATTCCTTTTGTTTTTTATCACATGGTCAACCGATGACGTATTACCCTGAAGGCATACCGATTTAATGTTGCGCTTTTTAACGTGACGTGTTCACGTGATATGCGGACACATCTTATCGAGTAGATGTGTCTGCAGATCACTTGGAGACGTTATCTTAAAAATCGCAACATTAGACCGGTATGCCTTCAGGGTAATACGTCATCAGGCAAATTTGTAAAATTAGATATTGTTAATATGTATTTAAATATTTGTCCAGAAGATGCTATAAATTATATTATGGATTTATACATAAAAGATAAAGGTGATAAAATAAAAATTGATTGTAATTTATTGTATGAAATTTTGGTTTTTTGTTGTAAAGATTTGGTTTTTAGATATAATGAATGTTTTTATAAGCAAAAGAAAGGTTTATGTATGGGAAATTGTTTAAGTGGTCTTCTGGCGGATATATATATATGTATAATTTTGAGAAAAAATATTTTAATAATGGGTTTGGTCTTGTTTTTTATTGTAGATATATTGATGATTATTTTACTGTTTTTAAAGGAGATTATAAAAATGTTAAAAGGTTTTTAAAATATATAAATAGTAAAGATATTAATATTAAATTTACTATGGAAAAAGAAATAGGGGGATGTATTGAATATATGGATATAAAAATAAAAAAAATTTTTGTTGATTATAATTTAAATATAGAAACATCAGTTTTTAGCAAGAAAACTTTTCATGGTTTATTAAGTAATTGGAATTCTGACTTAGATAAACATTGTAAAATGAACATTATTAATAATAGAATAAAAAGAGGAATAAGAATTTGTTCTAATAAAAATTTGTTAAATAAAGAATTAAATATTATAAAAAAAGAATGTTTATTAAATAATTACCCTTGGGATATTGTATTAAAATTTTTTTCAAATAACAATTTAAATAAAATAAAAAATGGAGAAAAATTAAAGAAAATTTTTGGTGATGATACATTTTTTATAGGTTTTAAGGTTCAAAATTTTATTTTTAAAAAGATGAAAAATTTGTTTCATGGATTTAATAAAAGATATGGTTTTAGTATTTATCCTGTATACAAGAAAAAAAGTAATTTATATAATTTAATTAATAAAGGAGATATTGTTGATTTTTCAAATATAATGCAAGCTGTTTATTGTATAAAATGTATGGATTGTTTAAAATATAATGGTAAAGATATATCTTATGTGGGTAATACAAAGAATTTTTTAAAAACTAGATTAAAACAACATTTGTCAGATAGAAATTCAGCAATATATTTACATAAAGAAAAATTTGGTCATGTCAATTTTAAGATTACCCCTTTAGAATGTATAATTAAACAAAAAGAAAGATTTGAAAATGAAAGTTTATACATAAAGATGTTAAATCCTGTTCTGAATAGAATATTATAATGTAAAGGGAAAGGGAAAAAAAAAAAAAATTGTGAAATTTAATAAATGTTTTTGTTTTTAACAAGAAAGGAATGTAAAAATGTGTTAATTGAAGATAAGATAATAAAAAACTATATTTTGTAACAATAAAATGTTCATTTAGGCAAAATGTAAAGTTGGAAGCTGTTGGGAAAAGAAATCATAGTAAGTAAAGAATATATTTTCCAAAATAGTATGTATATGTGACAGGATTTTTATTTTTGTTTGTTTTAAAAAATTTTATGAATTTTTTTTCTTCTCCTTTTTATATATTTTTAAAGTTCCTTGAAAAAGACTATAGAAAAAAATAAAGAAATAGTCGAAACGTTGGAAATCTATTTTAATATATATTTCATTTTGGTGGCAAAAAAATAAAAAACAAGTTTTTAAAAGATTTGGTGTATGTTATAATTATTTTTTATAATATATAGATAAACACATTTTGACATTTTAAAACAATTCAACCACTTCATTAATATGTATATTATGAAAATTGTAATATTCACAGAGGCAAAACTCTCCATACAGTAGCCACAAGCTAGAAACTAGTCTAGGGATATTGGATGAATAGGCACTAGATAGGGATATTATGCACAAACCTTCATGCATCCATTGGTTACTCTGGTTTGCACTGAGTGGCGCTACTATGTGGAGTTTTGCCTCTGTGAAAAACATTGTGTAAGCCTAACAAATGGTAATCATGTGATGTTTGATGGTTTAAATTGTAATATTTGTATGTATTTTTGTGACGCTTTGTTCTACCTCCATACACATTTGCAAGTTAGAACTTATTTTCAGGAATACATCATATCTAAAAATCTAAAAACAATTGTTCTCCTATAAAAAAGTTTTTTTTTGGAAATTTCTGCATAGTAAAAATTTGTCAAAACACTTTTCAGTTTTTGGGATACAAAAACTACTAATATAGTCACTTTATATAAGTTGCAGCTAAAATTCTTTATATATTTTAATTACCTTTACCCATAAAAGCATATTGTATAACCTTTTTGTTTAGTGGGGATAAATAAGATATAATCATATATATACATAAGAATATATTCAGACAGTGAACTCTCAATTCATAGTTTATGAAAGTGGAAAGTTAAAACAGATATATAAAGAAAACCATAGCGTAAGGAAATCATTAAAAATTAGAGATAAGAATAATTATTTAATAAAATATATGTGTATATTACAAATAGTAATTTCAGATCATTTGCACTGAACATAAATCAAACTAACATAGATTTTACTCTATGATTTATAACAATGTCAATAAACAAAGCCTAAATACAGCAAAGCCAAAAGAATGGGTAGTGTCATTCTTTTTATAGTTTTACTTTGATTATTGGTTAAGCATAGCTTACTGGGAGTAGCAGTTGCTTTTGTTTCATTTTCTTAATATATTACAGTAGATTTAAAACATTATTTGGCTGAAAATTGTTACTTTCATCAACAACTCGTACAGAGTTATCATTTGCTTTTTAGATTGAGACATGGTCCAACGATAATCACAGGAATATAATAACCTAGGGCAACAGATCAAAATAAGAAGGGTACTTACATATTAGACCTTCTGCCATTGCAAACACAGGCATCACTCCTCAAATTTTACTTAAAAGTAAAAAAACTATGTATATTAATTCTGCTAGGAAATTACAAAATGAAATGTCATAGCAAGTCTAATACATAAGTATCAAAAACTATTACTATCAATATTGTTCCCACATATTTACTCAGTTTAAAGAAACGATCGTAAAGCAAAGAATGTACATATTTTAGATTTTTCTTAAAAACTATCCTTGCTGAGAAATGACACATCAGAATTGCAATTTGTTAATGTCTTACATAATAAAGCATATTTATGAATTGATGGAACCATGAAAAAAAATAAAGATTATTTGTAGAATGCTACTTATCTTTTCCCTTTCCATTACTTTTGCTTCAATCATTCCCATATACCTCATTTAAAATAATAAAGTTACAATAATTTATTTTCTTAACTTTCTCATTCTTTTATTTTGAATTTTTCAATCCCCTTACTTTCTATAATTCGAAAGCCATATTCTCTAGACATATATATAAACATTGTTAGGCTACTAATTATTATATGCAAACAGAAGAGACTGAAAACTCCAATCATTAATCAGATAATTGAGATTAGAAGTAAACAATGGGGAATAAAGAATTCATTCTCCTTACCTTAAGTCGACCAATGCTTTGGGTTTAAAATACTGTATAAAATGAAATAATTCCCACTCTCAAATTAAGAGTAAAATAACAAGCCACATACAAATAAACAAATTAGAAAAATATTTATGACCTTTTGACCCAGTAATAAAAATGCATGTGCTAATCACATTTAAGGTCTCATGATAAAGAGTAAAACGTATTTCATCATAAAATCTGAAAATAACTTGGTCATATGCCAGAATTTAAAAAAAAAAAAAAAATCTTCAGAGTAAAGATAACTAAACATTTCATCAAAAGGTAACGTAATATTTTTCCACCATAAACTAATTTATTTATATATCTTTCAAACACAAATATCATTACTGAAAAATTAAAAATATATCTAGGAAACATCAGATTATGTGTTATCTATTTCTGAAATTCTTCATAGATTCAAAATTATAGACAGCATTTGTACAATACATTTTTTGCAACATCTGAACATGCAGTCAGTTTACTTGCTCGCTTATAGGCAACTATTTAGGATCAGCATTGTAATTTATTTAATCTGTCGTTATTTCCATATCGCAAATCCACATACTGTGTAACTTGGATTTAAAAAAAAAAATCATACACAAACAAAACAATTCGATTTATACGCCCTCACAATTAATTAGCATTTTAAATTCACCACACTCGACTAAATATCTGTACTAATTCAAACATATATATGTGCGATAAGAAATAAAGCATAATTATATAATATAAAAAAAAGAACCGTATATAGAGCGTTTATAATGATTAAAGCAGACACAAATATTTACAATAGGTAACATCTACGTTACGTCATACAGCAAAATTGCAGCCACTTATTATATAGCAAGGTATTTTTCATACATATTAATTTTCACAAAATTAGCACATTTCCATTTCATTAATTAAAAATAGATAAAAACATTCGCAAAAGTAATAAACCTGGCACCATTTTCGAGAATGTATTTAATTACTTTAATAAAAATAAATCCGAGATTACAGTACTTCCCCCCTCTGCTTTTCTAAAAAGTTCACCAAACGAATAAAGCATTTACGTGTTTCCTCTATTAAATTTAAATTTTATTCTACGTTTAAATATGAACTGATTTTATAATACTACGAAACTATAAATTACATGTAAAAAAAACAAAAACTAATACCTTATCGATCCAATTTAGAATTACAATATTTTAAAATCTTTAAGTACTGAAAGAATTTAAATGGAATTGTCCTTATGTTAATTAAGGTGTAGAGTGTTAACGGTTGAAGATTGCAAAATCATATGTCAAGAGTCATTGCTCTTTCCCGATATATCAAGAGGGGAAAACGTACTCTAGGTGAAGGTGAACTAATAGAGATCGCCTTGACCCATGAACTTTAATTATTTAACTAATTTCTAAGGCAACTTCTTTTTTGCATGAAAAATAAATAATCGTTCAGCTTTATGATCAATCTCGAAGTAATTTACATATTATCAACAGGGGTGGTAATGGAGGATGACGTCGTGGCCTTTAAAATCAAAGCAAACTACTTCCAAACTACACCAACAAAAAAGTTAACCTAATTAGAGAAATTAAAAAATAATAAAAGAATGGAATGTGGAGAAAACATTTATAAATGTAAAACACAACAAACTCTAATATATATTGAACTTAATATATCAGAAACTCAATCACTTTTCGATAAGCTGGATCAAGATAGAGCCATTAGTATCCTTGGATGTACTACTCCAATTCTTCAAGTATAGTATTGAAAATTCTGCCATATTCATATGAAAACATGCTCATTGTAAGCAAATCTTTTGATATGAATAATGTAAATCTTTGCTGATGTTAGTCTTTTGTCCATCAAATGCTATTTTTGGCAATTTTTTTCTGAATAATAGGTCCTTGTTTATCAAACTATCAATGCCCATATTTGAACTGGCTGAAGAATCCAACCTATAGCGTGGGGTAATCAAAAACTTGTATTTTTTTTTTTACCAATAACCATAACATAACTCACCTTGGGTGAAAGCTCAAAAACTTCTACAAATGAACCACAGAGTGTTTGTTTAGCAGTCTCTAGACAATTGCACACTATTTAGTGAGTCATCTTCATACATTATGTCCTGCAAGTTTGATCAGAATATGGACCAAGCTCCAGGTATTCCCAAAATCATAATCTCAACAGATAGTACTTGCTTTTTTAATTAAAGAAAATTTGCAATTCATTTAAGTACAAGTAAAATAATGTAAAAACTCACTAAACAAGTGAGCCACTTCATCATAAACAGTTAGTTCTACAGAAATTAATCAGAATCACCAACTGCATATCATAGACTCATTTGTTATCACAGAAACAATAATGGGTGAATGCTAAGATAGCACATCACTGTATATTTTTGTTCAAATGGATTTTTAAAAAACAGAATTTAGAACAGTGGTGCACAATCTTTTTATATTTGCAACTTCCTTCCTAGAATAAAAATGTGATGCAACCCATTCTTTGTTTTTACCATGCCTAAATTATGAGCTTGTAAGGAACTTCATAATAAAATGATAGTACTTTTAATTAATATACAAATTTATATTTTCTAATATTTTAGCAAGCACATATGATTTGAAATGAAATTTTTGAAATAAATCGTATATTTACAAAAAAAATGTATAATACAAAACAATTTACTTTTATGTGATTTTTATACATTTTTAAAAAATTTGAAACTCCTAAGGCTGTCATAACCCATGTATTCTGCAAGACTGATCTAAAAAATACATTAAGAGTTAATATTATTTCAAGTAATAAAGCATTTACAACACTGATAAACTGTTTTATTTAAACACACAAGCATATACATATGTTAACTACAATAAATGGAATGTAATATAAGATCTTATTCTTATTACTAGTGTTATTAGATACTATCAAAACCCTGGCAATCACATAAAAAGCATTATGCATAATTACAATAGAGTTTAACACAGTATCATTAGTTATTTGCTAAAACACATACTATAAATACTATAGAAACCATCTACAGAATTTTTTTATTTTTTGTTCTAATTTTCAAAAAATATCCCCTCCTTTTAAGATAATTAATCCTTCTCTCTTCTACTATAATTTCTACAATCCCAACATATCTATTCCATTCAGTAAACTATCAACCTGATTCCCTATTCACATTTTCTTCAAAATATATATACATTTTATCACTTTTTTTTGCTTACTCTTCTCAACACTTATAGTGCTCTTTTCAAATTCAAATCTCCACAGCCTCCATTTTTTTTTTCTTTTTCTATCTGCTTTCTTTTTCTATTTCAAGTAGTTATCCAAACAAAACATTTAATAAACCTCATTTTTAAATCTAATTTGTACAACAGTTCATAGAGTAACAAATGACTATGAGACTACCACAATTCTCATTCTAATTGCTTTATAACTACTATCTTCATCAGTTATTATCTACCCAAATATTTCTAAACCATTCTTTTCATTACTTTAATTTTATTCATATTTATTTTCCTTCCCAAACTTTCTATAAATTCTCATTATATGCAAACATTACAATGTCATCAGCAAATCTGAAACAATACTCCTCTTACATCTTTTCAAAATAACACTAATTCAAAAATTCATCTAAATCTATATTAAAAATAATATAAATCTATTATTATAAAGCACGGAAATTTTTAATTATTAAGGAGGAAACAAACATCTGATAATGTGCTGTATCTTAATTAAATATTAAGAATTGGTGTATACATAGATATGCTCTAAACTTAAGTGATTCACTTAATCTTTTAAAACCCTTACTGCCAGGTGAGTTCAAAAAAATTTATAATATTTAAGAATTGGTGCATTATTGGAGGTTTAGTTCCTCCTTAATAATTATTAATTAAAAATAATAGAAAATGGTCATCTGCATTGTATATTGATTCTTTTACCTGTATCTCCTGTAAGATTACAAATTTCATAATCTTCAACTGTTATGATATTCAAAAATTATTTACCACATGCTATTATCACATATCACCAAAGAATTCAATAAAATAGTCATTTTTAAGGTTAAACATAATTTCATTAACAAAAATGAACTAATGATTCTCCATTTCATAAAAAGGAATTTTAAAAATGAAACCATTATTGTTATTCACTGATTACACAATTTTTGGCACAACTTTTTAACATGTTCTAGACAAAATGGTTTATTTTTTCAAAGATTTATCATAAAAAGCATTAAAAATGTAAACATTAAAATAAAAAAAAACATCTTATGATTAAAATTTAATACAAGTTTAAATTTGTTACACAAATACTATGTGCTGGTATTGGATATGGCATAGTAAATATACTGAAGATTTAAACCAAGTAGAATATTGCCCACAAATGATTCTTTGCATCTAACAATATCAAGAAGGTAGACAAGTGTGCCCAACCCCATGACACATTATAAATTAATAAGTGACAAATTCATAAGCTGTTATGGGATACAAGTACATAGTAGCTGGGAGTTAATAAATATTCTTTTCTCCACTCAACATTTGGTTTTTCAATAAATCCAACAAAGTGATCAAATATATACGGCAGTAATTTATGGTTTTTTCCTCACATACAATTTGAAATATTTGACTGTTAATGTAGCTGATAATAGATCCCTTTATAATCAAGATTTATAAAGAAGTCTGCATGTGGTTTGTTTTGTGTATATATTGAAATTAATGGCTGATTTTAAAATAGAAGATTGTTTGTTTGTCATTGATTTAATTTATAAATAAAGAATTGATAAAATTTACTCATGTATTATTATCCAATGTAAAAATTAGCAGCAAATAAATCTCTAGAAAATTTGCTTCTTTGCACTTTTACATGCTTTTTTTTAATTATCCGACAGTTTTGACTGCCTATCAATCTTCTTCAGAGCTGTAGAATTTGAGTGTATGATATCATTTCTTGTTTATTTACATTACAACATAATAAACTTACTTTGATATTTATATATATATTCTATTATTTATATAATATTGTTATTTTTAGTATTTTTGTTTGTGTGAGAGATTAAATTAACATAAATAAAAAAAATATTGAACATCTTGGATAGATATCAGCTCTAAGATATTAAGAAAAAGTAACAAAACAAATATAAGAAATCAAGTCAAAATAAAAGACAATAAAGAAAAATGACACTAATCTTTCTTATGAAAATTGTCAAAAAAGAAAGGTGAAAAGCCAATATACACTTTATTATAAGAAAAATATAATCATTAGACAAAAAGGATTACACAGAGCAGTGGCATTTTGGGTTTGCCAAATTCATGCTTATTAGTTAAGAGTCCATGAATCTTCATAGCTTGAAATGACCAAAATTAATAAAATTACAGCCTATTACTAATTAGTTCTATATCATTCTCAATTGAAATATTAGGATTTAATGCTTATTTACATTTAATGAGCAATTTTTCAAATGTCTAATATTGAATAGCTCATTAATATTATTCCTTAGCATTTACATTTATAGAAGGTAATAGAAAAGATGCTCAAAAATTGGATATTTTTGGCAGATTAAAGTAACTTACATATATGATACAATAAACTTCACATAGGTCATCACAACTACTCAGGATTTGAACCCTAAATCAAGGACAAGACAAACTTATTTTCACATACAATACTGATAATAAAAATAATTAAAAAAATAAAAAGAGAAATCTTTAAAAGATGGTTTCTATCTCTTACAAGTTAACAAATCCAAATACATTACTAAGATAATCAGCAATCTAAATTCCCCAAAAATCATTTAAATGAACTTGTAAATAATGACCTTCTTTTGTTATGACAATCTATTTTGTCATATACAATTTATTAGTATAGAACAACTGACGCTCAGATACAAGTGATTGTTTTTTATCTGACAAAATAGATTGGCATTGATGTAGCAAAAAGTGGAAGCTATTTACAAGTTCATTTGAATGTCTAGGAATTTAGCTTATGAAGTATCTTAGTAGTTGAACTTGTTTGTTCCATAAATAACTTTACATTTTGAGCATTACATATTTGATAAACCATAAAATTATTTAAGTGCTAATTAAAAATCAGTACAAATTGCAAATAAATGTCTATAATTTTAGATCATGATATATCTGAGAAAAAAAAAATCTAAATAATTCTAACGAGAGGTAATCCAGAGAAAAAAAACACACCCAATTGTGTGGCAATTGAAAGGGTCATATCACAGATCATTTAAACAAGCTTCATGTATGCCTGAGGAAGCATTTTGTATCCTAAATGAGAATTCCTGACATGATTCCAATGAGACAGCACCCTCTCCATACTACTAGATCTGAATAAAACAGGAAAAACTATCTATACATTGTAAAGGGTAGCTTACAATGCACATATTCCTAAAAAGATCAAGCCTATTTATTGAACCCAATCCATTTGGAATTTATATTAATAATGGGAAGATTATTTGTTTGTTATTATTACATATATATACATATAATGTACAATAAATTATTGCTTTATAATGCATTTAATACGATCAATATTTTAAAGTAATATTGTATATATAAACTATTGGATTAATAAACTGTGATATATATATTTTTTAAAAATTTTGGATATTAATTTATAATCAAATGATTTAGGGATAGCCTGAGGTTAAGTTAGGTGGCCGTATGAAAATAAAACTGATTTTATTATTTTTTTCTCTGTAATAAATGAAATGTATTTAAACAATAGTCAGTTTAAAATCTCAGCATTTCAGGAGATTCTCAGCTCTCAGTGTTTTATATAAAAATAGAAACTTTTTACAAATCGGGCTTCTTATAAAAATATATAGCAGCTATAACAATAGACAGCAGTAAAAACTAAAATTTAGAACGCTAAAATGGAGTTTTGCTTTTTCTTTTATTTAAATCATAAACATTTTTAAAACTCAAATGCTGTAAATAAAAGTTTATCAAATTCAGAGGAAAGAAAGTGAAATAAAAAGTAAGAATAAATGATAAATTTTGTAATAATTAAAGCATGTTTTAAAAGTTGTGTTGGAGTAATTTTTTTTACTATTTTAAATTTTTTCAAAAAGAATAACGAAAATTAATCTGCTGAAAATTGAAAAAGAAAAATGAAATAATTTTCTTAATATATATATACGTAAAGTGCTTCTATATTATCCAATATAAATTTATGATTACAAATAATTATTGAATTGTACTTTAATATGAATATGGGCTAAAGCAAAACATGCTATTGTGCATCATGTTATTTCCTACAGCTGCATTAAACCTCTATTTATTTTTCTACTTTATTGTAAACACACAAGAAGTTGCCTGCAGTCCAAAGTAAACAAGCATTGGAATACTTAATGGTGAATCAAATAAGAATCAAGGTGTTTACCATTAAACACAACTACAGGAGACACCATTGTACCTATCTATCCTTGCTAAGGAAAATGATTTACTAAGTGAAACTGCTTTGAAGAACAACTTGCCTAACTATCAACTACTACTTCTATTAGGATGATTTTTATGAACTTTGTTCCAATTACAATTTTTTAATCATGAAATTAACATTGTAAATTTTTGTCTTATTTTTTTTAATTCTTGTTATCTGTTGTATTTTCACACTCTGATGCTAAAGCTTCATTTTTTTTTTTTTAGAATTAGCAAAGAAGAAAAGGGGGAATTATTCACTTTGATATTTTTATATTTTCATTGTAAATAAAATTTAGGTTAACCCACCTGCTTCACATCAGGTTATCCACATAAATAGTAAGGTAAGATTCTCTACATTTATTTTCATAGATTAAATTGCAACACTTATACAGAATACATATTATATGTTTTATTTTGTTGATTAACCTTGTATATATTTTCCAGTATGTTTGACTAATCAACTAGTATTAATTTCTATCTCTATCATATATATAAATGGGGGGGGGGAACTTGTTAAATAGATTGTTAACATCTGTAAATATATAATTTAGCTAGCCAGCATCTCAATTATTTTAAATTACTAGTTTATTTTTCTATATAATTATGATTTTTAAAGAATGAGTGACATAGATGGATTTCTACCATGGGGTATAAGGGTTGGATCTGGAGAATCACTAATTAGTAAAATGGTAGAGGTTCACATGTGACACATGTACATATGATCATTATTTTTATTTATCAGTACTATTATTATACTTTATGTTGTTTATTATTGTTAATAAATGTTTAAGAGTTTATATTATTCCGGTCTCTGGTTTACAGAGTTGTCCTGACATTCCACAGTCTATAAACAATTATGCATGCACACACATCTATTTTTCTTGTCATATAAATACTTTAATGTAATCAAATATAATAAATGCTAGTTGTAACCTATAAATAGGTGCAGGAGTTGCTGTATCTGTTCATACCTGTTAGGAGTGCAGGAGTTGCTGTGTATATCTGTTCATACCTGTTAAAGGAGTCAAAAGCAATATTCTCTCTGGGCTTGAATATTAGGACATAACAGAATTGAAAAGTGGGAAAGTGGATGAACTAACCTAAATTGCATTTAATATTATTAAATAGGGATATAGTCAGTCAATTAAAGTGTATGCAATCATTGGTTAAGCATTTCATCAGTTCGCATTAGCATTCTATCAGAAGACCCAAAGTCTGACCATAGTTAGATGCAATTTTTCCTCTTCTAAGCCTGGTAAGTCTTTGTAGATTGGGTCATTAGGAGCAATAAATTAGAGCATATTCACCACCCACCAACTCTCTGAAGAAGTTGTTCCTTCCTTCCCACCACCTTCTTTTGGTTTGTTTTTTTTTGATAGTACCGTCCATTATATCTGATGTCAGCAACGTTTGGGGCTATTGGTAATCATTCCGTCCTTTATATCTGATGCCATCAACTTTGGGGCTCGATAGATAGGTGTACCATCACATATAGACTTTGTGTAAGTTGGTCATACATTGTGATCGAACCAGCTGATTGTTGAATCTGATCTATATATCCAGCTGAATCTTTCTGTCCGTTATATCTGGCACCATCAACTTTGGGGCTCGATAGAAAGGTGTACCATCACATATAGACTTTGTGTAAGTTGGTCATACATTGTGATCGAACCAGCTGATTGTTGAATCTGATCTATATATCCAGGTGAATCTTTCCGTCCGTTATAACATATTGCCACT
Source organism: Epiperipatus broadwayi (assembly GCA_028023455.1). Lineage (NCBI taxonomy): Eukaryota > Metazoa > Onychophora > Udeonychophora > Euonychophora > Peripatidae > Epiperipatus > Epiperipatus broadwayi. The sequence continues at coordinate 1,729,502 of JAQFVV010006236.1, forward strand.
CAGTGCAAGCCAGAGTAAACAATGGATGCCAGAAGGCTTATGCATAAAATCACCATCTAGTGCCTACTCATCCAATATCCCAGAATAGTTTCTGGCTTATGGCCTTTGTCAGTGAGGAGCCTTGGATCTGAGAGCACTGCACCTAGATCTTAGGATCTAATGCAACCCTCCAGCAGCCACCTTTTATCTCTACTTATCTACACAACTATGAGAAAAAATGAAAACACTATATTTTCCATGCAAGCTCATCAGCTTATATAGTCAAATAGGTCTGAACTCAGTTCAGTACCTTAAGCCAATAAACATCACATTATCACTACTTCTTATGCTTGCTCTTAAGTGTTATTAAAGCAGGCAAAACTCTCTATATGTATTGCCACTCAGTGCAAGCCAGAGTAATCAATGGATGCCAGAAGGCTTATGCATAAAATCCCCATCGTCAGTGAGGAGCCTTGGATCTGAGAGCATTGCACCTAGATCTTAGGATCTAATGCAACCCTCCAGCAGCCACCTTTTATCTCTTTTTAACTACAAAACTATGAGACCTAAATTGAAAACACTATAATATTTTCAATACAAGCTTATCAGCTTATATAGTCATATAGGTCTGAACTCAGTTCAGTACCTATACCTTTTGGTGTCTTTGGTTCTTTAATAACCATAGTGTTTTTAATTTGTCTCATAATTTTGTAGTTAAGTAGAGATAAAAGGTGGCTTCTAGAGGGTTGTATTAAATCCTAAGATCTAGGTGCAGTGCTCTCAGATCCAAGGCTCCTCACTGACGAAGGCCACAAGCCAAAAACTAGTCTGGGGATATTGGATGAGTAGGCACTAGATGGGGATTTTATGCACAAGACTTCTGGCATCCATTGAATACGTATAGAGTTTTGCCTGTTTTAATAAGTTAAGAGCAAGCATAAGAAATAGTGATCATGTGATGTTTTATTATATCTGAATATGGAATGGTCTGATTTAACAATTTCCTTGGATACACCACCAAGAGGTAATGCCAACAATTTTTTTATATCTGCAACATGCAGAAAAAATAAGAACATATAACTTGATTACTACCAGCATTAATCATGTACGTTACTCATCTAATCATTAATTCAAAATGTATGCTAATCTGTGTACGAATAACATAAAGCAAGGATATTTCAAATATCAAAAATGAGTGTTAACTCTGATTGTATTCAGAACATTGTCTTTAAAAAAAGATTTATTCTTTATTAAATTTTATCATACAATTTATAGCTCTGTGTTGAGCCTCATTTTGGATTTCCTACAATGTCTGACATCATTTTGCTTTTATTAATAAATAAAGCATTTTTTTTTTTTGCGTAAATATACTTTTATATTTTAATTTTATAACAGATAGGAGCTTTAATTGGGGGGAATAATTTAAAACTTTTTTTTTTTGAAAATATAAGTAATAAAAATATGCTGAAAAAAATTATTGTAGCAAATAGAAACAATGCATAATTGAAATGCTCCATAGCTATATTGTTTCTGCCATACTGCCTTTTAAATAAAGAATAGCCTGAAAAAAAATTTTCCTTTTCAATGGGCTGCAAAAATTCAGCCTATTCTTTATTTAAAGGGCAGTGTGGCTGAAACAATATAGCTATGAGGCAATATTAATAAATAAATTGCTAAATACTGAAAACAATTCGAAAAGTTTGGCATGCAATATTCTTCAAATTGGTTTTACATAAAATAAATAATTTATTATTTATTTTTTATAACCCCCCCCCCCAAAAAAAAAAAGACCTATCCAGAAAATAAGATTTAGTATGATTTTTTAGGATGCTAATAATATAAGCCCTAGTTAAGATCGTCAGCCAGATGATTGGATTTATTTTCGTTTGTTGAGGCACACCATGTATGTATTGAATTATAAAGTAAAGAATAAATAAATATCACTGATATTAATACTTTAAATAAATGATAAATTATAATATTTATGTATTTTCCTATTGAACATTTTCAAAGATAATATAATTCTACGAGCATAGAGAAATAATTTCCTCTCAGCTTGATTTTATATATGATTTAACAAACTTAACATTTTACCTACCACAACAGGTATATAGAACAAGTTATAATTTCATTTAGGTAATTTTAGGTACTGATTTTATTTATATTTAATACTTAAATAAAAGATAAATCAGCTTTGTTTCTTTGTTCCATCCTGAAAGTTTAAATAACTGATTGATTATAATAATTAAAGTTTAGTTTAAGTTAAATCAATTTTTCTCTTAAAGAAAAGTTTTAAAAAAGAATACCCATGCAGGGCTATTATGAATAATTTGGAAAACGTTTACCATGTGCACCCTTGATAATGGATGGATGTGATTGTATCATATATGAATCTTTGTAATTCACTGCCCGTGTGTTGTAACAGTTCACTTAATGTGGTGTGAAATAGAAATATTTTCTGAATTTTTGCGCTTGAGTTTTTTCATCACTTTGACACCAGATAAGTTTTTGTACTTAAATAAATGTAAATATCCTATTGCATATCGCTAGCAAAAAATTCAAATATTCATAGTAGGTGTTGCTGGGAAAAAAAATGTTTAGAAGGTTAATTTGAGATTTTGGAATAAACTTATATTTTTACATGAAAAAACAGATTTTTGTACTTGAAAAAATAAGACATCCCCTGAAAATAAGCCCTAAGGTATCTTTTGAAGTAAAAATCAATAGAAGACAGTTTTATTTTTGGGTGAACATGATATATCAGTAAATTAGATTTCTGAATGGCCATTGGTGTACATGTACATAAAAATCTGCATTATGAGAAAAGATATACATTAAAAAATAACAAAGGCTAACAGTGTGAATATAAAATAGAAGGGGCTAATGTGTATGCTTTTTCTACTTTGATATGAAAGTACAAACAATTCTAATTTTGCTATACCAAAAGCTGAACCAAATCGTCAGCTGATCGATTAAGAAATGTTGCAAATTAAGTGCCATTAGCTAACATTATAATCTTATTATATGGGGTGGGGGTGGGGGGTTGAATTTTGATATACATATTATATAATGTATTCAAATTTATAGAAATATACAAACAAAAAAATTTCTACTATTGTTTATTTCACTTTATACTTCCAAAACATATTTATATGTAATAAGAGTTTCAATTTTTTTTAATAATATTTTAGTAATGAGTTTCAATTTTTTAAATCTAGTTTTAGTCTATTTTTCAATTTATTTTTTATAAAAAAATGAGAACATAAAAACAAACTACAAAAAATAAATTGAAAAGTAGACTAAATCATTTTTTTAAAAAACTGTTGTTTATAAACACGTTTATGAAATAAGAACCATTAATATCTTAAAAGTGCTAGAAAGTAAAAAATGTTTTATATAGAAGAGAAATAGCAGCAGCTCATCATATAAACAATGAGTAAAAGTTAATTTTTTTCTATTGTATAGTAAGCTAAATGAGAGGATCCTCTTGCAATTGACTAATTATTAAGAATTAATTAGAAAGAGTAAATAAATTTTTAGAACATGTAATTTTGCAGATCTAAATTTATAATTTTAATGTTTTGGTATTGGCATATTTTTGTTTTTCACTTGCAGACATCTATTGTTTTACCCAGAATTTTTTAACAACAACAACAAAAAAAACTACTAACACAATTATATAGTCCTGGAACTTAATAAATTTGTTTTAATACAACAAAATTGGGGGAGGAGATGGCTAAATTGGTTAGATCATTACCTTAAAATTCAATACTCAAGAATCTAAGGGTCCAGGTTAGATTCCCATGCTAGTACTGTCACTGGTCAGGTCAGCAACACCTGAAGAAGAGGGGAGAATAATCTCTCTCAAAACATTGTGCATATATTAACCTGTGTGCGATTACTAACAGTTGAAAGTATTTGGAATATTTAAATAAAGTTATATTTTTCTAAAGACATTCAATCCTCATATTAGATGATAGAAATAGTCCAACATATAAATACAATTAAAACATCATCATCACAAACCTTCAGGAAAAAAATTTTTAGTTATTTGTTTTAAGATAATAATTTGTCTTTTTAAAATCTTCAACTAGCCTTAGTTCTAAGAAAAAAATATTTTACTTACTTTTCTATGAAACTACTTTTGATTAAAAAAAAAAAATCCTAGGAGTTTGCATTTAAGATAGCATAAATATATCTTAAGATTTGTTTGTTACACAGTCAGAAAAATTAATTTTTTTTGTTGGTGTTGTTAAAAATATTTCAGTGTTTAATTAAGAAACTTAAAAAAAAAAAAAATCATTTAAAATATAACCCTTGCAAATTAAATTTTACTGACATGTTATAATTTTTCATCCTCTCATTTGGTAATCATATTCCGAATTGATATTGAATAAAATATAGTAATAGATATTAATTTACTTTATACATGCATGCCTTTATAAGTTTTACAGAATAAAATAAATACATAAAAAAAAATTAATATTGTACTTTATAACTAATAAAATATCATCCAACTTCATCATATGATTTTAGCTTACATATTGTTGTTATACAGCATACTTTTCTCCCATCTCTATGCCACTTAATGTAAATATCTTAATAAATAATAATAGATGCCAGATGATAATGTTTATTAAATCCCTATCCTGTGCCATTCTATCCAATATCCCCACACTAGTTTCAAGCTCATGGCTTTCATCAATGGAGCTTTGGATCTTGGATCAATGTACCCTCCTTTCAGGCACAATCAAGCTATCAGCCTAGACTAAAAAAAAAAAAAAACATGTTTTCAATTTAAGCCAATATGCTTGTATAGTCATTTAGAACTGAAACCAGTTTAGTTTCATATATTATGGTGTATACATATTTAGAAACAAAACTAAATAAAAAAAACATTCAGCAAATACATACTAATTCATAAATATAATTGCAGTGAGCTGCCTGATTTCTTTTTCCTATATTAAAAGATTTTGGATTTACAATAAGAGGGTAAAATATCTATTTTTGGAATTCAAGAAAGCCTCACAAGTAGGATTTTGAATTAATGAGATTTTACATGTATTGGAAACAAAAATCATTTTACAGAAAACTTCTTTAATAAGCAAGATGATAAAATATAAAGTTGTACAGCAAACTATAAATGTCAATATCATGAACAAAATTAATGCTAGATTTATCGAGAAGGCTCTAGGCTAAAAAACAACTACATCACTATTGAACAAATTCACTGCCAGATATACTACTGAGAGATTATCTCAAAATTAGGAAACAAATTATTTTGATTAAATACTAAAATTACATTAAAATCAAAAATGAAATGCTTTGCACAAAACTGATATAACTGCTTTTAAAAGACCCATCTTTCCCTGACAATGCTTAAAATTTTTCTGTACTGGACTGTTTCCAATTTCTTAGTAATAATACAAATGATATAGCAATTACCATGCAGACAAAATAATCTACATATATACTGTACAATGTTTATAAACATTCCAATACAGGCTGGCTTTATTTTCACTTCTCTATACATTTAAAATCTCATTCTAGCTTTTAGGATGTGCAACTAAAGATAAAACAAGTTCCAAAGTTTTAGAATAACTGGCTTTAAACATATACATACTTGATGAGTCCATTCCAGTGAGATAAATGGGTCCACTGATTTAGTTTTGTTTCAACATAAAAAGGCTTGCCATTGCCTCCTGGATGATAGATAGATATTAGGTACTTTCCCCTATAATTAAGATAACTTGAACATTATCACTCTTGAAATTCACATTCCCAGTTAAACACAGCTCAATCACAAGATGAAAATTAAAAAAAAAAAAAAGCTGATTGGAATCCATACATCAAGATCATAAAAAAAATACGAATAGAATCTCTTCCATCTTCTCTTTCTAAAGGATATATAAACTTGAAGTTGTCAAAAGCAATTTAATATAGGTTGAAACAAATCCCAACACTGTTCTTTATATTTAACAAATGTCTATCTAAAGATTGCTGATAAACACATAAAATTGCTTGAAAATGGTAGAAAAGGTAATAGAAGGACAAAGCTCTATGAAATCCAGCTCGTTTCTTCTATGGAAGCTTGATGGATTTAGCAGCAGTTAAAAAAAAAAAATCCCACCTTCACTGTCTCACTGCCAGTAAGAGAGCTAATTATATATATATTGTATCAGAGTTATAGGAAAGTCAAATGGAAAATTCCAAGAGTTTTTATAAAAATTTGTAACTCATAGCCTAAGCATGGTTGGCAAAATTATTTATAGAAAAACAATTCTGAAACATGTTATAAATATAAAACTATAACAATCATAGTAAAGCCTAACAATGGATCAAAAAAATAAAAAAAAATCATCCAATACTATTATTAATCTATTCAACGAACAATAAAATCTGAAAAAGACATTTCCAAGATAATTCACAAACTAAATCCCCAAAGAATCATTAAAATGATCTTGCAAATAATGCCTAGCTTTTCTTATGTCAATGTTAATCAATTTATCAGATTTACTAATATAATTCACAAACTAGAGCCTCAAAGAAACATTTACACGAACTTTCAAATAATGCCTAACTATTCTCATATCAATGTCAATCTGTTTGTCACTGTGATATGAGAAACAAAGGGCAGTATTTGCAAATTCATTCAAAATGACTGTTGGAGGGATCTAACTTGTGAATTATCTTAGTTACATTTTCAGATTTGTTTCTTCAATATCTTTAAATCATCAGCATTTTGAGAAGCTCTACGATTATTTACAAGCTTGCAAAAATTATTAGAATATCATTATTGCATGTTTCTTGCAAACTCTTACAAAAGAATAATTTTAAATAATTATATCAAAAGAGATGACCCATTCGAGCAAACTGAATTCAGACCACAAGGTACACACTATGAATTAATTCAATTTTTAAGTACCAACATTGAAAAAAGATATGAAAATAAACAGGCAACATCTAACTTTAATGTGTATTTATCAAAAAAATGGTTTCTTTCTAAAAGTCTCTTAAAATTTTTAATTCAAAAGAACTATTAATTTAATTTGATAAAATGCTCTCCAATAAAGTAAAATAATTAAATCGTAATAACGGCAAGTAATATTTTACAGAATGATCTTCCATAAACTTTAGTGCTCTTATTTACTTTAATACATATTCAACAGTAATATTCTAGAAACACTCCAGAAAATGATCTATGCTGATGACATCACATGTAAGACTAATTTCAAAAAGTGGATTTTATCCCTAATCTCACAAAGACAGTATGTTTGACTTGCCATTTGAATTTTATTAGCAGTTTAGAAATATCTATGACTATGTCATCATCTATTTCAGAAATAAAATTAAATAAAAGTACAAGTGAATCTATATTCTCATTGAAATCTACAGATTACTTTATAATGATCATGAACAGGTTAGTTGTTCTGTAAAAAAAAATCCTAACACTAAATAAATAAAATACAAAGACAATTTAATATTTTTATTTCTTCTTATTTATCTTCTATATATAACTTTGAATTTATTATAAAATATAATCAATAACTCCTTTCAGTTACAGTTTATTCAATGCAACATACTGTTTCAACAGTTACTTTAAAAACTAGTTAATGTTCCTGGCGCCATATTGAATTTTTTTTAAAAAAACTTGAGACACAATAACTTCGGTTTTAATAATATTAGAGCAAAACGCTTTACATTGATAGAAACTAGAAAAACTAATGGAAACAATAAGGCTAAGACAAATAGTGATTACTATTTAAAAATTAAGAAAAAGAAAAAAAATTTTCAATATTCGAGATAATTATTACTTTATTGTTTCTTAATAATTTCTAATTTATCATTAATTAAATTTAAATTACATCTTCACTGATAATTTCTTTATATTCCTCACAAAATTCTCATTCAAACCATATATAATACTTCTTATCTGAGATAATCCATAGCTTCAGAATCACCAAAACTATCTTGTACCCCCAAAATTAACATATTTCAAGGTGTCTATAAGAAAAAGATTCATCATAATAAAAGATATAAAATAAATCATTTCCAAAAAGTGGATATGCATTTGTCATCATAGCAATTGGCTTTTTGTCTATCTAAAACTAGAAATTGTAGCTACTGTCTGTATTAATAATAAAATGAGTTTCATATCTTTATTTTATATATTTTGTGTACAAGTGATGTTTATATTCTTTATGCACACTAGTGATGTTATGTTGTTATATTTATTGTCCCACAGAAATATAATTTATTTGCATATAGCTCATTTGCTAGCTATAGACTTGAAAATAATGTGATGCAAGATGTGGCAAAACTGACTCCACAACATGAGTATCAAGGCATAGGCAAGAATCAGAATTTGATTCCTTGCTTGCATATAATTCCATAAGACATATATACACACAACATTTGAAATCTCTCTTTATTGCTTTTAAGTGTTTCTATTTTCACATGGTACTATGCCCAATAAATTTTGTGATTGCTTTATCAATTGCAACCTTTCTGAATATCTGATAATCGGTCTTAAAATTTACATTGTATTACTCTATAATTTTGATATATAAAAATCATTACTGGTTATACAAACACAGATATACAAGTGCAAACACAAACACACCAATACAAATATAAACAGACAAATAAATTATTAAACCTTTTGAGAATCATTATGTCTATAAAATAAAGTTGCCTCAAACTTGGATCAGAGCCCCAAAATTACATTGTACATAAATCACTTTTATTATATTTGAATACAAATTTATATACTGTATAATAAAGAGCATAACTGATTTAATATTATATAATTTATATACTACCTAACATCAATACAAACGCAAACACATTAATAAATTATATCACTTATCAAATAATTAAAAAAAATTTAATATTCAAATAATTAAAAAATTAATACTTAACAACCCAATGTTCTGATTACATTTTTATCAGGATGAAGGCCTCAAAATGCGAATCATCGGCGCATTTTTAGTCCATTTTAATAACGAGTCTGGCTGATAAAAAAAATAACCTATTAATAAAAAATTCAAGTTTTGTCTGATTTCGACTTGTGATACACCATTTTAAAGAGGAATTCAAACCACAATGAATGCAGGATTCCTGTTGAGTCATGCAAACAAAATTTCAATGAATCAGCTACAGCTAGTGTCTGACATGCTACAACCGCTCAAGCCGTTAATTTTATTACAGTTTCGACTGCCGAGTCGTCTTTATCAGAACTACAAAATTTTTAAATATGCACGACTATACAGAAACAACATAGGGTTTATTTGTACCTCTGATGAAGATTATTGGACAACCAGAACTGTAAGAAAAAAAAGCTAAATCGGAGAAATATGTTGTGCATTGAATAAAGTGTAAACAAAAAAAGTTACTAACAATGTATTTAGGTATTCCATTCGCCAGTATAATCAATTAAAAAAAAAAAAAGTTATAAAAAATAAACTGTAATAATTTTCCAGTTATTTAGCTACTTTCAAACAGCAATTTTTTTTAAAATCCTATTTTTTAGAATATATGATTGCAAATTTTTACTCATGCCAGGCTTGAGCTAAGTCAATAGCAAAGTAAGAGCATCAAAGTTCCAGGATTGATTCTCAGCTGATTAACATAAATTCAAAAAAAAAAAAAAAATCAATTTAGACAAACCAAATGCAGCTGTTAGCTGCTCAACCTATCTCTGGACTGCTTGATTACATAACTGTGAGATCAAACAGGAAAAAAAAAACAGCTATACAACCTACTATAAGATGTTATATTTTGATTGCAATTTCCAAATTCTTTACTTTTCTCTTGCTGACTAAAATTATACATCATATACATATTTACAAATACAAGCATATTGTATATACCAATCAAATATTAGTGAACATTAGAATATTGTGTGCTTATATATATTGTATATTATTACACCATGACTTACAAATGTCAAATTTTCATAATTCAGGCATCAAATACTTTAATAATTATTACTAATCATTATACATACATACATACATATAGCAACCACTCATAAATGTGTATGGTCATTCGAAACTTAAGAAAAGACCCCCCCCCAAAAAAAAAAGGTTCTAGAAATGAGTTTTGCAATGACTACACAAAATCTGTGAACCACAAGTACACCCATTTAAAGAACATGCTGGCCTATTTTACAATAATGTCTTTTAATTTCTTCAATGAACATTTTTCTTACTGAAATACTTCAATAGTGTGTCTAATTGTAGCTCTCCAATATATTCTATTCTCTGCTATTATCTTATCAATGGGAATAATCAATAGTGCACTTACTTCGTTAGAATGCTTTTGAGAATCCTTAACATCACTATCATGAAGAGCACAATGAAGTTCATCATAAAACAATCTCTTAAAAATTTTGTGTTGCTCATTCATTTTACATGTTGAATCCAACAAAGGTGTGAATTCACAATAATGGATTGTACAGCATTATATTTACAACAAAATCAAGTCAGATGTCACATGACTTAATTTAAATAGTATTACATTTAGCAAGTTGAAGAACATATTGATTGGCTTCATGATCATTTGATTTTTAAAATTTTATTAAGTATCCTTGAATGAAACTTTTCCAATGCCTTTATATTATAATAGGATGTCCAAGTCTCATTTAATATAATAAATTAGCTAAAATAACAGCTCTATATACAGCTAACATAATTGTGATAAAATATTCTTTTAACTTGTTAACAGCAGCACATTATAGTCAGTGCAGTACTTCAATATCAAAACACACTTTCTACTTAAAAAACTAAGACTATGTATTTAAATTTCTTTACATTCTTAAGTTGATAACCATTCAAATTAAAAGTTGCTGAGGATTTTTCTTGTCTCTGGCTGATAAAGAGCTTCAGTTTTTGAACATTAATTATCAAACCAAATACTTTAAATGTTGCATTCAAGTTATTAAGTACCTCTATAAATTCTAGTTTGAATTGGCAAAAATAGCACAATTATCAACGTAATGTAAATTTAGAATCCAAGAAGATGAAGTTCTTGCATATAAAAAAGTTATATACATATACTCTCTCTCACACACACACTATACATCTGGTTTGAATAAGATAAAATGAGCAAGAAAACAGACGCTATTATTTCAATAAGTAGTAGATAAGCAAAATTAAAATACCTGTACTTAATTTTCACTCTCCCTCTATTGATTAAATAATAAAAATGCAATCTATTTTAATGCATGACTATCCTGCATCAGCATACAGAAATTTCATTTGATTCCACCAAACAACAACACATTTGATAAAGTTATTTTCCCCGATTAAGAAGATATCACACTTTTCTTTAAAAACTTAAAAGAATGACTAATCCTGGATGAATGTAATCATTCATTAGGGAAGACATTTTAATTATTTCCTGCTAGAAAACCTAGACAGGAAAGCAGTCTACTCTAAAATTCACAAAAGGTAAGATTTATGCGAAAGATGAATCACGCTTACAAAAATACAGTTAAGCAAATATAATTTTACACACACAAAATTTGTTATATATCTGTATAAAAAAAACTAATGTGAAATAATATATAGGTTGCAATAAAATTTCTTCGTGCTAGTCCTACCTTTATCAATATAATGCTCATTTAGTAATTCATAATAAATACTGTATTAAAGAAAACAGGATATAGATTATATCCTTGTTTTATACATTTTCCTTTATATATATTCCTTAAGAAAAAGACTTTAATCTATAAAAATCTTTTAATTCCTATGCGAAATGTTCAATAATCAAGTTCAAAACATTCAATAAAATAATTCAATTTGTTTTATTCAACGCTTTTCTAAGACCCCCCCCCCCCCTTTATATATATAAAAAAACCTTTCTTTTTCTGATATCTCACTACAATCATTTCAACTCCATGTCTGGTATTTCTGCTCTTTCTGAATCTTAACTTCTCTTTTCAGGCATGAACATATTGATGCCAGCATATGTTTCCACCAGCTCAATTCACATTTCAACATGCATTTTACTTGCTAAGCCTATATAAAAACAATGATTTCAATATTTCTCTTAATTATTTGAAACTTATTATTTTGAAATTAAAAGAATAATGAATAAAAACATTACCTAATAATTTGTTATATGTTTTTAGAACATATTTATTGGTACTTGTTTGAAAGTTTGTGATGATGGTATATTATTAGATGTGATACGTTGAACTATTTCCATCATCTATGAATGAATGTTGAATGTATAGAAAATTTTAAACTTTAAACTTTCCAAATACAAACAACTTGTTAGTAATAACACAACATTTTCGAGTAGTATTATTATTCCCCACTTTTCTTCAAGTGTTGCTGGCCTATATTATGTGTACACTGATAATATTCACTTAGAAGTTAAATTAGGAACTTTTAGATTCTTGAATATTGAAATTGAATTGAAGGCAAACACACCACCCAATTGGTCAAAGGCAACATATAGTAGAAATTTGATATATTTATATATGAGGGTTGGTTCAAATCCTTCTGATCCCTTCAATTATTTTTTATATGACCAAGGCTAATTAGTTGTTGTTGTTTTTATAATTATTATTATTATTGTTTAATATTTTTCCTAAGAACAAGATTAATCAAATTTCTACCATATGTTGCCTTTGACAGAATAGCTCAGTTGGTAGAGCGTTTGCCTTAAATTCGATATTCAAGAATCTAAAGGTGTGAGTTCAACTTCTAAGCGAATATTGTCACTGTGCATATAGGCCAGCTTCACCTGAAGAAGAGGGGAGAATAATACTACTTGAAACAATGTATAATTACTAACCTGTGTTGTCTATTTGTGTGTTATTACTAATAAGTTGTTTGTATTTGGAAAGTTTAAATAAAGTTTAAAATTTTTTATACATTCAACATTCACTCATAGATGATGGAAATAGTCCAACATATCACATCTAATATTTATTGGTACATTTCAACACCAAAAAAGATATAAAAATAATCTAAATAAAAGTAAAATAAACAACCAATTATATTTACAATTATTTAATTATCTTGAAAAGGTCTCAATAAGTGATGAAAGCTGGGTTGATAATTAAATAATTGTAAATATAATGTTATTTATTTCAATTTTATTTGGATTATTATATAAAGTATATATCTATAACAATATTGTGATAAATAATTTTTTATGTTGGATATTTGCCCATTGTATATACCAAAAGAAATGTTAAAAGCAAATATAATTGCAAAAATATAAAGAAATAAAAAAAATAATAATAATTACAGTTAATCTTGAATCATTTAAAACTAATATGTGAAAATTTTCATCCAATTCAGACAATTTCTTAAATTTTTTTACATTATGAATTAGGAAGTTTCTCTTAAATAAAGATAGAAGTTTCTGTATATAAATTGTATGTTCAGAAACTTTGTTAAGTTAAAACTTCCTTCAAATTCATTTACCCTAATAAGCCCATCTACTTCTATACTCCTTATTACTCAATTACTTCTTTAGATCTGTTCCTTTCTTTTTTTCTCTATCCCACTTTAATAAAAGCTGTTTTGATAATTTCATTATCCTGATATCATACTCTTCAATTTTGTTATAAAGACCTAAACAAAAAATCCTAAAATCTCTACTTCTGTCATTCTATTTATCTTTAAATTTATTCGACTCACAATAGAACTTATTCTCCTTCAACATCCTATATTCCAAAAATAAATTTTCAATACTCGCACTTCTGCCTCCACAATAACTACAATTATTATCCTAATACTGCTTTCTTTTTTTGATATCTATAACTTCTGTCTTGTACCAAATAACAACAAATTCATTTTAGGTGTAACACGTATCTTTTCATATTAAAAATTCCCCTCCTACAATTCCAATTTTTTACCATTAATCTCTTCCATTCCTACTTCTTGTAATTATGTATTTGTAATACACTTTTCTATACATTTACCTCATTTCTTGTTCAAATATATGGAAAGTATATTATTCATTAACTTTGCATATTGTAAAATCTCTCAATACATTTGTCATTCCTACCATACATCAATTAAATACTACTTTTTATGTATTTATTTTCATTCATATATTGACACTTTTTAATTTATTTTTGATTCTCATTAAAAGTCCATTCCATTTCACTTTGAATATCCTCATTTGTTATCCATAAATCATCATTCGGCACACAGCTATCTACTTTTTGTATTTTACCTAAAAATTCTGGACTTATCCGGCCAATACAAAGTGCATCATTTCCAAATGTTAAAAGAGGCACTTATCACTTCCTTTCAAATAATTATACACACCTCATACTTCTTATATGAGAAACATACCATACTTTGATTCAACCCTATTCTATTTTTTGCTTTTTTTCCTCTCAACTCTTAATTCCCAAATACCAGTATAATTCCACTCCACCCCGTTTTATAAAATATCTAAATATCTAACACTTGATTTCTTTAGATTCTGATAGTAGAATACAAAGCCAGTAAGCACATGCTAAAAGAGCCGCAATGTGTTTTAACTTATTATAAACACATATTACAAAGATGAACCCTACTAGAAAGTATAATTCTTCTTTAAATTTATGTCATAATTTACTATATTAATATATTACACACAAATAAACCAATGTTCACCAATGGCATGTGAGATTATTCTAAAATTCTCACACATTAAGATGGTAGTGCTTTTCTCTAAAGAAATTCTAGCTATTCAAAGAAAATTCATTATCCATTCTCCTAAATCATAAACAATAAGTTCTTTCAGAATATTATTTTCCCACAGATTCCTTGCAACTTTTATCAGTCTACATTTCAGCAACAATAATATAATTTAAAAAAAAAAGGGGTGGGTGGGGGATATTATGTTAAATCTTGAAAAAAAAAAAAAAAAATTAAAAACTTTTGAATACTGAAAAACTTAAAATGTGTATGTGTAGGTGGGTGAATTAAAGCTGAAAAAGAATTAAAAAAAAAAAAAAGCAATTGTTCTACCTATTAAAAACTCTAATCAGATATTTTCAGAACAAAATATGTATTATCAAATTATTTTTGTTATATTTAAATTTATTTTACATTATATTTTACTAAAATGTGTTGTTAATATTTAAATAAACACAATAAGTTTAAACTTTATGCATAAAGTGAATATACATCAAAAATTATATACTTAAAACACACATGGATATGCAAACTTAAACAAATTGGTTTTTGAACATGTCATAAAGAAAGTCAATATAGATGATCAATTTTAAAAAATTTTGCTTAAATATTAAGAAAGAATTAAAAAAACAAGACAAAAAAAAAGTGAAATCAATGTATTCTTGGTAAGTTATAAAAAAAAAAAAAACATTATGAGGATTTTAAAAATAAGAATTTTGAAACTTAAGATTTTTTATAATGCTCTGGCTGTATTAGAAAATAAACAGTTCATAAAAAACTTGATATTATAAGAAGGCAGAAAAAAATCATTAGCAAACTAAACAATTAAATAATTTGCAGAAATAAAAGATAGTATTAACAATCAAAATAAGAGTTTTGAGCTAAGAACTTAATTTATCTTGAGATAAACATTTTCTATAATTACATATATTGTGAATTTTTGCACAAAATCAATTTTAAAGAAGTTGATTTTTACTTCAGAAGCATGTTTTCCATTACCCATGGTGCAATAGTACACATCTCAGCTGACATTCACACAGAATGAAATCCACAAAAATGTGAATTAAGAACAAGACACATTTTTCAAATTTTTGGCATTTAATATATGCAGAAAATATTTTATGTAAACAGGATTTACATAATGAGAGTACTATCTAAATATCGGAAGTATGGTAATCAGAACAAACAATAGTGAAAATTATGAGCAACCCCCCTCCACAGAGATAGCAAAAATAGATATGTAAATGAATAAAAACAAATGGTACAGAAATCTGTCTTTCAGGAAAGGTTTCAAAACCTATCAGGTAATGTCTATGCACTGACCACAAATAATATAACAACACTATCATCTGATGCCTTGGAAGCATGAATCAGCATATAAAGAAGACATTGTTGGCATCACAGTAATCCAAATATCGTATATGCCTATACATTAAATCAGGGGTCCCCAACCCTATGCCCGTGGGCACCATGGCGCCCGCAGACCATTTTATGTATGCCCGCCGCTATCCGAACACGATAAAAAATTATTTATCTGATACAAATAAATTTAATTTTTAAAATTTCTTATAAATTATTGTATTATATTGTAATCAAATTGTAGGGCATACTATACTTTTGCAGCGTAAAAATATAAATGTTAATTATATGTTAAAATTTTATTTTTGAAATAAATATTTTTTTGTACATTATGTGTATTATTAACAATATCCAACTATAAATTTACATTGAAAAAATAAATGGTGCTCGCCACCTGGTTGAAAAAATAAATGGTGCCCGCCACTTGGCCGGTATTATAGAATGTGCTCTTAAGTGCAAAAAGGTTGGGGACCCCTGCATTAAATAATACAAATGATGAAAGAAACAGTTTTGCAGGAATCTGAAAGTCATTCCTGATAATGTGCCTCATAAGACATTACTGTTATTGAAGACTAGAAAACTAAGATTGGAACATTTTAATAAATGGGAACAAGTTATGGGTAAACATAACTTTGGAGAAAAAAAATAACCAAATGGAGAAAGATTTAAAAATTGCTTTAGTATATATGATAATCGCAACACACAATTCCAGCAGATAAATGGCCAAAATGGACATAAAGATAAACAATGGAAAAAGTACAAACACAATAAAAACAAGAAAGAAGACAACATTTTTCAGAGGGCAATCATAGATTCTGATCATATCTTAATAATTGCAAATATTAAGCTGAAATTAAAACATCAACAAAACGCATTATAAATTAAAAAATCTAAGATAGCAGAGATAGAAATAATGGAAAAATATAAGTTAATGCTTAAGAAGAGCCAATAATATGGATAAAAGTAATTTGATTCAAGAATTAAAATTTTCTGTGAGATATTTGAAGGAACCTGTTACTAAAGTTATAAAATGAACATCTGATCCACCATTTTTAAGTAACTGGAATAAATAAATGATAAGACACACACACACACAAACAAGAAATGTAAACCTATAAAACAATTTAATGATAATTCACAAAAAGCATCTACATATCGTAATGGTTGATGATGCACTGATGATGTGCCGATGATTCACAAAATGTTACTA
The DNA here is from genome assembly GCA_028023455.1 of Epiperipatus broadwayi. Taxonomy (NCBI): domain Eukaryota; kingdom Metazoa; phylum Onychophora; class Udeonychophora; order Euonychophora; family Peripatidae; genus Epiperipatus; species Epiperipatus broadwayi. Next base: position 1,746,704 of record JAQFVV010006236.1, read on the forward strand.
TATCTTTCAATATGCTAATATCTAAACCCTAAATAAATAATTTATTCTGTTCTTCAGGATTGAGTTCATGAACATCACTAAAATCTGGGCACTATCAACATAGAATGTTCCAGGGATATACCCTATATATATACTAATATTATTAATCACAATTTTGTTTTTTTGTCTATGCTAACCATCCATATACTTCACTGAATAATCAGACCAATACACCATCTTCTATTTGTAATATCTGGCCAAATCCAAGATTGCATGACAGTTCATGGATATGGTATTCTGACCTGATGATTTCTTTTTTTAAAATTGAAATCTCATAATATTTAACTGAATAATAATACACAATAATTTATTTACATATTAAGATTTAAATAATTTTCAGTGTATATAATTACTTATTTTTCTTCTCAACATGATACATTCCTTATTTAACTTTTATAAAGCATGACATGAGGTATTATATTTAACAAAAGCTATTATTAATCTTTTTTACATTATATTTTTATAATTTAAATTGTATCTCTCCTAAAATAACTAACCCCTTACCTATTCTTCTCAAATTGTAGTAATAGGCAATATATTATTTCTTAAATAGTCTATTTCTAAATTATATTTTAAGTGAGGTTTCATAGACACACATAAAAAAACAAATATATACACTTAATCCTTAAAAAATGTCCACGGTTTATATTTTTGTCTATACACCTCTTAGCATACAATATATGATTATATAAACAAGAAATGACTGTCTGTTAACAAATACCCATGACTTAAATGCATCAAGGATATAATTTCACATGTTAATGATTCCTCGAAATATAATCCAATTACTTAGTCACAATTGAACTCACAACCATTGCATATATATACATAAAAAATAGTTTATTAGTACCGTTCCAATGTAAATCTGGGTGAACATATTGCACAATCATACACACTTATCTTCTTTAAACTAATAATAATTCAAAGAGGTAGTTATTTTTTGGAACTCATCCCTTATAAAAAAGTATATACAAAATCCATAGAGATGGTTAGACTTTGGATCCCATCCCTGATAAACAATATACTTACTGCAACCCTAAATATTATTTTGAATATCGAAAATATACTTAATTATTAATAGAGAAGTAGGTTGGATTATATTTACATCATTTCATCCATAGCATTCTATAAGAAGACTCTAAGTCTGACTTTAGTTAGATGCGACTTCCTCGATCCCTGAAAAGGAACTTTCTGTTATACATGGCGCACATACTTAAGGGGCCTGAAACATTAGTTTTCCATTAGTTAAATCCATAGGTTTTTTTTTAAAAAAAAAATATGAATATGTTGTGAAATGGTAAAATACTAAATAATGAATAATAGAGACCTAAATAAAATAAACCGTAATAAACAGGTAAGTCAGTTGTTTAAAAATAAATAAATAAATAAATACGATCATAATTTAGGCATAAAATTTATATAATAACATCTTTTAAAAAGTAGGAAAAATAGAATTACATTTAAAAGCATAAACACAGCATGAAATCCTATGACATACATTTAATTATAACTTTAAAATTTTTTGTTAATGATAACTAAATATAATATAATAAACGTGGAATATAAATTAGATTCTGAATCTCAGGAATTGAGAGAAGCACATTCAAATGATAATCCTGAATGTCAAGATAAATTAAGATTTCAGATTTCTCATATTGATCATGAGTTAACAATAGAAAATATTAAAATTTTAATTGTAACAATGTAAAATAACTGTATATCCTAAAAACATGTTAATATTAATTAACATCTCTGTGCAAGGCAATACCTAATCAAATTTATAATAAACAATTTATCCATTCAATGTGAAATTAAAATAATATAATGCTGTCTTTTATTCTACTTCTTGGACATTTCTTGTATACCACATACATCAACTCATGCACACACACACTACATTTATATATCCTGCTGTGTGATTACCAGTATTATTTTGTTAATTTATAAATTTGACAATTATAATCTGAAATATTATTATTACATATTTGATTTAAAATAATACTTTTGGGATATTTTATGGATCCTTATTATCTATATTTAAAAGCAGAAAACATGTAAAAATAATTTCCTTTTTTTTTTTTTTAAATTAATTTTAAAATTTTTTTTTAACAAGAGCAGCAAATAATTTTTCTTCTAAAATTTCATATGAAGACTAAATATTGAAATAATTAATAGATGAAAAATAAAGATGTGGTTTAAATATAAATATGTCTTCTTTGTAATAAAATAAAAAATAAATTATTTCTAATAACATTAATTACAAATGAGGTATCTTTATGAGATGAGAGCAAATATTTTAAAAGGTTTTGAAAATTTTATAAACTATAAAACTTATATTCATCACATAACAGTAAAACAGTTTCTCTGTAGCAATTCTTTCAATAGCTTCTTATGAGTTTTCCATAGTTCATGTCTAATGTTTATACTTGTATATTTTGGAGATAAAATTAGTATAGTCATATATAAGTTCTACTGAGATTTAAATTTTCCCTTCTTTTGCTCCTGCAATTTTTATAGGTTCCAAGGTAAACTTCGATTAAGTGGTGCTTTTCCTAGCTTCTAAACAGTAAATGTCATTTTAGTTTCTATAGTATCCATCATCAAATAGAACTTTTAAAGAAAAAAAAAACGTCTTTATATTTGCTCTGTGGCATCACTTTTTTTTTTTCAAACCTTAAATCCCAAAATTACAATTAATTAATATTTTCTTTTATAATTATCTTTTTAATTTTTTGTTTTGGAAATAAAACTAGACATTATAATAATAAAAAAAAACAACTTATTGGCTTTTGCCAAAAATGCATACTTTTTAAAATATGTAACATACAATCTTAATCTTTTAAACTTTTCGAATCAAGACATTTTCTATTGTAATACCCAGTGGAAGTTTTTGAAAATGCTCAAATTTTAACTTTTATGTAAAATCTTTATTTTATATTAATACTCAATAAAATGAGCTTGATTTCTTTTTAATTTAATTTTACAAATGACATATATTCTAAAAAATATTGGAACTTTGCATTATAATGGTCGGGGTGTAATGGAAGTTGGACTGCGCCACTAGGCTATTTGAACCTGGAAAATTTATATAGTAGGCAGATACGCAGTGTTAAGATTTAATTTTTACATATATATTTTATTCCGACCATCAGCCCATGCCACTAGTTCGTAAAGACGCAGAGATTTAATATAACTTCTTAAAATATATTTTAAGGAAAAAGATTTCAATAAAATAAATAAATAAGCTACTGCCAGAATTAACACACACAAAAAGATTTATTGACGCATATATAAATATTTAAAAATTGAGGAACAAAATTTAACTTGTTTATATTTTAATATTAATTTTTAAATTTAAATTATTATTTTAAACAATCCGCACAGATGGATTTTAATAAGAGTTTGTTTTATAATGTTGAGTATAGATACACTATACGGATTCATTCGAAAAAACATATATCCTATAGCCCTTATTTAACCCTAGGCCAAAAATTCGCAGTCAAACCATGAATACGACGGCACAATACCATACTGTCAGGAATGCACATCTGAACAGCATGGTTATAGAGAAGAAATTGTCTCTCATCCAGTACAGGAATGTTACATCTGTCTGGCAAGAAGAACACTAAAAAAGGAAAACTCCATAGGAAGGGACTGCGGTCCTTTTTGCCATCTTACTATCCCATTCCATAAGCTAAAGGGGTGATCCAAGGAGCAGGGAATATGTCTGCTTCCGATGGTCATTAAGAAATGGGACTTATTTTGCCCAAGTGCGGCGTATATGTGATCCTGCACGTAGCGGATCTTCATACTACATTTACTAATTACACCAATATATCCAATACATTAACCCAATTTAAGCACAAAACAACTAACCCAAGATTAACCCTCCCTTAACTAATGAACTTAATGAATCTATATAGCTGTCCACACCCAACTTAAATTTAAATATAATCAAATAATTTAATTAACACATAACAAAACAAAAAAAAAATGGAAATGATTAATTAAACATATGCAGGAAAAAAATATTAATAGCTGATTTTGAATTCTTTAGGTCAGATGAGAGTTCTTATTTTCAAGTACTCATTGCAAATTTAGAAAAAGTTCCCATTAGATAAGCAAAGAGTTTATACTTTCCGGATTCTGCAGATTTAGAGGTCCATCTTTGTGATCACTTAGTAGATTGTTTGTCCTTTTTAAAACGAAGCTGCTATCTGCCATTCCTTTTGGTCCATAACTGTCATAGGGAGGCCTCAGCTGGTTGTCAAAAAATTAAATCTATGGCAGACTCCTACATCGTGAAATCTGCAATACAGCTACCATTCATATATAGCTTAATAGTCAGCCTATCAGACAACAATTATTTTGTCTTTTATATTTTTATTAGCCTCTTATCAGTAAATTTTCGGATTCAACGAGCAAGACGTCACTAATCCTAGAGTCTCTTTTTTGGTCCAAACCTGGTGCTACATCGTTTTAGATAAGAACTCAGCTGATGATTATGATGAGAGATTGAGTGAACCCATGATAATAAGTTAAAATAGACATAAATATAAATATTATTAAGGAGATTCGAACAACTGAATTAAATTTAAAAATACAAATATTTATTTTGACAAAAATTCAAGATGATTTTATATATTCAACTTCACGCATTTAAAACTTTATTTTTGGTTACAAATATTTGATGATCTTGATACACTTATTTTATTTAGACTGATATGAATTTAGTGCAGCAGTTACAATACTGAACGTATATTTAAAAATAGGATTTTTAATCAATGTTACAGAAATAACTTATCTGGGTGCTTTGGTGGACGTTTATACATTAAGAAAAACACATAAAGATATGACAATAATAGTTTCACTGTTTGTACGATTTCATAGGATGCCCTTGGCATTTGACACATAGTTTTATCTTCATTTATAACATTTATTGACAACACTTAAATAAGGATACATTGTGATCAAAATATACTTAAAACATTTATCAAACATTTTCGACATTTAACTAGAAAATATTGCAAAACTCTATCAATACGGGAATTGATTATTTCAATAAAGGGGAGGGAGGGCAGCTTCATGAGAGGTTGGATGTAAACTCCAAGTAAAAATATTACAGAGAAAAATGTTTCATTATCACATATCATTACGATTTATTTTGTCAAACAAGCAAAAAGAAAAACGAATTATAAGAAATTGCGGTGCTAGCATTATGTCAGTGAGAGAGAGAAAAATGGCAGCTTTGGCAAAAGAGGTCATTCTCCAATTATTAAGGTGGTATGCCAGCTCCATGCTAGAGCGGTACCGAAAATGGAATGGTCGGTGGGAAGTTGCTATGGATCTGCTTTACGGTAAATCCATGCAGAGCTTCAACTACACTAACCGGCTTGTTCCAGGTGGTAGACTTAGACCCCTGTTATGTACGAGAACAATAAAAGATGGAAGGCTTCGAATCCCTGAAATGAGGTACAGGAGAATCAAAGCAGTATATAAATATATACTTGGAGAAGAATGATGAATGAAGACGATCGTGATTCCCTGGAATGAGGTACAGGCGAATCAGATCAAAGTCCTATGTGGCTTATTAATAATTTGACATATGCCAGCAATGCTATTGTAAGACTATAAAAACATTAGATTTAAATACTAAATAAAGCCTTAAATGGTTTAACAAATATGTAGTGATATGTTAAAATAATGAACCATGTAAGATAAAGTCATTTATCAGAAGTTAAACTAGAATTAATGAAGCATGCATTTCTCCTTCTTGAATCTCAATACTATTTTATTTAAATATATAAAAAAAACTAAAATTCATGCACTTAAAAGTGTAAACATCACCAGCCTTTTTGCGAATATGATGAATAAAGAAATTAATAAAACAAACGTACACCAATATCCATCCCAGATTGCAAAGTATTTATATATTTTGTATACTTTTACGATAAAATATATATTTTTAAAAAAGCATATATTCATTTTACAAGAAAAACTCAGTCTTACGAACTATTTAGAAATAAGTAAATAAGAACTCATTAATCCCCCCCCCCTCTTCTAAGTTTGTAAGACCGGGTTTGATTGGCATATACAAATAAAAGTTTAGTGAAAAATATAAAAATATCATTAAAAATAAATTATAACTGCACTAAATGATAAAAAAGTAAGAAGCGTGAGTTGGATGAAATATTTCATAGTAGTATTAATTTGATAGAAGAGAATCGATATAAAGAAAATAACTGTTAATTTAACATAATCGCCGATGAGCGAGTTAAAAGAGATTAAATATACAGAAAACATTAATTTAAAACGATAGGATTCATATAAGACAATTGTAATGGCTTTAGACTTGTTACCTCATGACTCTATGGGATGAATGTTGGCACGAGTCTTGAGGCAGGCGGCATTCTTTGATTGGTGGTAGCTACATCTCTGCTCAGCAAAGAGTCGGGCTGAAGACGAAGGGCGAGTGTCAGGTCAGAAAGAGGAGAATAAAGTAGAAGTGTTAAAAATGGAGGAAATAAAGATGTAAGTAGATTTAGCTAAAGAGGATAATGAAGACTGTAATATTTTGGAGGGCAACAATTTGTCAAGATTTGAAGACAAGGACAGGTCAAGTACCGAAGAGAGTGAGGATGAAGAGCCAGTAGACGTAGAATCTAAAATAAGAGAATGGGTTAGAAATTTCAAGTGGGAGCTCCGAATGGACAGGATAGCCTTGGATAAAAAAGTCTGGGGACTAGATGGGATCTATGGAAAGAGAAAGAAGAATTGGAAAACAAGCAGAAGAGCGGAAAATAAACAAAAGAAAAGAAAAAGGACCCATATACTAATGAGAAGAGGGCAAGGCTAAAGGGACAGAAAGCATGCTTGAGACAGTATCGAAGAAAGCTGTGGAAGATCGCTAAAACCAGATCAAAATAGAGAACAAGGGATGGATTCGAACCTGTCTCTCACAAATGAAGTATTAGGAAAATACTGCAAACGACCACTTTGGAGTGTGACAAGAGATTATCAGGAATCTGCTGATATATCCAATGTAGATGAGGATGACCTATTGGGATATTTCTTTAATCCCAGCATGGAAGAGCTAATCGTTAAACAACCCACAGATCCTACTTAAAGTCTATAGTAGTTTGATGAAGGATCTGCCCCTCCCCAGAACATTATATATTACATATATTTATTAAAAAACAAAACAAAACTAACATCTCTACCCCATTCTAACTATGACAGATATCCGATCGGGTATAACAGTTTGTATACTATAATATTGAATAATTCGTGCTTTATTATTGCATTATTATATATATATTTTGCAAATTGCAATTATTTTAGTGTGTGTTGGTATTTGGGACTGGAGAGTTTCGTTGTCAGTATGTAAGTTGTATATAAATTTCTTTAGTGGATGCATCAAGTAAATAAGTTTTTTTTATGTGCTCAGATAGAGGTCAGTTGGCTAACAAATAAAATAAAATAAAAATGAATCAAAAGTTCATGATTATAATCCCAAGTAAACGTAAGCAAAGACATTTCTTTGTTTTTTTTTACAAGTTGACGGATATGAAATGGGAACCTTCTAATCCCTTGCCGTTTCATCTACAATCTAGTAGCCCACTCGTCTTATGTTAGATTCGAACCTCAGTTAAACTATAAGATATGTAAAATAAAGCTGCAATTTGCTATTATGTCTGAATAGCGTCATATATTTACATACGAAAGAATGCAATAATTAGATAGAATCGACAGAATTATGGCGTATTATTATTTGTATCACATTAATTTAATAAAATACTTTTATTATGTTAAGTAAAGATAGGGGTCAATTTATATATTAATAAAATTATTTTAATTATGTGGATATATAATCCAACCTATATTTGTAATGTATATAGGGGTGGCGTGATTTAAAACATTAAAATATATTATGTTATTTTAAAATATTAAAAGATGAAAATATTTTAAAAAGATTTATTTAAAATATGTTAAAAGGGTTTTCTTTCAAATGTGCTGAGGAGTTTTCTTTAAAATTAAGTGTTGTTTTTTTTTCTTTGAATTAAAAGTTTTGGTTAGAAACAGATTTTGTCGTAAACAAGTATGTAATTAACGACCACACCTACCTTTGATCAAGTTGAAAAGTCATTTTAAAATCTGGCTAATTGAAATTGCGCCACATATAAAAATTAAGCTATTTTTGGATTTAACTAATTAAAATTGGTTATGGCAAAATGGTTTCACAAAAATATAAAAGTTATAACTGAAATGCTTTAATAATTTATCAATATTTAAAATCAAAATTACATGTTTTTGAAAATTTAATTAAAACAGAATTAAGGAAAAGTTATAATACCTCAGAAACTTAGCAGCATATTTGAAATCAGATTGTATGTTTGACAAAATTTAATTAAAATGTAATCCTGGGGCAAAGAAAATTCTTAAAGGTGTTAAGCTGATAAGATAAAGATATAAATAGGTGATATTGTGAGCTTGGAAAACCAAAAAAAAACCACCAAAGAGACTCCATTTTGAATAACGTTTGCCATTAAAATCAAGTTTAGTTTTGAATCGAGATGTCAGGCTAGTAGGGCAGTCTTGGCTGTCACTCCATAATGAGGCGACGGGTTCGCTTCCATCTGACACGGTCATGATCAGCATGCTGCTATAATATCTACAGCCTAACTGCAAAAGAGCATGCCGCTATATCTACAGCCTAACCACAAAAGAAGAGCATGCCGTAAGCCGCCCAGAAAACTCACCAAGCTCCAGCTCAAGCACCTAAATAATACTGGTAAATCACCTTAAACTGCAGAGTTCTGTATAATTTCATGTTAGTTTCATACTACCTTTTAAACTCAAGTTAGCTAACTAACCACTAAATGTATTTTTTTAATGTTAAAGTTTCTTTTCTATTGTGCTAAAATCTTTAAATGACCCACTTGCTCTTTTAAAATTTCCTTCTTTAAGAAAAGAATTAATGTTTTTCTACTTTAAACTATATCACTGCTGTTATGCCTATAGTTATTTCTTAATCATATAGGTTTTAATATTTATTATACGATATTTATTTTATGATATGCTGACGCTTCGAAACAGAGAACACTAAACTTCAATATTTCAAGAAGAGATTAATTAAAACATCTTCACATAATTATTTTATAATTTTATTTTCTGCACGCCGTTTCGAAGCCCTCTTATGAAAATAGTAACGACTCGCTTGGCGCTCATTATTATTTAATTTTTTTTTTGATAATTGTTTGATTGTAAATTTTGCAATGTGGCTTGTTTCAGTGAGAAATTAATTTTAAATACTAAGAAATAGACTAACCTTGAGAAGTATAAGTATATTTGCTATTTAGGTTATTTATTAAACCCCTTCAAATATACTTTCCCTCCCTTTTGAAGTACTAGTCATTTGAACAATAACAAAATTAGATTGAGCTGGAACAGCAAAGAATATCTATAATTATTCCTGTCTATAGCATATATTTTATCATGCTACTTAAGAGTTGGCTTTTATTCGATCGAGTTAATCAACTATTGTTCTTGCCTGTAGAATATTAAATTTATAAAATTCTTTGCTTGGCGGATGTGATTCATTTACTTAAATATTTTTCCCATTTTGCTGCCACATATAGTTACGTCTTTAAGATGGAGCCTCGGTTAAACCAGCACATCTTCCATAGAGTAGAGCAGTCACGAAGCCTGAGTTTAAGGCCAGGTCAGCATGTAAGTCCCCCCTTTCCTGAACTAATTGTTCCTTCCTCATGCAGCATAACGATCGGTTTCAGGATACAGGCGTTGGTCGCAGAAACCTTTGATCTACCAATCCATCTGCAGAGCGACTTTACTATTATATTGCTGGTGCTATAGCGCATTGGTACATCCAGAGCAGCCAACTCTACCTCCCTATTTCATTTCTTTCAGCAATTGTCTGGTCAATCTAATTTATTGTAGCCGGTTTTAGGCTAAATAAATAAATATAAAATAGACGAGAAACGTCCACCGTGTTAACCAAGGTTTAGTTTAATTACTGGTATTCAACCACACATTAAGAAGAGTTGGCATATGTTCCACTATAGATATGACGTAGTGATAAGTTATTTATTTAAATGCCTGCGTGCATTTACACAATAATAATAATAAAACAATTAACAATAAATATATAAAATTGTTGCTTATATATCATAATAAGAGATAATTCAAATTTAAGTCATTAGAAGAATTGGACTGATAAGATCTTTACAGAGTAAAAAATTGAAAAAAAATTAAAATCATGGTTTTTGCAGATATTGTTCTTTTCCTATAAAGAGTCCTCATTAGTTCCTCCAAAGATGATAGTTACTCTGGTACACTGGTGATGTTCGATGGAGTATTCAATGGTATAGGTGATATTAATCGGTAGTTAGGGTAATTTTATAGCACAGTCCACTTCTTTCTTCATGTCATGATTAAAGTAGTCAATTGCTATTTTAGAAACTTTAGTTTTAATTTCTGGATCTGATGGCATTTCTAGATGTTTCATCTAGTGTGGTTTTTGGTTGACTATTAGCACACCTACTTGATAGTCTTCTGCTAGTCATCATACTTGCTGTTATAAATGAATACTCCTTCTTGGATGGAGTATTCAGATAAACTAGGACAGCCAAATTACTTATTTCATCTATTTATAGCCCCCTTGCTGTTGTTCACAATATGTTTTCCAAATAACAGATTTGTCACAAACTAGTTACAAGATCTAAGATCCATTTCTTTACAATAACATGTTTTTTGAAAAACATTTTATTTTTTTCACATAAAAATAAATAATTTTACAGATATTATTAAATTACATTGTTATTTTACAACTAAGTAAACAAAAGAAAAAAAATCATTACCGACTTTTAAAAATTGATTAACTTACTTAATATGATTAATCCATAATTTTAAATAACATATTTAGATTTATCATCAAATTTACTTTAGGATTTGAAAGGTTTTTTTATTTAATATTGCATTTAGAATGCAAATCGACAGGGGTATAAAATATTTTATATTTTTATGAGCTACACAATTCAAATCTTTGAGTGCATTTTCTTTCTTCCTTTACAGCACAACTTATTTTATTGTTTTTCACTTATTACAAAGTAACATTTCATTATAAAATAGTTAATATGATTAAATGTATAAACTAATTTTTCCTTTTAATTTTTTAAACCAATGTACTTAAGTAACACGTATATTATTTCTAGTATACATGCACATACAGCAATATATACATTTCTCAATTTCAATACAGCTTTGTAAAGTAATTAATTCGAGCTGCTATCAGATTTGTTCTATTACAGTATATTATAAAATATTATCTTTTACATTTCATTTTAAATCATTCAGATATTAATAATAAAGCTAAACTATAACAATATTATTGTTAATATATTGTAAAATTTGATCTTATACCCCTTCAAAACCATTAAAAATACCCTTACCTAATTCAAACCAAAGATCCACAATAACAACATTCTCTACCTTTAATAGAAAGCAAACTATATATATAATGAGAATGCAAATCAAATAAAACTTATTACCAAAAAACGAAAGTAGTCACAAACTGTACCTGAGAAACAATTAATTGTTTTGATAATTAAATGTTTAATCTACTTTTATAATTAAGCATTTAATAAACGTATGATAAATACAGTATCTAAACTAAATCATAAAATGTAGACACTAATACTTACCTTGTTAAAAATCTCTTGTCAATTGTTTCTTAATTCACACATTATAACAATACAAGGAAAAGATGATCAAGTTTAGACACAAGCAAGAAAATAAAAAAAGATTTAAAGGAAAGAAATATATTTTTTGTTATTAATCTATCATATATATATATGAACTATAACAAATGATGTAAATAATTAATCAAATGCATGAACAAGAATCTGCCGTTTGAAAACATCAATTTATGTCCAAATCGAACATCATCATTTTGGTGATTAGCAAAAGATATAAACAAACAACCTTTTCAAACATCAGACCAAAAATTCTCATTGGCTAACCAAAATGCACAATTTTTGAGCGGAAAAATCGAACTTGTAGTTTGAACAAAAAAGTCTACAGCTATCAAAGTAAAGGCATTAAATGAAAATAGCTCATAGGATACTGAATAAAGCTAATTTAAAAATATAAGGTTTTAAACCAAGACAGTTGAGGGATTCAAAATCAAAAACAGCTTTAAACTATTCAATATTTCAAGAGCATTTGCATGTTTAAGTCAGAGAATAGATCAACTCTAACCTTAGATTACCAATAGCAAATACCTTGCTTTTCAATTCACTCAAGAACTTTTATTAACTACAATTATAAACACACATACAACTATGCATTGCTAAGTGTGAAGTTACATAGAGAAAAGAAAGTCATCACCCAAAGAGCTGTAGCTGCCAAAATCAAATTTAATTAGACATAGCTTCTATTCATCTATGTTGCGAACACCATCAACTTTACTATTTAGACATGAAGCCCGCAAATTCAATATTTCAAAGCAGGTCATACAAAGAGAAAAATTCTGAGTGCCATAGATATGTTCTAGAATATTCGAACCCCCACCAACTGAAATATGAAATGGATCAAAGACATTTATAATCTTTTAGGACATTTTCCTTATGGATTCTCAATTGATCTTTAGGTTGTCATATTTTTATTTATTTTTTGTATTAATTTTTTATTTATTTATTTCCTTTACTATAGATTGAATGAGGGTGTAAACTACTAATGTTAGAGAAGGGAAAAGCATTGTTAGCTTTATTGTAAATTGAAATAAAATATAGGTCCAGGCATGAACTTGCTTGTGGATAAATTTAATCATCACCAGGGGAGAGATTTTTACCCTATTAAACATTAAATATCAATACTGTTATTTATTCATTATTACCAATCATTTCATAATTTATTTTATTTGTTTTCAGTATATATGACTAATAATCTCTAGTATGAATAGTATTTCCTATTTTTGTAGACAAACCATAATAGAAGAGGAGGGGATGATTTAATACCATCACCATGTTATTGATATGAACTCATCAATAAACTGATTAGAGATGAGGAATTACGATTTTGCTGAAAATTAAACTAGCAAACAAGTGTAAACATTAATATCAACAAATTATAATTTTTTTGTGTGTTAGTATTGATATTGGATATTCTTTGAAGAGAAACAGGGAGTGAACTAATGATTTTAACTGTAATAATAAAAAAATATTTACCAATACCTAAACAAATTATTTTTGTTATAATCTCACTGCCTAAACTATGTTAATTGTAAATAAATCTGTTAAATATATGATTTTAAATTAAAGACTGTTTTGTATTTTTTCTATATTCAATTCTCAATTTGACACATATTCACACAATATAAATAGTGATATTGTTATACTCTGAGAATATCATGGATATTTTCCCTATAAGTTTGAATTCCGAAATTAATATAAGTTCAAAATGGAAAAAGGAGATGAGTAAACAGGTAGATTTTTGACATATGTTTGTGTGTTAATACGTCATCTCCCAGGAATGATAAAGGAATGGACATGAGTATATATATTAATAAAGAAATCCTAGATATGCTTTCTCACCCACTCTGATGACCTTCAAATCTACTGTCATGTAAGGTCAGGACCATTCTGTTACTATATTATAAAAAAAATTATTTTTTTTAATATCCTTTAAAGAATTTCATAGTTACTTATTATTCTGCTTTCCATCTATTGTTGTCACATGTAAGATCACATAGGCAACCATGAAATAGATATAACATTTATCTATTTCAATAGATATATAAATAATATATAATTTTAATATCACAGTAAAAATTGAGGATTAATATTAATGGTAGCAATTATATGAAAATACAATTTTTTTTTCCTAACAACATTGTTTTTATTTTAAAATCTTTTGGACATTTGCATCAATTTAAAATATGAAGTTCAGTGTATGCTGATTCAATCAGACATAGTAAGATAAATATTATCTGAAAAAACAAAAGACCGTGGGCAGAGAGATAAAGAAATTTTTTAGAAATGGAATCATAAAATTGTTGTTGAAAAACTGTAAGATTTTGTATATATTTCATTCATAATTAGAATTATAAAAATTTAATTAATGAAATATTATTCAAAACTGATTAGATATAAAAGTAACAAATATTTATATAAATTTAAATAAAAAAAAAAAAAAAACTAAGTGAAAAAATATTGCATCAGATCAAAACAAAGTGAATGGTTTATTGCTCAGAGTTCATAAGTTCAAACATCAGAAGTTGACAGAGCGGATCTATAGACACTTGAATCTAGAACTCCAGAGAGTTACCATTCTGCCTTTGCATGAAATTATACAAAGCAAACCAATCAAATTCTTTATTGCTCAGGAGTTCATAAACAAATTTATGTCCCAATCAAGCAGGTCATAATTTGTCAATGACAATTGTGAAAATATGTGGAAAATGCACATGTAGAAATTTTTTTTTGTACTTTTCTCATACTAATTTTGGGATCAAAGAAAGCAGATAGTGGAAGTAGAAAAACTACATGTATAAACAATGTATTGAAAGTTACTCTACAAGAATAAAATCCATGAAGAAAGATTGAATCAAATAAGAAATATTTCATATATTAAAATTATATGCAAGCCTATAGCTGAAAATCAGAATGGACAATCCAAAGCTTGTGGAACAATAATCAAACAATTTATTGCTAGGGGGTCATATGTTTGAGCACTGGAAGTGAAACAGTTGGGCACGAGAAATACAACTTAAGTCCCAGATTAGTCACCCTATCTTAGGACCAAACCATGCAGGATAAAAAGGCAGTTTGAAAAATTATACAAAAATATTTGTAAGTTCAATGTAGATAAGAAACATTATGGTGTATATAAATGTATAAAAATATGCAGAATAAAAACCATAACTCATTAAACTATGAAAAGATATTAAAAAAAAAGGGGGGGAGGAAAATATGAGAAGTTCTAAAAATAAAAATTATTAACAAATTTTAAAAAAAATGGATAAGACAACATAAAAAGTAAACTGGCTCTGAAGAAGACTGCAGGACAGTCGAAATGTAGGTGTATGTGTATATATGTACAATAAAAGGTTTTTGCTAAAAAGTTTTCGAAATGATTTGGATAAATTGGATTTATATACAAATAGTTACACAATATATCATTGAATTCAGTTGTTCTGAAATCCTTAGTTTCTAAACCTTTCTAGATTAGGAAATTTTATGGATTTGAATAATCACTCAACTAAATAATCAAATAATGTATTGTTCAGGAGTTCGTATTAAATGCAAACTAAATTTATGTGACAAAGTTGGAATCACAAGCCATGAACTTAAGAGTTCAAGAATATAATAATCATGCGAGCACTCCAATAATTATAATAATAAAATGGAAAAAATGCTGAAATATTCCTGTACTTAAAAGATAAGTAATTTAAAAAAATTTAAATGGAAAACTTTAATTCAACAAAATTAAATGTGATTTCTTAATAAATACTGTTTTTAAAGTGGTTAATTAAAATATATATATATATATTATTTATATTTATACAATTATTAAAAATATGTTCAATGCGTATGTGGTATTGTTTTTTTTTTTTCATACGTCATAGCATCGGCCGGGACGCGAACCCACACCCGTCTGCAACCAACTACTTGCTTGCAAGGCGGATGCGATGACCTCTCGACTAACAACGCTTGACTATGTGGTATTGTTGTTCACAAATTATAGTCTTTAGGCATATATACTGAAATAAATGATCAGATATTAGATTATTCATTCCCGTAGGAAAGAATACAAAAAAAAATACAAGTTGACATTCATGATAATACAGTTCAACAGGTGAATGGATTTAGATATTTGATTGATAGGATGAAAGAAGCGAAGATAAAATTAAAAGAAAAATAGTATTGGCAAAGTAAGCATTTATTAAGCAAAAAAAAAAAAAAAATGGGTAAGACAACATATATAAAAAGTTATACAATATACTACTGAATTCAGTTGTTCTGAAATCTTTGGTTTCCGAGTCTTTTCAGATTAGAAACTTTTATGGATCTGAATAATCACTCAACCAAATAATCAAATAATTTATTACTCAGGAATTCATATTAAATGCAAACACTGAAGTGACAAAGTTGGAATAAAGAATTAAGGAAAAGAGTGTTATGTGTAGAGTGTATTATTGTGTGGGTGCAAGATTCAGCAATGTTTAAAAGAATTAGAAATAGATTGGAGAACTTTGAGATATGGACAAAGAGAAAAATAGAGAAAATTAATTGGATGATGGAAATAACAAGTGAGAAAGTTTTGGAAACATAAATGAAAAAAAGAATAATTTAATAAAGGATGTTGAAGAAAGACCTTGCTAGTGCACATAAGAGTTGGAATTGATAATATGGGCAGTGAACATAATAGACTGAACATCCATTTTGGCTTTTGACTGCTCTTAGGAACTGTCCATAGGATAGACCAATTAATTAATCGGTTAAAGCATTCAGCATAGAATTTCCAATTTTTTGTTTTCTATATTTCATGCAGTTAAGAATAAATAAAAAGTAAATTGAATAGACTTCTTAATAATTCAAACTTTTTATAAATGAATTTCTATTTAAATTGTAGTCTATTTACGTCTGCTTTATCACATTGACAGATATAAAAGTGACTATACAGTAGATAATTTATTGTCTTTTTTATGATGACATGGTGGTAGATCTAAAAGTATTTGAAAAATACAAAATTTTAATTCCAAGTTTTGGAATAACAGATTTCAACCTGTAAAAAAAAAAAAAATAAATATGAAGAGGATGAAGAATTAAATCACAAACAAAGGCAATAAAGGACAAACTTGGAAGATGGAAATGATTTTTAAAATTAGTACTAACAGACTATAACTTAATCTAAAACATAATGATTTTAATATATTGAAGACATTCTAAAAGTTTTGATTAGTTTAGTAAACATTAGTTCTGAATCTTGCAAAATTGATTCTGAAGGGATAAAATAAGTCACATAATAATATATCTCTTCCCTTTAATTCCTCTTTGAGCTCTTAAAGAAATTGGTTATGGCAAATTCCTAAATGTTCATATTCATAACATTACAACTGTTATTACCATGTTATTATTGATATGGTATCCAAATATGGCTAGATTGCTTACCAGCATGCAATTGCCAGCACAACTGATTGTTTATTTTGAGTTTATCAGATTAAGAAACATGATGACCTTTCTTTTTGGCTGCCTGATATTTTGTAACTGAAATATAAATTGAGTTTTCTTAAAAGCAAGATGAATGTGTGCATGAAAGTTTCTTTCTTTCTTTTTTTTTTTTTTTTTGGGGGGGGGGGGGGGAAGTTTGAATAGATATCTTTTACTAGTTTTTACTTATAATCTAAGACTTGGATATTCAATAGAAGAGTGATAGATCTCGGACTATTCAATGAAGTATGGAGAAATCAATAACAAAAATGAAATATATGGGTGAGAGAACAAACAGATATCACTAACATTATTGAAAGAATTAAAAAAACTGAAATGAAACTAAGCTAGAAGAGATGATAGTAAATGGACAGTTCAAAGTTTAAGCTGGATCCCAAAAGATCAAGAAAGGGTCCACATGTGATATGGATGGATAAAGTAAGAAAGTTTTCTGGTGCAATGTGGAGAAGAGGTTAAGGATTGGGAAAAACTAGGTTGATTTGGAGAGATCTTCATTCTGCAATGGACTGATAATGGTTGGAAATATCTCATACCATCATTACTCACTACCGTATCTTTAAAGCATCATACATGCTAAAACTTAATACGATTTTAATATCTGTGGAAAATTACATTTATATGTTCTATTTATTATATTTTTGCATATGTATAATATCTTTATAATCAAAAACTATAAAAATTTAACAATTACAATTTCTTGCAATAAATGTTTGTGTAATTTGAAATGTAATTTTTTTCATATTTATACTTTCCTGTAATAAGATTTTTTCTATTTTCTCAGCAACATTTACGTAATCATGTATTTAAAAATTTAATGATTAAAATTTATTATGATTTGCTAGTATTTTTTAAGAAACATTGAAAATTCTGATTTATTATAATAATAGAATAATTTTCTCTTGTAAGACATATCAACAAAAACCTAAAATAAGATAAAAACAGGATTCATGTTTGGATTAGAGAGACTGCTAAAACTTCTATCAAATTTTTATAAGATGGGCAAAATTAATTGCAAATATTTTACAATTTAATTGATAGCTGTTAAAAGTAGGTAATTAAATTGTAGAAATTAAAGTTAAATATCTACCTGATTCCAATATTTATACCATCCATATTGGAATAAGAATTCCCAATTTCAGTTAATTCAAAAACATCAGAAGTTTTTTTGAAATAAAATTATGTTCAAATTTAATTGGGCATTAAGATCAAATAAAATTAATTTTGATGTCAAAATAAAAAATGCATTCATCAGAATAACAATTAAACTTTAATTAGAAGTATATAATGAAGATGTCAAAAGTGTTTAAAATATTAAAATTATTCTAGAATCTTGCTTATTTCTGTGAAGCAATTATTTAGGATTGATTTCTAATCTACAAACTTATTTATAAATAAAGATAAAAACTGAAATCAGATTTGGTCAAGATTACATGATAGACTCTGTATAAAAACACACCCTTAGAATTATTTTTCCCCCTTTAAAAGAAATGCTAAATAATTTAAGTTTATTGCTTGGCAGTTCAAATATCAGAGGTGACAGAGCTGGACTACAATCCATAGACCTAGATTTTGCCACTCTACCAAAGCACTAAATTACTAATATTACATGCACATTGCTCGTATTTAAGCCAATAATAGCATTTAAATCACAATTATAATGCCAAATAGGGGATACCTTATACTCCACAATTTCCACTTCACAATGCACTTTTATTAAATGATTTATTTTATTGCTTCTTGCCTACAGTCCAGTAGTCATCATCAGAGCTCTTATAACCTCACCTCTCCTACTCCTCTAACCGAAATAATTTTCCACATTATCTTTATTCCCTAAATATGTAAATATTTTCCTAACTATCAATTTATTATTATACATTCCTTTTACAATTCATACACCTTTTTATTTTTCATCTTATTATCATCACTTTTTATTTTTATAAAAACATTTTTTAACATCTCATTCATTTTTTCAATATATTCCTCTTTTTTTATTAATACTAATTTATTTTAACATTATCTGACTTTGTGAAAATTACCTCTTCTTCATACTTATTTTTATTCTTTTAACTTCTTTTATTGTAATTACATTATCTAACTTATCAATATTTTATTTATAATCCTATTTTCATTACTATTCAAATTTTTTTTTATATATACCATATTATTCATTTCATCTTTCAATTTCTCCATCCATAATTTATCCTTCTTGTTGATTATACTATTAATATTTGTCTGAAGGTTTGTAATGATGGTATATTATAAGATGTGATATGTTGGACTATTTCCATCATTTATGAATGAATGGTGAATGTATAGACAATTTTAAACTTTATTTAAACTTTTCAAATACAAACAATTTGTTAGTAATAACACACAAATACTAACCTGTATTATCTATTTGTGTGTTATTACTAACAAGTTGTTTGTATTTGAAAAGTTTAAAATTTTCTATACATTCAACCTTCACTCATAAATGATGGAAATAGTCCAACATATCACATCTTATACTATTAATATCCTTATTCTTTATGTTCTATATATTTCTGTGCTAACTTCTCCATCAATGTTTTCACCTCTACCACATCCTTATTATTATCACATGATCACATTTCCTATACTAGCACATTAATTAACTAGTCTGGGGGGATATTGGATGAGTAGGCATTAGATAGGGATTTTATGCACAAGCCTTCTGGCATCCATTGATTACTCTGTTTGGCACAGGTGGCAATGCTGTATGGAGAGTTTTGCTCTGTTTATCCTTATTATTACATTTTCCATATGGTTATAAGAGCTCTGACTGCTGGACAGTTGAAACTGTAGGCAAGAGGAGATAAATCATATATTAAAGGTGCATTGTGAAGTGTAAATTGTGGAATATAAAGTATATTATATATAATTCAGCAATTTAAATAAGAAGTGGAAGATTTTTTTTATATTTGGTTCAAAGTTGATTTTCATACCCAATTACATTTGTTACTATCTTTTTTTTTTTTTACCCGATTTTTTTAAAGTATCATATACATTAAATTTGTTTACAATTAGAAACTGCTAGTTTGTTCTATACCAATTTGAAAATTATTACTACAATATATACATATTACTATGCAATTGGTTATAATTATTTGTATTTTTTTTTTACTACATGAATTGAAAAGTAAATGATTAATGTAGCAATTTAATAACTGGGACTCCTATATTACTTTAAATTTTACATAGTTTAATAAATAATAAATCTAGCAGTCGCATCTATTTAATCTAGGTTAGTTTTAAGAATGTGTTTGTATTGGAAGATAGTTTGGTTTTTTTTTATAAGAGAGACGACAAAAAAAAATAACTATTTTATAAAAGATGGCAAAATTTTAAAAACATATTTTTATAATATTAACTATATTTTAAAAAATATCATCATATTAATTTTTTGATAAATATGGATGATTGATCTTTTCCCACGTAAAGTGCAAGAGGCAATTTGAGCGGAATGGAAAAAAAAATTACAAAATTAATTAGCAAATTAGAAGATTTTAATTTTTCAAAGTTAAAAAAAAAATAAAAAAGAATATCACACAAAAGATTAAATTAATGATATTATTTTATCAGTTACCCCCCAAAAAAAAACATTAATAATAACAACGTAACCTCAATTCAGCCATTATCCTACTTTAAAAGAACTTACCAAATTTTGGCTAAATAAAATTTAGCTTCCTCAAAATCAGATTTTATGAAATAATTAACAGATAAACCAAACCAAAAGCAAGCCTCTTTCCTAAGAAAGAGGAAAAGGATAGTCTAAAAGTTAATGAATGAAGCGTTTATCAAAACAAAAGCTGAGCGGGTAACCTCCGTAGCGTCAGCAAACAGATAACCTCATCAAAAAAAATGAGTTCACCTGATGGTGCAAAGCTTTCTGGGATATTAAAAAAAAGACCTAGACTTAACCCGGAAATATTTATTAATTGAACAGCTGTAGTAGATTTAAGTCGCCTAAAAATAGATAAAAAATTACTATGATATCTTAAAAATATTTATCGATTTTATTTCAAAATGCAGCAAATTATTTCTGAGAATTTTTATAAGGATTTAAAAAAATAATTGATTTTTGGCGCCATACTGATTTGTATCGATCAAATAATAAATAGAAAACATTTTATATGAACATTTTAAATTATTTTTTATATAAATAGTAAATAACTTCCGATTTAAGATATTTTTTTTATTATTTCTAATTTTAAAAAATTAATTTAAGAACCAATATTCACTCACTAGAGGCGCTACGATCGGGATTTGGCATTGCCGTGACGTTCTTAGGAAAAAATTCTGCATCCACTGCAGCTTGCAACTACCTGCATCCGTAGCAAAATGTCTGCCTTGAAAGAACGTTTAGATAAACAACTGCATGAACAATCGCCTATCACTCCTTATTTAGAAAAATTTGAAAAGCTAACGGGTTTAAAAAGGCTGTATTTGGTTATTGGTAAGTAATATTTTTTATTTAAGGCATGATTTTAATTTGATTTTTTTCTAAGAATCAAGTAAATCGTTTCTAAATTTACCATTTACATTCTACCAATCTACGTAAAGGTTATAGATTGCTGCGCAAAAATATATATGGTAATGTCCTAAATAGTTTTGTACTAAACGTATCATTGGAGGTTATTTTATCATTTTCGAACTGTGGTTATAAATAATTGCAGCGTTTTTTTTTCTTTAAATTGATCTCGAATATTTGTATGCCTTTTATTTTTAGACTTTAATTTTCTTACAACGTTATTTAATATATGCATTAAGCTGCTAAAAAGGATTTTCTTTGAAACATTTAGAAATAGCTTTTTTTTTTTTTACATTGTGTTCGTATACTGTATATATAATTTAGTAATAACGGATAATTACTCCTTAAATTTAAAGAAACATATGTTTGCATCGGACGTCTATCCAATTCACCGTAAATACTTTACCAAAAAAAGCCTTAGAATGTACATGATATTTCCTATATAAATGTTATAAAAGAAGATTCAGAGAATATGCTTTAAACATTTGACATATTGCAGTCAATAAATAGGCAATAAAAATTGGTAAACCTGGATCCATTCGAAATCTGTTGAAATAAAATTCTCATTATGTATTGTTTTAAATATAAGTGACTAAAGTAGGATTTCCTTTAGCTTTTCATCATCGAGAGAGCACATGTTTTTAAACAAGGTTCATTCTTTTCTATTTTTATTTATATTGCTCCTGTGACTGTTATCCTTGTGATTTATAAAATTATGCATTGGAAGTAGAAAAAATTGATATTTAATGTGAAATTTGAAATTCATAATTTTAAATATGTATGTACACTTTTCATGATTTTTTTTTTTAAGGATATACATTTTAATTGTTTGAGATTATTTTTCATTAGCATGAATTCTGTTTTTCATTATCATTAAATAGTAGTTTGTACTACTTGTTAGATTTTTCTCTGCTTAAATTATCCCTTCCTTATTAAAATTATTTATGGAATTTTTTTTTTACTTAATATAATTTTTTGTATTGTAGATGTAATTATTCATCTTTTCTTAATTCACTATCTATTTTACTTTCTTTTTTTTTAATAATGAAATTTTTAATTTTCATTCAATTTTTCTAATACTTTAGCACTTCTATCTCATATATTTGACTGATCTTTTTTTTATTTGTCTCTTACACACATAGCTAAAGTTATCACTTTCCTTTCACTTTGTTCTTAATATCCAGTTTTTTTGAACCTATACTCAGATTTTAAAATCATCTTTTTTTTTTTTTTGGATAAGCCATCTTTATTAAAATCTATTATTTTACAGTTTTCTCATACAATCTTAAACACATTTTCTTGTCTGATCGTCAAAACATAATTAAGTTGGGTTAGTAATTGGATGTGTCAATGCTTGAGAACTTTTGAAAGCTGTATGTCCGTCATTCGCCTGAATAATTATCATCTCAAAAATGTGAGTCAATTTAAATATGTTAGTAGTTTTTTAAAAAAGAAAGGCTCGGATCATAAATTGGAATACAGACTCCAATGTATTAAACTATTTAAAAGATAGGACATTTTATTATAATAATGTAATTATTGCATTCAAACTAGATATGTGTAGAGTTATAACTTTGCCCAATTTGTTGTATGAATGTAATTCTTGAATTTGAATTGCTCTGTAAAGTCTTAAAAATACCATGCCAAGGTCATGAAACCAATGCCAATGTTCTCCAGCTTGCAAGACGTGATGATATTGTAACTACTATTGTAAAGTCATATCTTTATTGGATTGGGCATGAGAAGCAATGAATGATAAGAGGCTCCCTAAAAAATATTTTATTGTGAACTTGAGCATGATTTCATAAAAGTAGAACTCATTTAAATTATAGAGCTTTCAGTGGAAAGATATTGATTGGAGAGCTATCATTAGCTAAGATATTAAAGTATTTTGAAAATTAAAGCAGATTAAAAGACTGACATTGACATGTGTAGGAAGTGTTTGCATTTCATTGATTAGTTTATATACTCATTGCAAAATTGATCATTAATGTATTTTTTATTTTATCGTTATTTTTGTTTCTTTTTGATTCGTTTACTTGTGATTGCTATTAATGTTGGTTGATTATAATTTCTTATTGTTTTTATAGCTTTGTAAGCATTTAAAAATATTGACAGTGTTCTATAAGTTTTTATCTTGGTTAATACATTTAATTTTTTATATTCTAGATTATGTTGAAACTGATTTCTACATTCAACACTCATAAACACACTATTATTTTATTACAAAGTCTTGAAAAAGAAACAAAAATTTGTAATTTTTCAACAAAATTTTTATTTATGTAAATTGTATAAAGGTTTATTATGCAAACTAGTAATAATAGAACAATGGTGGGCAATCTAATTAGATAAATGAGTTAAATGATATGACTATATGGCATAATGGATCTAAACATTCATAAATTATTTCTTTTTTGTGTAAATGTTTATTAAAAGCTATTCTGTATCATTGTTGTAGAAATCATTTAAATACAGCATAACCATGAGGAATTCATAAACACTAATGAGCACAGATACTTTCTCATGCTTACATAGATACTTAATTAAAGTATACTGGTGATTTATAGATATTACTACTATTATTAATGTTGTAATAAATGTAAACTAAGAGAATAGTACGATTATGTTTTGTTAGAACATTTATTAAATGAGAAATTTTTATTATTATTTTAGAGCAATGTTTCTCAACCTTTGGGTTGCGTTAAATTTTTAATGGCTTGCGAATATGCACCAAGAAATAAAACATAAATATCTGAAAGCAAAAATCTTTTTACATTTTAAGAAAATATTAGTATAAATAAAAAAAATTAGTATGTAATACTACTTATGCTTTGTGTAGTTTTCTCAAATTCAATTGTAAATTTGAACTTAAATAATTATAATGTTAAATTTTGCAATTATTTTCAAAATGTAATTGTTCAAAAAATTGCAAACAAAAATGCAACTAAAATTAATGCAGCCAAAACGTCAACCAGCGCCATTGGTGGAAAATTAATGCAACTAAAGCATTTTATTTAAATATGTTATTGCTGCAGTTTTACAATTTTTTTACAGAAACTTCCAAACATTATTGAAATTGAACCGATATGTCAAAGTAGTTATTTTTTAAATTTTTCATATGTAACTTAAATAAAATTCTGTATAATTTATTTTTGTAATTTTTGTTTGTTTTTTTGTATATAACTAAAACCTTATTTGAAAAGAAAAACTTTTTTTGGGGTAATTAACAAAATGTGTTAAGCTTTTAAATTAAAAATATGTAGTTTAACTTTAACTCAACTTTTAACTTTCAAATTATTTGTTCATTATAAATATTATTAAATTGGTCCAAATATATACAGCACCGTGGTGATGTAATATTATAATTTATGTAATAAACATTTGGGTCGCAGAACTATTTTAATGAAGTCTATTGGGTCGCTTGGCAAAAAGGTTGAGAAACGCTACTTTAGAGGTTTGATCTTGATAAGAATATATTCTTATTTTAATACTAGCTTGATTAATAAATGTCACTGGCCATATTCTGAATTATCTGCTGAGAGATCTACATTATAGAGATCTTTCATCACAAGTATTTATAAAGAACAAAACCAACAAATTAAGAATAACAGATCTACTCTTTCTCATAGTTTATTTGATTGTTTGATCTTTATTTCTAAATGCTGTTTTAAAAGTAAACAATACCTTACATGGTTTATTGTAGTGGTAGATTGGAGGATTCTAAAGCTCAAGGTCTGTGGATCATGGTTAATTCAATTCCCTTCTGGTATTTAAACTTTTTATGAATGCCTGAGCAGTAAACCATTTAATTATTTATTAAAAGCAATCAAGAAAATAAAACTGAAAATTGTATGTATACTGATGTCCGATGAACAATTTGGATTTAGAAAATTTAAGAGATAAGCGGTGATATAAATGGAGGACTGAAGACTAATACTGGGAGATAAAGAGAAAGAAAAGTTAATATTTGTTCTGTTGGTTTTGAAAGGTATTGGATTGAGTAAATTGTATTATTTCGTTGATTATTTGTAAAAGATGAGATAGTCATTAGACAATCTGTAAATGAACCAAAAGATTTATTTATAATTATCAACCATTATCAATCCACTGCAGGATGAAGGTCTCTCCAAGTTTAATCCATCTTCTTCGATTTTTAGCTTCTCTTCTCCACATCCCCTGCACACTTTCTTATTTCATCCATCCATCTCACATGTGGTCTCTTTCTGGGTCTTTTACAATCTCTTGAAATCCAGTTTAAAATTTCAATTGTCCATTTATTATCATCTCTTCTAGCAATATGTCCAGCCCAACTCCACTTCAATCTTTTAATTTTTTCAATGAGGTGAGTAACACCCGTTTGTTCTCTTACCCATACATTGCGTTTTCGATCTCTTCTTGTTACTCCCAACATACATCTCTCCATACTTCTTTGAGTGGTCTGAAGTCTCTGTATTGCTCTTCTATTGAGTGTCCAAGTCTCAGATCCATAAGTAAGAACTGGTAAAACACATTTGTTAAAAACCTTCCTTTTCAAACACATAGGCATATTTCCTTTTAGTATCAAGTTATTTCTACCAAAAGCACTCCAACCAAGTTTAATTCTATGATTAATTTCCTCCATTATGCTTCCATCTGTATTAATAATCTGACCAAGGTATTTGTAACTGTTAACTTCTTCTAATTCATCATAATCAATCTTTATTTTCATATTTTGAGTAAATCGATTAAACATTACTTTAGTCTTTTTAACATTTATCTTTAGTCCTACTTTCCTACTTTCATCTAATAACTCCTGCAACATTTTCTGCAGCTCTGAAGCATTATTTGCAAAAACAACTACATCATCTGCGAAATCTAAATGACCTAAATAATCTCCATTTACTTTCACTCCTTTAATTTCCCATTTTAATCCACAAAATACTTCTTGCAGCACTGCTGTAAAAAGTTTTGGAGATATGGAGTCATATTGTCTTACACCTTTCTCAATGTTGACTTTCCCAGTATCATTATGTAATCTAATTGTCGCTGTTGCATTTTTATAAATATTCTTTAAAATATGACAATATCCTGGATCTATACCTTGATGATCCAATGCTTTAATCACTGAAGAAATGTTTATAGAATCAAATGCCTTTTCATAATCTACAAATCCAAAACATAATGACAACTCATATTCATTTGTCCTTCCTATGACTTCCCTCAATACCTGGATATGATCTATTGTACTAAAACCACTTTTAAATCCAGCTTGTTCTCTTGGTTGGTGGAAATCCAAAGTTCTCTGTAGACGAGTTGTAATTATCTTGGTAAAAATTTTATATAAAACTGATAAAAGGCTGATAGGTCTGTAATTTCTAATATCTTCTTTATCACCTTTTTTAAATATTAATATTATTACTGCATTCTTCCAATCATCCGGTACATCTTTATCATTTAGACATTTGGTATATAACTTTGCTAATATTTTTTCTGTTTCTTCACCTGCTTCTTTTAATATATCAATTATAATTCAATCATTACCTGGAGCCTTTCCTTTCTTCATACATTTAATTGCATATCTCACTTCTTCATTTAAAATTCTGGGCAATTTGGAATATGTAATAGATATAGGGGGTACTTGTTCTTTATTACTATATAATTCTTGATAAAAATTTTCTACAAATTTCATGATGTCATCTCTCTTTTTAGTAATAATTCCATCTTTTTTTCTTATTGCAGATATAAATTCCCTACCAATACCAAAATGTTGTTTTACATTCTTAAGACTTTTATTTTCTTCTACAGCTTTTCTTGCTAGTTCACAGTTATACTTTCTTATATCATTTTCAACTCTTTTCCGCACCATTTTACAAAATTCGAGATATTCAATTCTTTTTAATGCATCATTTTTGTATATCTTCATATTTCTTCTTTTCTTCATAAATTCTTTAGTCTCAGTAGAAATTTTATTGGTCAATTGCTGCTTTTTTCTACCAACTATCTTTGTTGCAGTTTTTAAAAGTGTATCAGTTATTTTCATATTAATTTCATTCAAATCTGAATCATGTTCAAAATCTACTAATACTTGAAACCGATTTGTAAGTTCTAATTTAAATTCATTAGAATGTTTCTGAAGATTAGGAATATCAACTGTAAATATTGTTTTTCTTAACAATTTTTGTCTTTCTAGTTTTACATTAACACATATCTTGCACCTTACTAATCGATGATCACTTCCTGTGTTAAATCTATTAAGAACATTACAATCTTGAAATATGTATTTCCTGTTAGTCAAAATATAATCCAATTCTGCTGTACCTTCATTTGGATGCTTCCATGTCCATTTCCTTTTAATATTTTTCTCAAAAAAAGAATTCATAATATAAAGTTTTTCTTTTTCTGCAAACTCCACAAGTCTATGTCCTCTCATTTCTATTACCATAACCAAAATTACCTACAGCAATTTCATCTTTCATTTGTCTACCAATTCTAGCATTAAAGTCTCCCATAACAATTTTAAAATGTTGTTTACTCTGATCAAAAGCCTTTTGTACATCCATATAAAAATCTTCGACTACTTCATCACTATGAGAACTTGTTGGGGCATAAACCTGAATTATCTGCATTTGGTATCTGCTATTAAGTTGTATAACTAATCTTGCCACTCTGTCTGATACACCATCGATCTCCACAATATTGTTCTTTTACTTTTTATTTATAATGAATCCTACTCCACTTGTATTTCCAATATTTGTGCCTATATATAGGGAAATATGAGATTGATGCTGTCTTATTTCTCTTAATATTTATTTAGATAAATTGTTAAAGGAGTTATTTTGAGAAGGATGAAGTTCCATTAAATTGGGAAAATTTATTGCACCTATTTTGCGGTGATCACAGTGTATTTTCTGATAGTAAGAATACACTTAAGAAAATGTTAAGTAGGATTGATGAAATTTAATTTGATTTAATAATGAATATATTTCATTCAAAGTCTCCGGTCCCAAAATTTATTCATGCATTCTACTTATTTATTTCTATCACTCCCCTTTTCTATATTACAACAGCTATTATTACTCTTTCAGCTTTGTTGATATATAAAACTGAACAACTTACAACAGGACGCTCAGTATTAGCCTCTGAATAGAATATACTAATAATGTCTTTTTCTTCTCTTTATATCCTTTTGATCTAGAATCTTATTTATCTCTGCATTTGATGATAAATCACACAATTCTTTAAAATTATTACAGTACTTGATTTTATTCCTGAATCAACTTATAAATCACACAACTATTCTAATGCTTGAACTGTTTAAAAAAAGCCAACAAAACATTTCATGATCACCATTTCCTATGCTTTCACAAGCTGTTAAAACAATAGTAAACTCTCTGTATAGTAGTGCCATCCACTGCAAGCATTAGTAATCAATGGATGCAAGAAGGTTGTGTATAAAATCCCTATCTAGTATCTATTCATTCAATATCTCCAGATTAGTTTCTAGTTTGTGGCTTTCATCAGTGATGAGCCTTGGATCTGAGAGCGCTGTATCAAGACTCCTCACTGATGAAAGCCACAAGTTAGAAACTAATCTTGGGGATGACTAGGTATTAGATAGTGATTTTGTGCACTGGCCTTGCATCCATTGATTACTAAGGCTTGCCCTAGGTGGCACTACTATATGGAAAGTTTGTTAGGAGAAGAAAGTAATGGTATAGGATATGAATGGGCATATTGAAGAAATTGATGATGTGGATAATAAGAATGGACAGCTTTTGAAATTTTTTTGTCAGGGAGTGAATTTGAGCATTGGAAATTTATCAAATATTTATGAGGGGCAGTACACATAGTTTAGAAATAATATATTTCACACAATAAATTATGTATTAGTAGATGGAATGAGTAAAGTATGGAAAATTAAAGTCCTTGATAATGAAAAAAGAATATGTAATAGTCATCATAATTTCTTTATACTAGAAATGGCTAGTAATGAGATGGAAAATAATAAAAGTAGAAAGGCTAGTGAAAGATGGGGATGGAGAGTGAATGATAAGAATAAGTTAGAAGAATATAAAATAAAAGAAGTCATGGAAGAGTTTGTTGGGGATGAATATAAGGACTGGTGTGGTAAAGTAGAAAAAGTGGTAAATAGAATTTTAGGTGAGCATATTCAGAAGAATAAAAGTAATAGAAAAGTGAGAATTAGTAAAAGTATAAAAGAGATGAATGTTATTAAAAACAAAGAAAGTGGAAAAGATGATAATATTAAATAGGAAAATTATTTTTAAAAAAAAGTTGGCTAAAATAAATAATTATATAAAGAGAATGAAATTAAATAATAAATTATTGGAGGATATTAATAAAAGTGGAAGTGATGGGAGTAAAAAACTTTGGAAATATATTAAAAGAAAGAATGTATTGGGGGGGGGGGGAGGATAGTATTACTAAATAATAAGGAAAAAGAGCAGAGCATAGCTCTAGAAAAGAATTAGAGACAATCTTAAATAAGTATTTACTGCTAATCGAACAGATAAAGGCAAAGGACGAATAAAATTACTAGTTGTTTTAATAGAAACTATAAATGATATTAAAACAGGAAGAGTTCCAATTGGAACTAAATGAGCAAACATGATTATTACCTTATTCATCCCAAAATTATAAATCTAATTCATAAAGGAAAAGCTAATCTTAAAGTTACTATTAGATGGGACATAATGAATATAAAAAAGATGTTAGATGTGAAGGATAGAGTAATAACAAACATAAAATCACATAGTAATGGAAATATTAGTTTTACAGAAAATGAATTGAATGAGGCAGGGAAGAAGTTGAAAAGTGAGAAGGCAAGAGGTTTAGATGGATGGGCAGCAGAGATGGGTGATGAATTTGGGAAATAGGGCAAAATTAAATCTTATCATGTCTTAATAAGTTGATACAGAAGACAGAATTTCCACACAGCTTGAGTAATACAAGGGTGAGGCTATTATTTATAGAAAAGAACAAGGACCATAGAAAAATAAACAATTATTGAAACAGTAAGGTCTGCTTTACAGATCTTCGTTTCACCTTTTCTCACCTATTTCCTACCCTCATACCTTAGTTTGAACCCCAATCTATCGTAGTGTGTCTGCAATATGCTTATATACTGAAAATCCCGCCGAATTTTAAACCACGAGCACAATGCTCGTATTATATATATAACTCGTTTCCAAATAAAATAAAATATTATGGATTATGTATATGTTCACATAATTTTGATTTATTAAAAAGTAGGTTATATAAGTCGTAATTGCGCACACACTATGATATGCATTTTAAAACATATCAAAATTATAAATTGTTAAAGTTATTTTGTTTGAATCTATTTATTTTTGATTTAAAATAAAATTCATTTAGTAAATATTCGTTTAGTAAATAGATTTAAATATTGCAATTTAAAAGTAAAATAATTTTCGTTTAGTTTAATAAAAGTCATTCCAAATATTTCTGCTAAAATAAATGAGGGACAATAGTTTAATTAGTTAATGTTTTATAAGTTTATCTAAAAACAACAGATGTCCACTTAAGGTTTTCTTTAATTAGTAAAAGTAATTTTTAATTAAATCTAGTTTGTAATTCGAATGTCGACAGGGAAATTAACAAAAGAAATTAATTAATGTTGAATTCCTTTAGACATTCGGATAGATTTAATTACAGCTGATAAGTCCGTTATATTTTTGTAACGCTCCAGGGCAGTTCTATTGTTAAATTCTACTATAAAAAGGAGGGTTTTCTTTTGTTCTCCATTCTAATGTTTCTAAGAGAAATCATTCTGAGGTCTAATGTTTCTAACCAAAATTATTGTAGTAATTTGTAAATCTTGACATGATGGAGTAGAGCGCAAGAAGGCTATTTCTCTCCGAAATGGTCATATGCTGCCATAGACCATCGGAAGTTATCACACAAGGAACCCCGGAACTGCTGCTGCTGTCAAAAATATGAAAAATTTCCAGATTTTGCTGTTAAATTATATAAAAACCTGCCGACCATCAATCTACCCAAAATGCTTCTCCAGAGGTAACCCTAAATTAACCCAAAAGCTCTTGTGATAACTAACATGCTATAGCTATTTTAAATTGTTTTCTGATATTTCACATAACTTCTTATGTAATAAATATGGTTTTAATTTCTCCTTATATGTAAAAACAAAAAATACTTAATTGTAATTATTAATTAGAGAAAATATAACTTACTATTAAAAATTTATCGGCTGAACGTTTTTGAGGAACCATGCCTCATACTCATAGCCTTCATGAAAAGTGTAATAAATATATGCAAATGTAAATATTCAAATAAGCTACTGTTACGTAGCCCATTTTTTCGAGATCTCGAAGCATGTGTCCTTTCTGTTAATGGCATGGATGTCTCTATTAATATAGAATGCCTCCTTTATTTTTCTCCTGTAATCATTTGGCTCTTCATTATGTATTTCTTTAACATGTTTAAATATACTGAACATTTTGCTCTCTATCCTTGGGTTAATATTTTTTATTGATTAAGCTTTCTGTTATTTTATTATGATAATGTGTCAGAATTGTCTTTGACCAAGTGAATTATTCCCTTTGATGAAAATAAGACACCGCTATGAAGGCATATTTTAAATTTCTAAATAATTTTCCAATTTTATTATCTTGCAAATCACTCGTTCGAGGGCGATTCTATTCTTTAATATATAATATAATCACATAGTTTAAAATCTACGTTATTGATTTTAATCTAATATGAGAGTATGTGCGAGGTCAATGATTAAATGTGTCCCCTAATGCATGATTGCGTATATAAATCTATACTTACTTTTTAAACCCGCAAGCATGCATTTTCCTATTTTAATTACCGTGTTCTACTTTAATTACAAAGTTCATCATTGGCGTCGAGAATGTGCGGACCCTTTTAAATGAATTTCGGGGAATTTGATTGGGCATTTCTCTTAATCCAAGTAAAACCCATTCAGTATGTTTTATATACACTAGTCTCATATTGCTGGTAAGTGAATTGGTTGTTGAGACCACTTTGTTTTACTTTTCCAAGGATTCTTTACACGGCCAAGTCCGTTCTCTTCGCTTATTGCAGTTTGCAGGCAGTGTGTCCATAAATGACACACCTGGGAATTAAACGCAATCGTCACCCAGTCGCTAAGTTTCGGCTATTCATAAAAATACTTTCCTATGGGTTAGCGGTGAGATGCCCTCTGTAATCATTCCGTATCTTCAATATTGTTTTATTTTATATTTATTTTTACAAAGCATCCGTGACTTAAATGTGTCACACCCTCCAACTTTAATAAATTCATTATCAGCAATACTGACCTCCCAATGCAACTCTATTATTATTATTCTCAAATAAATGCTTTGATCACATTCCCACTTTGTTGCTTAGTAAGCTTTTGTCCGTGCTATTCTCGAAATCAATAAGTATTTTATAACACTTAATTTCAAATATTTTCTTAAACTTGTATAATTACTCAAAGCACCTCGCACATGTTACTATCTCATCAAGCACATTATCGTAATGCTATTAGCCCGAGGAATAGAATATATCACTTTGCTTTAAAACCTTTTTGTCATTTATTAGAATATAATGCCAACAATTATTTAATACGCATCCCTGTCTCATATAAGCAGACAGTGGCGTTATATATATAATTTATATAAATAAATTTTGTGAAATTATTTAAAACTAAATTTGATCTCTTATTTTATTTGATTCCTATCACTGTCTCGGTCTATATTTATATATTTTCTGCATTTCTTTTGTAAATCCATAGACGTTAATTAGCCACCCAAGCTTCTTTTAGTATAGAGTCTTTTGTTTATCCCTGACCACCAGGCACCGGTCAAAGATTATACTAGTAGTGACATCAGATGCGTTATCACGTAGATGGCGCTGTGAAATTTGGACTTTAGATTCGAACTTAGTATATCTAGAAGGCAACCCCTCCTAGAATGTTCAGTTTCGTGTCTGGGGTTTGAATTCTGCAGTGTGTTAGCGAGATAGACGATTCTGACTGTTACATTATAGACCAGTAATGGTAATGTCAGTGGCTGGAAGAGTGACAAAATGGATGGAAGAAAATAATATAGAAATGCAAGGAGGTTTTAGAATGGATAGGCATATAGGAAATAGTTTATTTGTAGTCACAAAACTTATAGATATAAGTAGGAATACAGGAAGGAAGATATATATATATATCCTTTATAGATATAGAAAAAGTCTATGATAGAGCAAATAGAAATAGATTTTGGGTATGTTTAGTAAATTTGAGAATGAATGGAGCTTTAGTGGATTTTATTGAGAGACTGTATGAAAATAATTTCTATATGCATCAATAGATTATGGATATGTTTAGTAAATTTGAGAATGAATGGAGTTTTAGTGGATTTTATTGAGAGACTGTATGAAAATAATTACTATATGCATCAATTAGGAAATATAGAATCAGAGTTAAAAGTGGGGTGGGTCTAAGGCAAGGATTCCTTTGTCACATACTTTGTTTTTATTACATTTGAGAGAAATTGAGAGAGCAATAGAAAGACTAGGAAGAGGTGTAGAGATACCATTAATAGATGGCAAGGGAGTGTCTATATCTATTTGCTGATGATATCTTCCATGTGCACAAAAAGTAGGGAAGATATGGAAGTTAGGTTGAAGACATGCACAAGAGTGAGTAAAAGGATAGGGATTAAATTTAGTAAAGAAAAATCAAAACTAATGATGATAAATGCTGGGGAAAAAGAAGAGAAAGAATTTTTATTAAGGGATGTAAAGTTAAATGTGGGGAATATGTATAACTATTTGTGAATCATCTTAAATAATCAGAGGAATTGGTTGGATGAATGGGAGACAAAAATAATAAATAAAGCAAAGAAACGAACAGGACTGATAATGAAATTAACAATGTTTTCGTATAATAAATATGATATAGCAAGAATTGTATGAAGGGAACGACAGTAGCAGGGTTAACTTATAGTAATGATGTGTTATGTGTTAGTAAAGAGATGTTAGAATACATAGAAAAAATACAAAGGAAAGTAGGAAGACATACATTAGATGCAGATGTCTGTACGGCAAAGGAGGCAATTTCAAGGAGAAATGGGATGGTCAAGTTTTTATATGAGAGATCTATAAAGCAAAATGAAAATGTTCAATAGATTGCAATTTATGGATAGTAAGAGAATAGCCAAAATAATATTTAATTGTATTACTAGTAAAGGACAGGCAACAAGATGGGTGAGAAAGGTAGTACAGTATGCAGAAAATTTGCATAAAGGCTTTATGTCACCATACTTGTACAAAAAAAAAGTGGGATGATTGTGTTAGGAGGATTGTTGAATGTTATAGTGACAAAGAATGGGATAGAAGAACAGATTCATTAATAAAAAATAGGAGATGGAGAATGAGTATGGAGAGTAAAAAGAGTTTAAATATATATAAAATTAAACAGAATATTGGGTGTGAATTAATTTATGATAATGGCAAGGAAAATAGTTTATTTGTATTTATATATTGGACTACTTCCATCATCTAATATGAATATTAAATGTCTTTAGAAAAATGTAACTTTCTTTAAATATTCCAAATACATTTCAACTACTAGTATATGCACAACATTTCAAAAAATATTCTCACCTCTTCTTCAGGTGTTGCTAACATAACAAGTAACAGTACTAACATGAGAATCGAAATTGGAATCTTAGATTCTTGAGTATTGAATTTTAAGGTAAAGCTCTATAACCAGCTGAGCCATCCTGCCAGAAGGCAACAGTCAGTAGAAATGTCATACTTATTTATGAGGTTCTTGCTGATTTTTCCATTTTTTCCTAAGAGCAAAGTTAATTAGTGGTTTCCATACATTATATATAGTCACACTAGGTTGGCTTATGGGATTTTTTGCCATTGTCATGTGAGCAACTTCTTTAAATTTTTTTCTTTGTATCTTTTCTTTTCTATCCAATATTTTTATATTTTCCCAATTGAACATATGTTCGTTGGTACATACATAGTCTGCTACATCTGTTTTCTCTTCTAATCATCTGTTTGTGTTCTTGCAAATGCTTTTCAATGGGACGACTGGTCTCACCAATATATGTTTTTCCACATTCATAAGGTATTTCATAGATGCAGTTTTATCTTTTCGGCATTTCAAGTTGAGGCTTTGTAGATGTTATTCCTCAAAGTGTGGTATGGTTCTGGAAAGCTGTTCTGATGTTATACTGATTGCAGATTTTCCTTAATTTGTCTACAATTTTTGGTATGTATGGGTGCACTACAATACCCATAATTGTTTTTTTTTTAGATGGTTCTTTTTGTTATCTATTTAAGGTTTTTTTGATAACAGCTGATGGATAAACATTTTTCATAAGAGCTTGTTCTATATAGATCTTTTTTTAAATCGCTGGTTTCTTTCTTTTGCCGTGTTCTTTAGTGATAGTATAACTCCATCTTTTGTGTTTCTGGTGTGATTGTATGTATAGGCTAAGTATTTTCCTGTATGTGTGGGTTCTCTGTAAACTGTAGTTTTGAATTTGTCATGAGGGAGTCTTGTCACAAGAACATCTAAGAATTTCAATTTTTGTTCTTGTTCCAATTCTATTGTGAATCTAATTGAAGGGGATATATTGCTGATCATTTCCAGAAAGTTTATAGTAGTGCTTCACCATGTGGCCATACAACAAATGTATCATCTACATAGCAAAGTCAAAATTTAGTGGATATGGAGTAGTTTTTATGACTGTGGTTTCAAGTTCTTCCATGTAAATATTACTAATCAATGATGACAATGGTGAGCCCTTAGCCATTTCTTGATTTTATTAGAAGTCTTTCTTATATTGAAAGTAGGTTTTTTTTATGTAGAATGTTAATAGTTCCATTATACTATCAATAGGAAGAGTTCTGGTTTGTAAGCTATTATCACCATTTAATATTTTTCTTACAATTGACAATGCTTCTTTACACAGTCCATTTGAAACAGAGCAAAAGAATTTTATTCGGAAACCAATGATTTGACAAAAGAAAAGATCTATATAGAACAAACTCTTATGAAAAATGGATATCTATCAGCTGTTTTAGGAAAACTTTAAATAGACAATAAAAAGAACCATCAAAAGAAAAAACTATTATTGGTAACTGTAGTGTACTCATACATACAAAAAATAGCAGGCAAATTAAGGAAAATTTGCAATCAGTATGACATCAGTACAGCTTTCCAGAGCCATACACCACTACGAGTAATTCTAGTTTCTACAAAGCCTAAACTTGAAATACTGAAAAGAAAAAACTACATCTATGAAATACTATGTGAATGTGGAAGAATGTATATTGGTGAGACCAGTCATCCCATTGAAAAGCGCTTGCAAGAACACAAACTGATGATTAGAAAAGAGAAAACAGATATCTAAGGTAGCAGACCATGTAAGTATCAATAAACACGTTCAATTGGAAAATTACAAAATATTGATACAAAGAATAAAATTTAAAGAAACTGCTCATATGACAATAGCAAACAATTCCATAAGTCAAACTAGTGTAACTATACATAATTTATGGAAACCACTAATCAACTTTGCTCTTAGGAAAAAGTGAAGAAATCAGGAGGAATCTCATAGATAAGTATATGAAGTTTCTACTGATTGTTGCCTTTGGCAGGATGGCTGAGTTGATTAGAGCTTTACCTTAAAATTCAATACTCAAGAATCTAAGGGTCCAAGTTTGATTCCTGTGCTAGTACTGTCATTGATCAGACCAGAAACACCTGAATAAGAGGAGAGAATACCTCTTTAAATGTGCATATATTAACCGGTGTGCTATTATTAACAGTAGAATATATTTAGAATATTTAAATAAAGTTAAATTTTTCTAAAGACATTCAATAATTAGTCCAATATGTAGAATACAACTAAAACACCATCATCATAAACCTTCAGGAAAACACAAAGTAGTTTACTCTTTAAGACTCGAACAGGGTTATGTAAGGTAGGCATATAAAATATTAGACATTGTTAATTCAATGTAAATGCTTACAAGCAGAAAGGGTACAAGTAATCAAGTTGTGGGAGAACAAATATAAACAATGTGATTATATAGAAAGTGGGTTCTTGTTTTTTATGCTGGGTTAGGAAAAAAATAAGGGGAATCTAGATATAAAGACCATAGAGTGGACAAAGATAATGATGTGGAAATGGGATGGAGCAGGATAGAGAAGAATATGGGGAAACCTTAGAATTGGGAATGGAAAGGGATGAGATGGTGGCTAACAGGTTTCTAGTCATAGTGGCGGAGAGAATCCTGACTTCGATAGAGAAGCCATTTTGCATCACATCACATACAAATATAAAGTGTGATTATGCTGAAAATGGGTTCTTCGTTTTTTATGGTGGGTTTGGAAAAAGAAGGGGGATCTAGATATAAAGGCCATGGAGTGAACAAAGATGATGACATGGAAATGGGGTAGAGCAGAATAGAGAAGAATATGGAAAGAGAAATTAAAATAGCTAACAGATTTTTTTAGCCATAGTGGCTGAGAGATTCCTGACTTCAGTAAAGGAATAGTCATATCAAATACTGTTTTCACAGAGCAAAACTCTCCATACAGTAGTGCCATTCAGTGCAAGCCAGAGTAATCAATGGATGCAGGAAGGTTTTGGGTATAAAATCCCTCTCATACCTGTTTATCCAATATCCCCAGACTAGTTTCTAGCTTGTGGCTTTCATCGGGGAGGAGCCTTGGATATGAGAGCACTGCATCCAGATCTTAGGATTGCACTGAGTGACACTGCTGTATGGAGAGTTTTGCCTGTGTGCAGATAGCTTGTGTAAGTATAAAGAATTTTGATCATATGATGTTTAGTGGCACATACTGTTTTATAGTTGTTTTCAAGAGTAAAACAATACTGTACTCTTTATAATACTGCATAGTATTTAATTTTTTAAATTGCAGTGGCTTAAGAATATTTTGTTTATCATTGAAATAAGAATCTTGTTCAATATTTTAATAAAATATTGGAGGCTTTAGAGTTATATGTTTGAAAAAAAAAAAAAAATGGAAAAGTTAGCTAGAAATATACATTTTTTCAAATAGAGAAAAGCAAGCAAAATGAAGTAGTGAATTCTTGCCATGTGTTGAGTTTGGAAATAAGAAAGCTTTTGGTATATAGGAAACTTTTTGTTTATTGTATAAGACATTTTAGTAACTGGACAAATATTTTTATTTCAAAGAAAAAATATATTAGTGATTTTGATTTATTCACTGTTGATCATTATTTTTAGATATCAACGGTGTATTTAAAATAAAAGACATACTGTACATGGTACCTGGAAATTCATAAATTTGAATGCCACATATGCCAGAACTGAGATCTATTGCTCTGAAGTCCAGCACTCTACCACTACATAAATCAATCAGCTATTTAGTTTATAATTATAAAGCAATATTAAATGAATTGCAGTAGTAAAGGAATTGAGAAAAACTGAGTCATGTATTGGAAGCATATCTGCCTAACATAGATATGACTTAGTTTTGTTAAAATTTAAAAAAAAAAGGTTTGTTTCCACCAGGCTTAGAATTTCTCATTTTATATGGCCTATAGTCAACTTAGCTAGTGAGCTGATATTGGCTAAACATTTATATTTAGCAGCTTTTAACTTTAAGGTAAAATGTTTGTTACCATCTAGAAATTATCGAACTTATAGAGAGAATAAGTCTTATCTTCATTATTCCTCCATGAGGTTTTGCTGGAAAAATCTTTGCCTGCATAGGGTTATTCAATGAATGTTTTACTTTTTTTCTAACACCTAAAATAATGCTCAACTATACATATATTAGTTATAATTCTGTATTTTATTCTTGAAGTGATAATAATGTTAGTTTTAATTACTAGCATTAAGATTATATTTTATTATTGTACAAATAAATACATATTTCTTTCTGTGTAAGGACAGAACTATATTATTGGAAAATACTGATCTATAAAATAAATTTTTCTCACTACCCAACTTTTGTTAGACAAAGATGGTAATTTTTAAGGGAATAGTAATTTTGTTATTTTTTACTGTGTAATTTCAGCCACTGCTACTTAAATTAGTCTGAATGCTATAATGAGACATAAATAGTTGTTTTTTTTTTTTATTATGGATAGTATTTATCCAATATGTAACTGCCTGGTTAGAATAAAAATAAGATAGATTATTATATTTATATTTTACTTTTATTTTTTTATTGTTACACAAACTTTTTAAGAATTCCATGGTTTCAAAAAATTTATGATCTCTTGAGGAGTCATGTATCATGCACCACTGAAGTAAAATTTTTAAAGAAAATGGTAATTGTCATTTCATTTTTTAAAGTAATAGGAGTATTAAGTAGATTGATAGAACTCAAAGTTGGAATGCTAGGTCCTGCATTAAAACTAAAGTTTATTAAGTAGATATTTTGATAATTCTATTATCTGTAAAAAGTCATTTTAATTTTAATATAGGTACATTATTGTTATTTCTCTGGATTAATTAACCATTCTATATTAATAAAAATGATCTATACTGTTATCATATAGTACAGTACAAATAAAATAATTTTTTTATAAGAGTGTTGTATAAAAAAAGATTAATTCCTATACTAGAAGTAGTAATTCATTTTATTTTATTCCAGAGCTAGAAGAATCAGTGGTTACAAAATATATTCTAATCTTCAAATTAGTATTGAATGATTGGTGAGGAGCAGGGAATCATATGCTTGTCACAGAAGAAAGGCAGTATCTGAAAACTGTTATGAGTATTACAATATAATAATACTATTTAGGACTCATCAGTTATTTAAGCTCACAAATTTTAGAATAAAAAATTAATGTTTCTGATAATGTTGATATTAATAGAATGCAAGAAAAAATAGATATATTATTTAATATATATAAGATTACTAAAGAGCAATATATTTATTTTATCATGATTATTCCATATCAGAAGGAGATTTATAATTATATTGGTACACTACATATCACATCTGCTGCCCATGCTTACGACTGCAGAATGCCGTGTTTTTCTCCAGTGAGAGGGGAGAACATTTGCAATGACAGAATGCTGTAGTTACAACTTTAATACAGCATTCTGCTGTCGCAACCCCCCCCTCCCACTGGAGAAAGGTACAATATTTGCCATTGCAAACAAAGATCTAATATGTAAGTATCTTATATTTAATAATAACTTTGTTTTTTTATTTTGTATAGTGCAAACATTATTTTCTTCAAATAATGTTATTTGTTTGTAGTTTTGATTGTTCAGCGGTCTTCTTCAGAGCTACAAAATATTTAAATATATATATAAACTTATTATTATAAAGCGGTGAAACATTGAAATTATTTAAACGGAAGTCAATCTCCGATAATGCGCTATTTCTTAAATATTAGAAATCTACGTGCACCCTCCTGCTGGTAAGAGTTTAAAAAACTTAAGCGAATCACTTAAGTTTAGAGTGTACATTCTGTATACACCAACTTTTACAGACCATGCTTAAATCAGGGCTTGAGTCTATTGTGTGCCTAATATTATAATCAAATATTCAATTCTACAAATCTATTTAATCCATTACAGGAGAAAGACAGTGTCTCATTTTTAACGACCCACAATGAGTCATGTTTGTCTAATCGCAGGTGGTTAAAAATGAGACACTGTCTTTCTCCTGTGATGGATTAAATCGATTTGTACAATTGAATATTTAATTAAAAAGTAAGGTACACAATAGACTCAAGCCCTGATTTAAGCATGGTCTGGTGTATATAGAATGTATGCTCTAAACTTAAGTGATTTGCTTAAGTTTTTTAAAATCTTACCGGCGGGGAAATGCGCGGACATTTATAATATTTAAGAAATAGCACATTATCAGAGATTGACTTCTGTTTGAATAATTTTAAATATATATGTCCATATTTTGCATATTTAGATATAACTATTATATTTTTAAATATAGTAAAATATTTTATTTCTATATAATCATATACATTTAATTATTTTGTAGCACTGAAGAAAACTAATGGAGAACTGAAAAACTATAAAGAAAGATGTTTTTAAGTATAATTATATACATTAATAATCACTGCATAGAGAATA
Source organism: Epiperipatus broadwayi (assembly GCA_028023455.1). Classification (NCBI taxonomy): domain Eukaryota; kingdom Metazoa; phylum Onychophora; class Udeonychophora; order Euonychophora; family Peripatidae; genus Epiperipatus; species Epiperipatus broadwayi. The sequence continues at coordinate 1,788,653 of JAQFVV010006236.1, forward strand.
AAGCAGAAAAGATCCAGTGCATGATGGATGTGTGAAAAAATATCAAAAGAAATCATTTAGTAAAAAATAAAGCTATTAACAATTATTATCCCTTAAGATTAATAAATATATTAACTAGTAATTAAATTGTAGAAAAAAAAGAGAAAAAAATTATAAAACAAAAATAATATTTAAAATAAATCAACACTATATAGTAGTTTTAAAATTAATATTAAAAAAAAACTTGGCAATTTATGAAATAGAAAAAAAAAAATTATAGGATTTATAAAAATTGAAATTTAAATAAATTAGGATAAAATAAATGATTTAAATAACATGAATGAGATATATAGAATAAAATGTTTGGCTAGATTAAAACAAAACTAAAATGATAAAAACTCAATATAATTATTAATTAAACAAAATAATAAATATAATTGATTGAAATGATAGAAAATATAAAATTATATGAAGAAAGAATGATAAAAAAGTGTGTATATATAGAAAGAAAATCCTAATGGGAATAAAATAAATGGTCAAAGTACATATAAAAAATCTTTTAAATTGCTTGTTGATTTTTTTGTTGTTGTTGTAAAAGACTAAATATGTTATTGGGTGAATTGATAAGAATGTTGATTTTTTAGAATAATCATATCTCATAACAAAAAAAAAAAACCTTAATGATATAGATAATTAGATTTAAGGAATGTTGATTTAATTAATAAGTTTAATTGGATATTAAAATTACTATAAAAAAAATCAAATTTTTATAAAAGAGAATTTTTAACAATAAGTTGAGGTAAAATTTAATAAAAATTGTGTGAAAGTAGTTAGTCCAAAAGAAAAGGAAAAAAAAAAAAAGGGGGGGGGGGCAAAAGTAAAAATACCAAAGGGGTTATGAAAACAAGCAAAATATACAGAATTGTGAATGTAGCATAGAAAAAATAAAGATTAGTTTGAGTATTATTTTTTATATTTATAAATTTAATTTTGTTTTATTTTTTATAATATTTAAATTTTATTATTTTATATTTTGAGATATTTAATAATATAGCAATAATAACCTTTCATAAAGATGATAAAATAGTTGAATGTAGGTCAAAAAGTTTTATAAATTTTATGATCCATAATGGTAAAACAAATTTTGATAAGTTATTGAAAGAAGTTTTTAATCATTATCAACCATTCATTATCAATCCACTGCAGGATGAAAGTCTCTCCACGTCCAATCCATCTTCTCCTATCACCCTTGCACACTCTCTTATTTCATCCAGCCATCTCATGTGTGGTCTCTTTTTGAGTCTTACAATGTCTTGGAATCCAGTTTAAGATTTCAATTGTCCATCTATTATCATCTCTTCTACCAATATGTCCAGCCCAACTCCACTTCAGTCTTAATTTTTTTCAATAAAGTCAGTAATATTTGTTTGTTCTCTTGCCCATGTATTGCATTTTTGATCTCTTCTTCTTACTCCTAACATGCATCTTTCCATACTTCTTTGAGTGGTCTGAAGTGTCCAAGTCTCAGATCCATTAGTAAGAACTTTTAAAACATTTATTAAAAACCTTCCTGTTCAAACACATAGGCATATTTCCTTTTAGTATCAAGTTATTTCTATCAAAAGCATTCCAACCAAGTTTAATTCTATGATTAAATTCATCCATTATGTTTCCATCTGCATTAATAATTTGATCAAGGTACTTTTAGCTGTTAACTTCTTCTAACTTATCATAATCAATCTTTATTTTAATATTTTGAGAAAATCCATTGAACATTACTTTAGTCTTTTTAACATTTATCTTTAGTCCTACTTTTCTACTTTCATCTGATAACTCCTGCAGCTCTAAAACATTTTTAAAAACAATTACTTCATCTGAAAAATCTAAATGACTTAAATAATCTCCATTTACTTTCACTCCTTTAGCTTCCCATTTTAATTACAAAATACTTCTTGCAGTACTGCTGTAAAAAGTTTTGGAGATATGGAGTCACCCTGTCTTACACCCTTCTTAATGTTGACTTTCATAGTATCATTATGTAATCTAATCACTGCTGTTGCATTTTTATGAACATTCTTCAAAATATGACTATCATGGATCTATACGTTGATTATCCAATGTTTCGATCACTGAAGAAATGTTTATAGAATCAAATGCTTTTTCATAATCTACAAATCCAAGGCATAATGACAACTCATATTCATTTGTCCTTTCTATAACTTCTCTCAATACCTGGATATGATCTACTGTACTAAAACCACTTTTAAATTCGACTTGTTCTTTTGCTTGGTAGAAATCCAATGTTCTTTATAGATGAGTTGTAAATATCTTGGTAAAAATTTTGTATAAAACTGATAAAAGGCTGATCGGTGTGCTTCTAATATCTTCTTTATCACCTGCATTCTTCCAATCATCTGGTACATCTTTATCATTTAGACATTTGGTATATAACTTTGCTAAAAACAATTCTATTTCCACACCTGCTTCTTTTAATATATCAATTATAATTCCATCATTACCTTACCTGGAGCTTTTCCTTTCTTCATAAATTTAATTGCATGTCTCATTTCTTCATTTAAAATTCTGGGCAATTCAGAAGATATAATAGATATAGGAGGTACTTGTTCTTTTTTACTATATAATTCTTGATAGAAGTCTTCTACCCATTTCATGATATCTCTCTTTTTAGTAACAATTCCATCTTTTTTTCTTATTGCAGATATAAATTTCCTACCAATATCAAAATGTAGTTTTACACTCTTGAGTCTTTTATTCTCTTCTACAGCTTTCCTTGCTAGTTCACAGTTATACTTTCTTATATCATTTTCAACTCTTTTCCACACTATTTTACAAAATTCGAGGTATTCAGTACTTTTTAATGCATTATTTTGGTATATTTTCATATTCCTTCTTTTCTTCATAAATTCTCTAGTCTCAGTAGAAATTTTATTGGTCAATTGCTGCTTCTTTCTACTAGCTATCTTTGTTGCAGTTTTTAAAAGTACACCTGGGTCTCGTTTTACGCGATAGATAGGTTTCTCAGAAAACACGCGCAAACAAAATTGCGCAAAAATAGATGTAACTTACATTGAAAAGGGGGGGATGCGGTCTATGATTTTTCAAAATTTGCGTAAAAGCAAAGCACCAACGTAAAATTACTTTAAAATTCGCGCAAAAAAAAAAAAATAATAAGGAAATAAAATATGACTAATAAAAAATTTCAAATTTGAAAAAAATTGATACAAGACAAACTTTTTTTAACTGTAATATTTAATTTTATTCAAAATAATATATTTTTATGCATAATTTACAGTACTGTAATTTACATTTTTTTATACACGTTTTAATTATTATGATTTTCTGGTGACAACATAATTAGTAATTAATCTTTGAGACGATGATTTTATTAATTGTTTATGAAGCTTGCGATATCCAGACATTTAAGAGCACATTAATGATTAGTGTCATTAATAAGAAAATAATAATTGATTATGTTTTTTTTAAAAAAGCAAAAACAGAATGTGATTTAAAATGCAAAATTAACACACATAATGTTTGAACAAATTTACATTATAATCTTGTAAAATTTAATATGTGTATACATAAAATATGGAAATCACTATTATAAAGCACTGAAAATATTGAAATTACTAAGATGAAAGTGGAATTCCAATAATGTGCTATTACTTTCAATATAACGTAAGTGCGCGAAATTTATTATTTAAAGTAATAGCGCATTATCGGAAATCGACTTCCGGTGAAACACGAATCGCATAACTTCAAAATCGTGTTAAATAAGTCCGCATAAAAAGAGACCCAGGTGTATGTCAGTTATTTTCTTATTTTATTCAAATCTGAATCGTGTTCAAAATCTACTAATACTTAAAACCGATTTGTAATTTCTAGTTTAAATTCATTGGAATGTTTCTGAAGATTAGAAATATCAACTGTAATATTGTTTTTCTTAATAATTTTTGTTTCTAGTTTTGCATTAACACGTATTTTACTCATCGATGATCACTTCCTGTGTTAAATTTATTAAGAACATTACAATCTTGAAATTTTTATTTTCTGTTAGTCAAAATATAATCCAATTCTGCTTTACCTTCATTTGGATGCTTCCATGTCCATTTCCTTTTAATATTTTTCTCAAAAAAAGAATTCTTAATATAAAGTTTTTCTTTTTCTGCAAACTCCACAAGTCTATGACCTCTCATTTCTATTACCATAACCGAAATTACCTATAGCACTTTCATTTGTTTATCCATTCTAGCATTAAAGTCTCCCATAACAATTTTTAAAATGTTGTTTACTCTGATCTAAAGCCTTTTGTACATCCATATAAAAATCTTCTCCCACTTCATCACTATGAGAACTTGTTGAGGCATAAACCCGAGTTATCTGCATTTGGTATCTGCTATTAAGTTGTATAACTAATCTTGTCACTCTGTCCAATATACAAGCAATCTCCACAATATTGTTTTTTTCATTTTTTATTTATAATGAATCCTACTCCACTTGTATTTCCAATATTTATGCCTTTATCTTAGAGTACAAGTCCACTTTTTAAATCAATTGTCTCTTCACTTTCTACCTTCACAAAGTCCAATAATGTTCCATTTAATATACGACAGTTCTTTTTCTAATTCTTGCAATCTTCCATCACTTGAAAGTGGTCTGCAGTTGTAAGTACCCCAATAAAAAATTGTCATCAAATGGCAGCCTGGGTCCACAGTCAGGATTCTTAGCACCCTCCAACTTCGGCCATCAAGCACTGCCTTGGTTGGTGACTTAGCAGCCTCCTGGGAATAAGGGTCATGATTTATTTTTCTCTGTCATGATTGTATCTATTGGAGAAATATTTATCATTTACACATACATTAATTCTGCCTTATCAGGCAACTGAGAAGAAAGACCATAATGTTTCTTGATCTAAAACTCAGAGGTAAAAAGCCAAGAAAGTCACCATGTGTGTTGTGAGCAGATATACTATATGAATAATCACGTAGTAATAACAGCTGAAACGACAAGAACGTATGGAGTGGACATTGGGAATTTGCCCTGTCCGATTTCTTTAAGGCCTCCAAGAAGAATCAAAGGGTCTCCTTTTGTTTAATAGCAAACTCCTTTCTGCAGCCAAAAATTTTAATATAGTACTCTATTAATAGATGAGTCATTTTGGAAACAGGAAAAAGTAGAGATAATTTCTATTTTTTAAATAGAGATTATATAATTTTAATGGTGAATTTAATACTCAGTAATCCATGAATTGGGGGGAAAAATATTAAATAAATTTAAAATTTGTAAATTTGAATTCATAAATTTTTATGTGTGCAACAGACTACAAATTGTGCCAGAAAATATTTGTTTGCAAAGTTAGCTACTTTATTTATCTTGTGCTTTGTCACATAGTTTATAACAGTATTTTGCAGTCACTGTATTGTTGCTGTCAGTTATGTGAAAATATTGTTAAAATAGCTCTAAAATATGCATAATTATGATGGGAATTATATGCCATAAAATAAAAACAATTGATTTAATAACGGAAGAAAAAGTTGTTTGCCAAATGCACACTTGAGAATGTATTTGAATGTACTCACTCTCTTAATTACTGTAATTTTTTAACAACAATATTCTATTTTTGCATTAAATATTTTTATTGATTTTGGTATAATTTTTAAATGAACAGGCCAAACTCTCTATACATATTGCCACTCAGTGCAAGCCAGAGTAATCAATGGATGCCAGAAGGCCACAAGCCAGAAACTAGGCTGGGGATATTGGATGATTAGGCACTAGATTGGGGATTTTACGCACAAGCCTTCTGGCATCCATTGATTACTCTGCCTTGCAATGAGTTGCAATACGTTTAGAGAGTTTTGCCTGTTTTAATAACAGTTATGAGCAAGCATAAAAATGGTGATCATGTGATTTTTAAATGAAATTATACTGTAAGCATATGTATGTTTATTCATGTGACTGGTGACTGGTTCTTTCTTCAAGCTATCTGCAATTATCTCTGAATCAACTTATGTAACATAGTGACTTAGATTAGCTATCATCATCATTGTCACCTATTATAAATCCACTGCAGGATGAAGTTCTCTGCAAGTTCAATCCATCTCCGATTTCTAGCTCTCTTCTCCACATCACCCCTGCACCCTTTCTTATTTCATCCATCCATCTCATTGTAGTCTCTTTCTGCATCTTTTATAATCTCTAATCCAGTTTAAGATTTCAATTGCCCATCTATTATCATCTCTTCTAGCAATATGTCTAGCCCAGCTCCACTTCAGTCTTTTACTTATCCGTACATTGGATTGCATTTCGATTTCTTCTTCTTACTCCTTACATGCATCTTTTCATATTTCTTTGAATGTTTCTGAAGTCTCTGTATTGCTCTTCTATTAAGTGTCCAAGTCTCGTCCATAAGTAAGAACTGGTAAAACACATTTCTTAAAAAACCTTCCTTTTCAAACATGTAGGCATAGTTCCTTTTAGTATTAAGTTATTTTTACCATAAGCACTCCAATCAAGGTTAATTATATGATTATTTTTTTCCATCTAATAATCTAACTAAGATATTTGTAATTGTTAACTTTTTCTAATTCATCATAATCTTTATTTTCATATTTTGAGAAAATCCATTGAACATTCTTTTAGTTTTTTTAACATTTACCTTTAGTCCTACTTTCTTGCTTTCATCTGATAATTTCTGCAGCATTTCCTGAAGCTCTAAAGAATTATTTGCAGAAACAACTATATCATATGCAAAATCTAAAATGACTTAAATAATCTCTATTTACTTTTACATCTTTAGCTTCCCATTTTAATCCATAAAATACTTCTTAGAACATTGCCGTAAAAAGTTTTGGAAATATGGAGTCATCCTGTCTTACATCCTTCTCAATGTTAACCTTCCTAGTATCATTTTAAAATCTAATTGTTACTGTTGCATTTTTATAAATATTCTTCAGAATATGACAATATCCTGGATCTATAATTTGATCATCCGATGCTTTACCTACTGAAAAAGTGCTTATAGAATCAAATGCCTTTTCATAATCTATAAATCCAACACATAATAACAACCCATATTCATTGGTCTTTTCTATAACTTCTCTCAATACTTGGATATGATCTACTTTACTAAAACCATTTTTAAATCCAGCTTGTTCTCTTTGTTGGTTGAAATTTGATGTTCTCTGCAGACAAGTTATAATTATCTTGGTAAAAATATTTATATAAAACTGATAAAAGGCTGATAGGGCTGTAATTTCTAATATCTTCTTTTTCACCTTTTTAAAATATTAATATTGCAGTCTTTCAATCATTTGGTACATCTTTATCATTTAGATATTTGATATATAGCTTTGCCAAAAAATTTTCTATTTCTTCATCTGCTTCTTTTAATATATTGATTATAATTTCATCATTACCAGAAGCTTCTCCTTTCTTCATAAATTTAATTACATGTCTCACTTCTTCATTTAAAATTCTGGGCAATTTCAGAAGATATAATAGGTGTAGGAGGTACTTTTTTTCTTTATTACTATATAATTCTCGATAGAACTTTTCTACCAATTTCATGATGTCATCTCTCTTTTTAGAAATAGTTCTGTCTTTTTTTCTTATTGCAGATATGTTTCCTACCAATACCAAGATGTTGTTTTACACACTTGGAACTTTTATTTTCTTTTATAGCCTTCTTTGCTAGTTCACAATTATACTTTCTTATATTATTATCAACTCTTTTTTGTATCATTTTACAAAATTTCATGATATTTAATCTTTTTTAATGCATCATTTTTATATATGTTCATATTCCTTTGTTTCTTTCTTAATTCTCTAATCTCAGTAGAAATTTTTTTGGTCAATTGCTGCTTTGTTCTACCACAAAACTTTATTGAGAGTATTATAGAATAACACACGAATATTAAATTTAGTTTTAAATTACGTAGAACTGCTTCTGAAGTATTTGAAATGGTTTAAACTGAGCAATGTAATGAAGCCTTGAATTCCAAGAACATTTTCAAATCGTTTGCATTGAAGACAATCGATGCTGTCAAATGCAGTCACGTTTTAATGTTAAAACTAATTACCCAGATATGATAACACCTTGAAATTTTTATGGTGTATAGCTAAACTGTACTATTTAATGTTTGTTGATTTAGAGATGGGATTGCAGGAAACTTGGAGTGAGAATTAGTCATCTCTTTACTCTGACACATTGTTTATATTACCTTTTTTTTGTGTGTGTTAAGAGGTTTTTGGATAAACATTTTTTGAGTCCAGATTTTATTTGCAAATTGCCTTTTTTAAAAAAAAACATTATTTATAGGTCTGGCATGCCATTTATTGAAATTCAACCATGTGGAAAAAGATGGGTAGTTTTATTTTTTTTATTATAATGTGGACATTATTTCATTTTTAAAAACCTCCAAAAACAATCTTTGATTATCCATCTTATTCTACAAGTCAGCAGGAGATTGTCTTAGTTGGACACTGCTTATTGGTTATTGATTTTTCACTCATATTTGAAGATCATTCTTTTATTTATCACATGAATTGTTTACAAAGATAAACTATAGAATTAATATTTGTAGTAATTTAACAAGTCCAAAGAAGTTGTGATGTGATGACTGGAATAGTAATGGATTAGCAAAGATCCTAAAAGCTTTTAAAACACACATTTGTATATATGACTTGTGATTGGGGGAAGGGGTATCTTTCTCTAGGACAGTGCTAAGAAAATGGTGTAAATTTAATTGGACTGGGCTGAATTGAAACCAAGAGCAACTAAAAAGCGAATCTGGGGTTTAAAACTTTTTACAGTGAATTAATTATAACTATGCAATCCAAGGGTGGTGTTTAATATTCCAAAGTGGGCAAAATTTTATAAAAAAAGGATAATAGATAATTCAAATCTGAGAACACAATTCTATGACGAAGATTAAAATAAGAAACTAAAGCTGAGCAGTTTTATGACTGCAAAAATGGTGATCATGTATCCATCTCAAATTAAACGTGAATTAGAAAGCAAGACAGTTAAAGAAGTATCCTTCTTGCTGATTAAATATGCAGATATAGGTGTTTATAGCTTCAATGGTTTCTACTATTGTATCCATTCAGAAAAAAATATTTGTATAGCCTTGGGAGAAAATTATATGTCAAAAGATTTTCAATTGGCAATATGTAAGTAGTGAGGGAGATGAACCTGAAGACAGAAGCAACAATGGAATATTGATAGTTAAAAGAAGAAGAAAAAGATAATTGAACAATCAACCTTTAAGTAGTAAAATTAAGAAAGAAAAGGTAATTTAAATAGCCATATTTATATATTAATTTATTTGTTGAAAGATTGATAGTTAAAAAATTTGTCTTTAAGGCTTGAATAATTCATGTTCAGAGTTATTAAGGTTTTCATGGTGTAAATTATTAACATTTATTAATCATTTATATTAAACTGTTTTGAGTCTGCTTTTTTCTTTTAAATTTAACTGATAAAACAAAACTGTTTTGGTTTTTAATTTTAAACAAGGCTAACTTCCTCTAATTTTATTGTCTATTTGTTTAAAATCTTATAATTCAATCTATTCTTTAAGGTAATGCGCAGTATTAAATTATATCTAAACTTTTTTACAAAATGAGAAAATAAAAAAACAAAATAATTTTTCAAAGAAACATTTTTATTCTGTAAATGCACTAAGAATAAAAATGTAATTTTCTTTAATTTTGACAAATGAAAGTCAGGGACGATTATAATTCCTAAAGAATCTTTTAAACAAACATAGAACTAATACCCACTTTGAATAAAGTGGCATTGATACAAAAAAAGTAGGTTGTAATTCTTGGGGAATCTGATTTATGAACTTCTAATTATGATCACTTCAGACTTTTATTTATGAAAGCTGAACTAAATTTGTTTTTTACTTTCTAGTGCATTTATGTTTCTTTAATTTTTTTTAATCGAATTCATGGTTTATATTTTTTAGCCATTAAGCCTCCACTAAATTTTATATTTATGTATTGTCAGTAAATTGAAATATGTATGAGGAAGATGATTATGAGTTCTTTTTTAATTCTTTAATCAGAAGGTCATCAACCTTCAATATGATGATGAATTATGTTACTAACTCATCACTTATATTGAGTATGCAGGATACCCTAACTTCAAACGCACTATAGACTTAAAAGATAAGAATGGCCATTTTATCTTTGTACCTAAATGCAATTATATAGGCTAATCTAAATCATTTTGGAATGAAAGCATCCTAACTTTCCATCCATTACATTCTTAATTTATTATTAAACCCAGTTAAATTTTTCAAATTTATGATTGATGAATATTAGACGATGTTAGAATCAAATTAATAATATAATTTACAAGCACAGTTTTTGTTAGTAATTCTTTAATCAGAAGGTAATCAGCCTTCAACATGCACTGTTCAATCATGTTACTAACCCACTGATATTATAGTTAGAATGCAGAACACTCAAACACAAGATAAAGACTTTTAAAAGATAATACTAGCCATCTTATCTTTTTATCTAAATGAAATTATATAGGTGAGTCTAAAGCATTTTGGAATGAGAGCATGAAGATTTAAAATCTTCGTAACATTCTATCCATTGTATTATTAATTTATAGTTAAATCCAGCAAAATTTTTCAAATTTATGACTAGTTACAATCAATTTAATAATATAATTTACAAGAACTGTTTTTGTTAGTAATTTCTTTAATTAGAAGATTATCAGCCTTTGACTTTCTAACATCATCTAATATTTAACAGTTATAAATTTGAAAAATTTCTTTAGATATAATTATTAATTAATGTAATGGATGAAAAGTTACAAAGATTAAATTTTGATGATCTCATTCAGAAATGCGTTAGATTGGTTTATATAATTCCATTTAGATAGAAAAATAAGATGACCATTGATATCTTTTAAAAGTCTCTATCTTGCGTTTTTGAGAGTATCCTGCATATTCACTATAATATTGATGAGTTAGTAACACGATTGAACAGTTCATGGCAAAAGCTGATTACCTTCTGATTAAAGAATTACTAATAAAAACTGGCTTTCAAATTATTTTATTAAATTGATTCTAACATCATCTAATATTTACCAGTCATAAATTTGAAAAATTTTGCTGGGTTTAACTATAATTTAATAATGTTATAGATGGAAAGTTACGAAGATTAAATCTTAATGCTTTGATTCTAAAATGTGTTAGATTGGCTTATATAATTGCATTTAGGTTCAAAGATAAGATGATGTTTCTTATCTCTTGAAAGTCTCCATCTTGCATTTGGGTTTGATAGTGTCCTGCATATTCAATATAATATTGGCAAATTAGCATGATTGAACAGTGCCTATCTACGGATGATTACTTTCTGATTAAAAATTTACATTGTAATAAAAACTGTACTTGGAAATTATATTGTTATTCAATTTTTTTTTTTTAATAATTGCCTGAATGTTATTAAGATCAATATTTGAGAATTAATTAATAATATTTGATAAAAGATGGAGTAAGAAAAAAATTTGAAATTATGAAGTCTGAGTTTCTTTCTTTGTCTTTTAAGTTTGGATAAAATAAAGTTATTCGACCATCTTTCGTATAAAATTTATAATGAAGAATGAAAGTAATAAAATGTTAAAAAACATAACACTATCAAACTTATAAAAAATATTGCTTCTCTTTGATTTTTTTTAAACATTTTATTGAGGTGAAACACTTTCATGTGTTTTGATTTCATTGGATAGAATTTTTAAAAAGTCATTGATTCTGGAATGTTTCCAGTTACTTTCTTGTATACGTTGAAAAGTTTATAATAAAAGAAATGCAACATTTATTGCTGGAGAATAATATAATGTATTTGAAAATATTTATAAATCATTATCATCATCATTATGGTCAACCATTATCAATCCACTACAGGATGAAGGTCTCTAAGTTCAATCCATTTTCTCTGATCTCTAGCCTCTCTTCTCCATATCACCCTTGCACACTTATTTCATCCATCCATCTCACATATGGTCTTTTTCTGGGTCTTTTACAATCTCTTGGAATTCAGTTTAAGATAGCAATTGTCCATCTGTTATCATCTCTTCTAGCAATATGTCCAACCCAACTCCACTTCAGTCTTTTAATTCTTTCAACGATGTCAGTAATACCTGTTTATTCTCTTAGTCATATATTGTGTTTTCGATCTCATCCTCTTATTCTTAACATGCATCTCTCCTTACTTCTTTGAGTAATCTGAAGTCTCTGTATTTCTCGTCTATTAAGTGTCCAAATGTCACATCCATAAGTAAGAACTGATAAAACACATTTATTAAAAACCTTCCTTTTCAAACACATAGGCATATTTTCTTTTAGTATTATGTTATTTCTACCAAAAGCCTTCCAACCAAGTTTAATTCTATGATTAATTTCATTCATTATGTTTCAATCTGTAGTAATAATTTAAGAATGTATTTGTAGTTGGTAACTTCTTTTAACTCAGTGTAATCAATCTTTATTTTCAGCTTTTGAGAAAATCCATTTAACATTACTTTAATTTTTTTAACATTTACCTTTAGTTCTACTTTCTTACTTTCATCTGATAACTCCTGCAACATTTCCTGAAACTCTAAAGCATTATTTGCAAAAATCTGCAAAATCTAAATCACTTAAATAATCTCCATTTACTTTTATTCTTTTAGATTTCCATTTTAATCCACAAAATACTTTTTGCAGCACTGCTGTAAAAGGTTTTGGAGATATGGATCACCCCGTCTTACACCCTTCTCAATGTTAATCTTTCTAGTATCATTATGTAATCTAATTGTTGCTGTTGCATTTTTATAAATATTCTTCAGAATATGACAGTATCCTGGAGCTATACCTTGATGATCCAATTAATCACTGAAGAAATGCTTATAGAATCAAATGCCATTTCATAATCTACAAATCCAAAGCATAATGGCAACTTATATTCATTGGTTCTTACTATAATTTCTCTTTGTATTTGGACATTTACTGTACTAAAAACACTTAAATCCAGCTTGTTCTCTTGGTTGGTTGAAATCCAAGGTTCTCTGCAGACAAGTTATAATTATCTTGGTAAAAAAATTTGTATAAAACTGTTAAAAGGCTGATAGGTCTGTAATTTCTAATATCTTCTTTATCACCTTTTTTAAATATTAATATTAATACTGCATTCTTTCAATCATTTGGTACATCTTTATCATTTAGACATTTGGTATATAACTTTGCCAAAAAAAATTCTATTTCTTCACCTGCTTTTTTATATATATATATCAATTATAATTCCATTATTATCTGGAACTTTTTCTTTCTTCATAAATTTAATTACATGTCTCACTTCTTCATTTAAAATTCTGTTTAATTCAGATGTAATAGATGTTGGAGATACTTGCTCTTTATTACTATATAATTCTTGATAGAACTGTTCTACCATTTCATGATGTCATCTCTCAATTTAGTAATAGTTCCATCTTTTTTTCTTATTGCAGATATAGGTTTACTTCCAATACCAAAATTTTATTTTACACTCTTGAGATTTATATTCTCTTCGACAGCTTTCCTTGCTAATTCTCAGTTATGCTTTCTTATATCATTATCAACTCTTTTTTGCATTGGAATGTTTCTAAATATTATGAATATCAACTGTAAATATTGTTTTTTTTTTAATAATTTTTGTCTCTAGTTTTGCATTAACACATATCTTACATCTTATTAATCGATGATCACTTTCTGTGTTGAATTTATTAAGAACATTACACTTTTGTAATATGTATTTTTTAGTCAAAATATAATCCAATTCTGTACCATTTTTTTCTAAAAAAGAATTCATAATATAAAGTTTTTCTTTTTCTGCAAACTCCACAAGTCTATGTCCTCTTTCATTTCTATTACCATAACCAAATTTAACTACAACACTTTCATCTAACAATTTTAAAATGTTGTTTAATCTGATCAAAAGCCTTTTATACATCCATATAAAAGTCTTCTTCATCACTATGAGAATTTGTTGGGGCATAAACCTGAATTATCTGCATTTGGTATCTGCTGTTAAGTTGAATAACTAATCTTGCCACTCTGTCTGATACACCATCAATCTTTACAAGGTTCTTCCAATTTTTATTTATAACTCCAATTGTACTTCCAATATTTGTACCTTTATAATAAAATACATGTTCACTTTTTAAATCAGTTGTCTCTTCACCTTTTCTTCTAACTTCACAAAATTCAATAATCTTCCTTCACTTGAAAGTGATCTGCAGTTATAAGTATCTAAATAAAAAGTCATCATCAAATAGCAGCCCAAGTCTGCAATCAGGGGATTCTTCGCACCCTCTGCCTTCAGCCACCAAGCACTGTCTTGGCTGGTGACTTTACAGCCTCCTGGGAACAAGGGCCGTGATTTATTTTTGTGACATAATTGTATATATCTATTAGAAAAAATGTTTCATTCACATACATATTCATTCTGCATTATTAGGCAAGTGAAGAGAAAGGACTTGTATTTGTTGATCTTAAAGGTAAAAAATCAATAAACTCCCTACGCTGACTAATGCATGTTGATGATCAGCCCATCCATGTTCATATGCTATATGAATAATTGCATAGTAATAACAGCTGCAACAACAAGAATGTATGGAGTGGATATTAGGAATTTGCCCTGCTCTCCTTTAAAAACTTCAAAAAGAAACAAAGGGTCTGCTTTCAGTTATCAGCAAACTCCTTACTGCAACTATATTTATAAATACAATACAAAAATGTTTCATTGATTTTTTTATTATTTCCAACTATTTAACTTATTGTAAATTAATGACATATTATTAATTTTGCCAATCAGATTTCATATCGTAATTTCAATTGAATGATTGTAATAAGTGAAATAATTAAACTTTACTACACCATAAAGTTATCAGTAATTGTTATGAAAATGCTTTAATTAAAGTATTCCACACATTTTAATCACATTGCACAAAGTATATTCTTGCATTTATTTTAGTATTTTATGAAGGATGATATAATTATGCTCTGATTAATGGTATTATAGCCACAAATTTAATTAAAAAATAATAAAATATAACTTCAGTATCATTTCTAATAAAAGAAACAGTTATTGTTTACATAAAGAAAGAATGCAGTAATTTATCATTGTTTTATTAAAATGATTGCCCTACATTGTCTGGTGCAGTGGTTAAATGGAAGATGACTGAAATTCATAGTTCATGGAGCCGCCATTTCTGTCACATCTAGTGTTTGAACATTTTATGAATACATGAGCAATAATAAACCAATCGATTGTTATTAAAATGAAATATGATGAAAAATAAAAAAGCCATAATGTAACTAAATTGATGATTCCTGCATTAAAAAACTGTTGCTCATCAAAAATATTTAAAAAAAGTTTTCGGATTTTTACAATTGGAAAGAGCAGTGATGAAGGTTTTGAGGACCTATTAAGAAGTTTTTAATGTCTTTTAAGCTAACTTGGTGTTAGTAATATATATTTTTACAAAAATACAAATATTTTTTGTCAGATGTAACAATATTATTACTTTTTGTATTGGAGGTTGAAGTCATTTTCATGTAAAGCAATAATATTTTATCTTAAATACTTTCCTGTTAGTGAGTTTGGATTTGCATTGAAAAAATGACTTATAAATTCACATTGTACAATGGATCTCATTATTATATTAAAATCTGGATGCTGTTATTTACAGGCATGTTAAATTTCTATGGCCTACCAAATTGCTCATTAAGTTTAATTCATTATGAAGATCATTAAATAAAGTCATTAACATCTAAGAGGCTACACTTCATAAATAATTTGGAATAGATATAAATATTAATCTTTCTGATTTATATTTCCAAATATCAGGATAACTTAAATAATCTAAATATCCAAGTAACTTATAAAGCCTACCTGTTGTTTTAGTAAAAAACATTCTTTTTTAAAAAAAAATGTATCTAATGTATTGTCTCACTGAATCCATTTGAAAGTTAGAAAACATGATGAAAATGATAATGGTGAAGTATTACATGTGAAGGGATTTTAAGGAAAGAAAATTAATACGCAGTTAAAAGAATTTGATTACTTCTGACTTAGATGGTGATGATTATCAAGTCATTTTATTTTTATTGCTAACATGTGTGCAATAATATCAAGAGACCATTGCTGATGATGCTTGGATTTTATTCTGCTTTCCATTTATTCAAAAGCAGATTCCAATGCAGATTTTTACATGAGCCATTGCACTGCAGAACACAAAAATGACATTGAATTTAAAACTTGAGATAAATTGTCATGCGTTTCCTGCTATACAATGAGCTCCTTTTTAAAATTTGGAAAATTGATTTATAATATCAAGTTAATACTGAGATCTACATACAGCACTTACTCATCTCACAACAGGATAACATGCTGAGCTACAGATGCAAAGCAATCATTTACATTTGTTATTTAAGATTAATATTTCAGTCATCTTATGAAGATAGATTCAGCTTCTAACTGAATTTCAAGTGTATAATTTTCTGCATTTAAGAGTATCAATTTCCATTGGACTATCACTAGAGGCTATTACTTTTTCAAATTGTGGATCTTCATTGGTTATTGGTCACATTTTCTATGAATTAGAAGATATAGTAAAACAACCCACTGTAGGGCAAAGCCCCCTGCAACTGCCCCTGGTAGAGGAACCATTCAGGAAAAGGCTCACCAAACTTAGGGATTGCTGGGTAGTAGTTTTGAGTGTTTAGTTAAGAATAACTTGATTCTCATTTATTGCCCATTATTGAATGATTGTGTTGACTAAATATTGACTATCTGAAGAGAAAAAAATCCAAACCAGGTCATAAGTAATTGCAGCATCACTGCACTACAAAATCCTTCGATGAATCTTAGGATTGAGTAATATATATATTTGTTTTCAGATTGCCCATTGCTGGTCATGAATTGAAAAAATTAATAATCTGAACTCTTATTATATGATTACTACTTCAGAATGTTAACTCTTAATCGATTTACTGCTATTAATTTATGCTTAAAAAATTAAGTGTGTCTTGTCAGTTATAGTAATCTGATTATTTTTTAATTTATTTTTACATAAGATGTTCACAATACATAGATCACTTCAATATTTTGTTTTTCATTCACATCACATGCAAAATTAAGTTTTAAAAAAATGTTTTTCAATAAATTGCTCACTTCTGTAAATGAGTAAGTGTAAGATGAAATGTGATTGGGGCCATATCTATACTTCAGAAAGAACAAAGTATTCAAGAATATGCAAGGGTCTTAAATCCACATTGCATTATTTTCTTGGCTTCTTTATTTTATTTTTTTAAATGTTTTATTTAAACATGAAGTGTTCTTTGTACACTGAAAGGTTTACATTGTATTTAAAGCATACAGATTAAAAAAAGGGGGAACACATTCTGCATAGTCCTGATATTCATGGTGGTGTTCATTTGGAAACTCAATCTTTTCCCAAGTGTCTCTGTGTAACAGCTGAAGTGCAAGGGCTGAGTCTCTGACATTAACCTGTGTGAGTAGCTTGATGTAAATCTGGAGTATTTTTAAAATGTCCAACATTAATTTGCATCTGGTTAGCCATAAGGTGAAGGTCAAGTAGATGGACAGTCTGTTGGATGCATAGGTTCCCTGTTTGATCGGGTTTTGAA
Organism: Epiperipatus broadwayi; assembly: GCA_028023455.1. NCBI lineage: Eukaryota > Metazoa > Onychophora > Udeonychophora > Euonychophora > Peripatidae > Epiperipatus > Epiperipatus broadwayi. The sequence continues at coordinate 1,806,343 of JAQFVV010006236.1, forward strand.
TTGATAGGACATTTCTGTTGTCTAGTGAAACTTTGTTAATGATGAAGTTCCTGATAGGAGAGAATGTGGAGCACCTGTGTAATAGGTGGGCTATGGTCTCATCAGCTGAGTGGCAGAGCTGGCACTGGGGTCCAATCTTTGAGAAACTCCTCCTGGCCACAAGAAAGCAGCTGGTGGGAACCGAAGCCAGATTGAGCTTAAGAAGAAAGTCAATGTGTTTGGATTCAACATACCAGTGATTCAGCTTTTGGATCAAGGTTTTGTTGGAAAGCCCCAATACTATTTGATTGTAATGATCTGCAAAATGACCTTAATGTTTTGAAGACTGGTTTATTAATTAACATTATAAAAACTCAAGTTGTTTATCAGCTAGTGGTGAAACAAAAATCTTGTGGGTGGCCATCACCTTGAGAACGGGAGACAATTTAAATATTTTAGTAGTTTCTTTTTTTAAGAAAGGTTGATTTAGATGTCGAAATTTATCTAAATTTATTATATGAAAATGAGAATGTGGATTCTGTGTTAATGTAATATAATGGCATTAAAAACATTTCATTTAAAGATGCTTTATAAAATTTTAAAACTAAGATCACAATATTATAAGGTATGCCATATATTATTTAGTTTATTGGATGTGATACTTGGTTGGGTTAGGAAAAGGTGAAATAAAGAATTAATACAAGTCATCCTAAATGAGCATTTTCTAGAAAACATGATATGGTTTTCTTGGAAAAAGAGATCCTGTTTACATTTTAAAGATTATCTCAAAAACATTCTTAAACAAGTATAATATTGATTGTCTTCATTGAGAAGATATGGATGAATGTAGAATATAATGAAGAGCTACAAATTATGCAAGGTGTTGAAGCCCTTTTCCAGAAAGTTTGTTGTAGGAATTAAAAGATAGTTTTTGAGATATTAAATAAACAGAATAATGAACTTGCTTGTTTTATATGAGCAATATTTGTGATTCAAAGGTGTAGTCATTGCAAAACTTTATTATTTTTATATATATATATTATAATGGTCCGATGGAATAGAGACTCACCGTATCTGCATTACAGAGCACCACTAGGCTACTTAGAACCTAGAAAATTTATATAGTAGGCAGATAAGTAAGTTAAGAAAATTTTTTTTTATATATTTTATTCAGACCGTCTGCCCATTGTCACTAGCTCAGTGAGACACAAGAGATTTATAAAATATTAATTCTTATCTAATAATATTTCATTTAAAAAAATAATTAACAGAAGCCACTGCCAATAATAACACACACAAACATTTATTTAATATATATAAAATTTAGAATTATTATTTTAGTCTAACTTTTATTTTTTTTACATAACATTATAACTTATTTTACTTTAGAAATTAATTTACAATTTAACTGTTTTTATTTTATTTTAAAAGTTCGCACAGATGAATTTAATATTTATTAGAGTGTCGAGTATGAATAAACTACATAGATTGCATTTGAAAAGAAAATATTCTATCCCTGATTTAACCTTAGGCCAAAGGTTCGTAACCAAACCAACGTCAATCCATCTGATATATCGATGCATTCAATGCAGTATGAATACGACAGCACAAAATACCATACTGTCAGGAATGTACATCTAAACAGCATGGTTAGAAGACATTGACTCTCGTCCAGAGACAGGAATACTATATCTGTCTGGCAAGAAGAACAATAAAAAAAAAACTCCATAGGAAGGGACTGCAGTCCTTTTTGCTGACTTACGATCCCCTTCCATAGGCAAAATGGGGTGTGTGGCGTATGATACGATCCTGCAAGTAGCGAATCTCATACTACTTCTACTAATTACACCAATATATCCAATCCATTGACCCAATTTAACTACGAAACAAATAACCTAAGATTACCCTCCCTTAAACTAACATATATAATTTTACAAATCTATGCAGCCATTCACGCCCGACTTAAATTTAGCATTTATTACAAGTTGTTTAATAATAAAAAAAATCATAACAAAAATTATATTCAATAAAATAATTAATAAATAATTGAGTTTGATCAGATAGGTAATACTATTGCTATCATTTAAATACTTGGAAAGTTTTATATTTAATGTTCATGAATTCTCTAAAGTTCTTGTGGTTTTAAAAGGTCCATATTTTGTAGTTGTTTGTAATTTTGAACGTGAATTCCCATGCTGTCCTGAAGATATTGGTATCCAGTTAGCCGTTGGTCCTTTATGGTAGCTGGTATTTTATTGCCGGGCCCAGATGTCCTATAGTCTGCAATATGGGGAAAACGATGTTTCATTTTTTTTTTAATAACAATTGAAGGAATTGAAAGTGCATCTTTCAATCCCTTCACCTCCAACTCTCTGACTTAACAGATCTCTGTCTTCTCTTAATTCTCCTTCACTAAAATTTATTTCCAAACTTTTTCTTTTTATATTAATTTTGCGGATTCAGTGGACATTACGTCATGATGATGGTGATGGTCTTTTCATTCTGGTCCGTTTCCCAAGAGATTTCTTTTATTGGCTATTAGTTTCTATTGTTTTTTTCTCTCCTATCTGACCGTTATTTATACATCTGTGCAATGCCCAAGGGCTAGCTTACATTTAACTAATTAAAACAATCATTTCCATTTTACAATAGCATTAATTAATTTATATACATTCTTGAAGATATATTTTTATCTTTAATTAAATCTTTTAAGTTATTTTTTTCTGAAAATTTAGTTTTAAAATACCTTTTTTCTTCCTTAATAAAGTTTTCTTTTAATAATTTTTTTTCATCTGTGCAGTTTTATATATATACAAGTTTAAGATAGAATTAATTTTCAATTTTTATGTCTTAAAAAAAAAAAAGAAGTTTTTAAATGCGAACTTTTCAATGTCTCAATTTAAAAAAAAAAAAATGTAACGGCGTATGTGCCCGTTACAATATATATATTAATTAGAGTTCGAACAGCTGTATTATTCATTTGCAAGTAACTGTTGCTACTATTGCTCATAATTAAAATTAGAGAAATTAATAATTGATCCATCCGGTAGTGTTGTAACTGGGTTGAAGATGGATATTCACTATATACACACATATGAAACCACAATTCTTTTCATCTCACCAGATTGTTTTATCACTTTCATTCATTTATTAATCATAATAGAACTCATAATCTCCATATAAAAGAATATTGCACATTCTGCTAATTTAAAGAGACATTTATTTTTGATTTAAAAGTTCTTGAATTGTTTTGTTTCTTAGCTGTATGCTATATATAATTATTTGATAATCAGATATGTACAAAGGCTTCTGAATTCTTCAATCTTCCTGTGCAGCAACTTTGATCCATGTCTTTGTAGGAATTTTTTTTGAAGGATCATGGCCTTATTATTATTCTAAATAAAATAGTATTAGCATCAAAACTACAATTATCATTTCTATTGATCCAAAAAGTTTATACATTTGTTAAGAGCATTTGCCAGTCTAATGAGTTTGTTAGTCAACTTGTCATCATTAATATAATGAATCTACTAAATAACAATTTACTTCATGCAATTGTATCTTTTATATTGTAACGGCACTTCGTTTTTCACAAGAAAGAGGGGGCACATCTTACTATAGTCGGACTTAGGGTCTTCGGGTAGGATGCTTGCGATGAAATGCTGAGCCATGATTACATCTATCTTCAATATGTTAGCTCAATGATTATTAGGTAAATTTAGATGCAATTTAGATTAGTTCGTCCACATCTCATCCCTTTTTCTGCCTCCATTGGGAGAATTCGCAATTAACTCTCTTCAGGGATGGATTTGGTAATCTTATTTATTACTATGCCTTTATTTAAGCAATGACCAATGAAAATATATTCCTAAAATATTTAAAATATTACCACATATGTATAAAAAAACTATTGTGTGACAATGACTAATCTGTTTATTTATTAGTATGAATGTAGGAGGATAATGATTAAATAGAGATCAAATTAATAACTCAATAACATTTAATAAACAATGAAATGTAATATAACAATATAAATAAATATAGTAATGAAAGACAAGGATGACTTTCTATCATTTCAAAAGATTAATAATTAATATCCCTCATTCTAAATCCCATGATAAAGCTTCATACTTTTACAATCTTTTTAAAAATATATATATTTCAAATTAATATATATATTATAAATAATAATATATTTATAGTCATCTTATCTTTAATTTATAATTATTATTATTATTATTATCACCCATTTTGGAATGTAAGATCTCCTGTAAATATTTGTAATTCAAAAAAAAAAATTAATAAGGAAAGTCATTCATTCTAGATAATCATTTTTATAGAAAAAATATATAACTAGGTTTAGTGGATTAATAACAACAATATTTGGTCGCTATCATATAAAATTAATGTTAGAAATAGTCAAAATCTTGCCTCATCCCATTTAGATAAGTTTTGTCAAACTTCTGGTTGGGGAGTATAGATTTAATTTTATTAATACCATTAATATTTATTCAGCTTAATACTTTCCCCCTATATAATTAAAATGGATGCTTCCATTTCTAGAAAGATAAGCTACCAAATTTGAAAATGAAAATTAATAAAATAAACATATTAAAATGACAAAGAATAATAAAGCAAAATATACAAATAAATTTTTTAAAAAATTAATTTCTTGAGCTGAGTAAGAATTGTTCATTGGGTCAGTGTTCTTTCAATCCAGGTGGGAGATCTCTTGGTACAGTGTACTTATCCATTGGTTTAGCAGATATATATGTTCATTCCAAATTGATGGATCATCAATTGTTTCATTGTAAGAAAGTACAACATCTTTTGAAGATCGATGTTCTTGACGCCATTTATCCAAATAGATGTTCTACACATTTAATAATATTTTGTTGGCATGAAAATTGGTATTGATGGCCCTTTGATATGTTTCCCTCTACTCAGAGCATATTGTAATATAGTTGTTGTTTTTTTAATCTATATAATTATTTATAAGATGTTTCTATGCATAGAAAATAATGTAAGAAAATAAAGAAGTTGTTAATGAAAATTCAAATAGTTGTTCTTTTTTTTTTATAATATTTAGATCCTTAGATTTATTTTCAGCATTTAAATGAATCAATATTTCTATTAGTTTTAACTCATGAAATCAAATCTTTTCTGATTTGATAGAAATTCTATTCTAATATGGAACATTAATATCCATTTTTTTTTTTTTGTTAAAAGAAAAATAGTTGTTGAAATCTTAATTTTTTTTTATAGAACCTTTTAGTTGTCATCAGTCAAGTGTTAATATCCATGTTTTGTTTTAATTTTCATGCTTGCTTTATTTGCTCATTGTTATATAATCATATTAAGATAAAATTTTATAGAATTGTCTTTTCGTTTTCAAATCTGGTTGCTTAGCAACAAATTTGACATTTAGGTCAGTATCATTTTAACTTTATTTTTGTCTAAGTAAATATTAGTTAGTTTTCCAGTTATATTAAATATTTATATATGTATGTATTTAATAATAGATAAGTTATTTGATAATTATGTGACTTGTTTGAAGGTAGTGTGGATTAGTGGTTTTGTGGATTGTAAGTCATCTTTACATTATAGAAATTATTTTATGTAAATTCTTTGAAATTATTAAGGGAATAAATTAAGGTTGGCTTCAATTGCAATTTATGTAAATGGGGTACTTCAAAAATGCAAATCATGTATATTATCTATATGTGTTAGCAAACAGTTTTTAAAAGGTTTTTTTTTTTTTTAAATATTATCTTACAGATCTTATTTGTGAAAGAATATATTTATAAATTTATTAGCTCATTGGTTAAGAAAGATAAATCTTAGAGAGTGCAAATCATAATTTTTTTTATTATCCTACATTCAAGTAAGTAGTAAAAATCAAACAGCTTAAAAAAATCTTTGGATTGAAAGACAAGTTGGTTTCAGAAAAAGAGTCAGGGAGTAAGAGATATCAACAATTTAAACTGGATAATTGGAAAACAGGAATTCCAAAAAGATGTCACTGCATGTTTTATTGATTGTAACAAGGCATTTGATTCAGTTAATCACAATGTAGAAGATTTTCAATAAAATGAATGTACTGCAGTTCCAATTTATTATTATGACAAATATTTATATGAATATTAGAAGCTACATCTCTAACCATTTTATGGTAAAACAGATTAGTTTTCCATTCATTAAACAATTAGGCAGAGCTGCATATTGTTTTTGTTTACTGAATAAGTAATGATGAAAACAGATTGGAAAAGATTCAAATCGGTGGTAGAAACATTGATGCTTTTCTTTTGTATGTTCTACTCATTGGTGGAGCCATTGTTCTCATGAAAATTCAAGGATAAAATAATAAATTTATTAATAAAGACTAGGGAGTTAGAGAGATGGAGAAATAGTATGGAGAGTAAAAAGAGTTTAAATATATATAGAAATAAACAGAATATTAGGTGTGAGTTAATATATGATAATAGTAAGGGAAGTAGTTTATTGTTTAAAGCTCGAACGGGATCTTTAGCTATGAAAGAATATACATGTAAATGGAAAAATATGGGTGATTTATTTTGTAAATTATGTAGGGAAGGAATTGAAAATATTAGGCATTTGTTAATTGAATGTAAATGTTTGAAAACAGAAAGGGTACATATAATGAAGTTGTGGAAAAATAAATATGAAAAGAGTGATTATACAGAAAGTGAATTATTGTTTTTTATGCTGGGTTTGGGAAAAGATAAGGGGGATTTAGATATAAAGGTTATAGAGTTGACAAAAATTATGTTGTGGAAATGGGATAGAGCAGATTATGGGTAAATTTAGAGTGGGGAATGTAAAATAAAGTGGCTAACAAGTTCATCTGGGCATAATTGCTGAGATATTCTTGACTTCGTTTAAGGAGAAGCCATAATACATCACATCACATCAAGGAGAAATGGGATGGTCAAGTTTTCATATGAGAGATGCAAAAAGTAAAATGAAAATGTTTGGTAGAATGCAGTTTATGGATAATAAAAGAATAGCTAAAATAGTATTTAATTGGGTTATGAGTAAAGGGCAGGCAACATGATAGGTGAGAAAGGTAATACGGTATGCAAAAGATTTGGATAAAGAATTTATATCTGTATATTTGTACAAAAGATGGGATGATTGTGTTAGGAGGATTGTTGAGTGTTATAGTGGTAAGGAATGGGATAAAAGAATAGATTTATTAATAAAAGAATAGGGAGTTAGAGAGATGGAGAACTAGTATGGAGAGTAAAAAGAGTTTAAATATATATAGAAATAAACAGAATATTAGGTGTGAGTTAATTTATGATAATAATAATAAGGAAAGTAGTTTATTGTTTAAGGCTCAAACAGGATCTTTAGCAACAAGAGAATATACATGTAAATGGAAAAATATGGGTGATTTAGTCTGTAAATTATGTAAGGAAGGAATAGAAAACATTAGGCATCTGTTAATTGAATTTAAATGCTTGAAAACAGAAAGGGCACATGTAATGAAGTTATGGAAAAATAAATATGAAAAAAGTGATTATGCAGAAAGTAGATTATTGGTTTTTATTTTGGGTTTGGAAAAAGATAAGGGAGATTTAGATATAAAGGCTGTAGAGTTGACAAAGATTATGTTGTGGAAATGGGATGGAGCAGAATATGGGAAAGCTTAGACTGGGTAATGTAAAATTAAATAGTTAACAAGTTTTTCTTGGTATAATTGCTGAGAGATTCTTGACTTCGTTTAAGAAGCTACAGTACATCACATCACATCGACAAGATGCTAATTAATCACTTTTATTTATTTTTAGAATTAAAATATTACCTCTAAAATATCACTGACGAAGGCCACAAGCCAGAAACTAGTCTGGGGATATTGGATGAGTAGGCCCTAGATGGGGATTTTATGCACAAGCCTTCTGGCATCCGTTGATTACTCTAGCTTGCTGTGTGTGGCAATACATATAGTGAGTTTTGCCTGTTTTCACTCCTCTAAAATAATATGATATATCCTTTTAAAAAAAACAATAACACAAAATGGTTGAAAAAAATTTTTGTCATTAATTGCATCAACATAAATATTGTAGAAGAAATTAAATTACCAACGAGAACAAAGAATTCCACATATTGGGAAAGTGAATAATGTGTGTGACAAAAATTGCTGTAAACATATATTTATTTCAAATAGCGAATGCACAATAAATGTCAGTATTTTTTTTTTTAGTGCATCGATAGATAATCACTAAAACACAATTTACAATAATTCTTGGTGTCTAGACTACATATGTTGGAAAATTTCTCAATGAGGTTTGAATCAAGACCTCTTCATTGTAGTGCTGAATAAAATTCATATTTCTTATTAAACACATGGTTGCTAATAAGTTAAACTTATGGTGCTTTTTCAAATGTATCTTTTTATTGATTTATATTACTTACTAAAATGTAAATAGTATCAGGTTTGCTTTACTATTTTTGTTGTTTTCATAAACATTAATATGTACATTGTATCATATTTGATTTGTAAGTAACTTGCATTATATTGTTTTCATAAATTTCAAAATATATATTATGTTATATCTGTTTTCTAAATAAATTTCATTAATTTCACATTTTCATATCCCCCCCCCCCCGGAAATGTTATATTATTTTAAATGAACTGATATTTTCGTTCTTTACTGATTAACATCTGTCAACATTCATTTGTGGACTGTGGCTCCATCTCAAAAAACAGCATTGAAATATCAGTAGCTGAAAATGTAGGCTTGAAAATGTATTTCCTGTGCTTATCTTTAAAATTGATGGTTTAACTTTTTAAAAAAACTTACTATTCTTGATCTTTTAAAAAAGATTAACTCTCATTTTTAAATTGAGAGTAAGGGGGTTATTTACATTAAAGAATAATTATTTATAACACCAACTTTTTTTGAAAAGATTTGCAGAATAAGCTGACTTGTTTTTTAAACAAGGGAATAAAGACAGGAAGATAGTAAATGTTCATAGTTTCTACTATATAAAGATTATGCACTATTATTATATAATTTAAATCAGGGCTCTTCAGCCTTTTGCCTTTTGATTTCTTTGGACCAAAAGGAAGAATTGTCTTGGGATTTATTAAATATATAATTATTACCAAAAGCTGATAAGCAAAATACAAAGTCTGCATAATTTTCTTGATATCCACCATCATAGATAAACAAAAAAGTCCTTAAATAATAATCCTAATTATGCATCAACCTACTTGGAGAGTCTTTTAAAAATTTCGAACAGATTCCAAGTGACCACTAGTATAGAAAATGTACTTGTGTAAGTAATAAAATATCATTAATGCTTTTTTATATTATAAAAGTAAGAGGAAAACAAAACTAGTTGGATATTTGACATTGTATTTGAGAGTGTACGTACATTTATTTGAATTACATTATGATACATAATCACAAAAAAGTCCTGGGCCACATGTTGGATACCCCTGCTTTAAATGATTTTAAAAATATTAAAAATTTAATTTATAGAAATTGTCTATACATTTATATACAATATTTTCCTTGCATTTGCCATTTCATTAATAATAATAATAATAATAAGAAATAGTAAGAAAAAATAGAAATGAATAAAAAAAAATTAATTTTTTCATTTTATTTATTTTTCATTTCTGTACATATATATGACTATATATATATATTTGTATTATACATTTAATTCTTGACTGATTTATAGTAATTTTGTTAAAACTTCTAGTAGCTTAAAATATCATTCCATTAATTGTTATAGTTTGCAATTGTGGCTTTTTAAGATCTGTTGGGGGTAAAAAAGTGGATATCCATATTTTTATCTTATTATAATGTGGCTGTGATGTATTTTATGTTTTAAATGTTAGTATGGGTGTGTGCATGTAGTAAACACATTCTATTATCCGTAAATTTCCATGAATGTATCTTGACTTGGAACCAGATATCTTGGATTAGGAGCAAAATTGTTGCTCTTAAATATATTTATTTAAATTTCAGCAGATTATGTTGCAATAAAAAGCCAGAAGATTTATAATGAAGGGATGAAGTATATTGTTCAGTTAAGACTATGTATTCACTGAATTTTAAAAAGTCAATAATCTATAAATGTTTAGGAAGCAAAATGCCAGAGCAATGGCCATGTGATGTTGTCCTATTATTAATGGTAAATTATTTGAATATATTTTTAAAAATAGATAAATATTTTTATAATTTTTAACATTCAATTTTATTTCTTATTATTGCAACAGATTTGGTTTTTGTTTTAATTACAATGTAACTTTTATTAAAATAAAATTTAAAAAGTTCTGAATTGAATTCCTTTTTTTTTTGGTTAATTTTATTCAATCAAAAAATTGAATGCTATTAGTTTAAAAATAATCATAAGGTGTACTAGATACATAAACTTTTATGATCCAATTTCAGTCATTTTTATTAGGAGTGTAGCTAAAATGCATTTTATTAATCATTTATTCATAAATACTTTTCAATAAATATAATGATCCTTAATTAGGTTGGAAATTAGAATGTTCCGTTTAATCTTAGAAATAAACCTTAACCAATAAAAATCCAATATATTTTCATACGGATGCAAGGGAGGTTCATTTTTTAAAATTCTTTCTACCATTCTGTCATAATTTTTTTTTAGTAACAATTCATTCTTACATTTCTAATATACAGTTATAGTCATTGGGGAAAAACTATGTCAATTACTCATAAGATAGATTATGACCTGTTTCTTATTTGGGCCAAACCCACATAGCTCTCCAAATGCTATACATTGTTAGGTATATTACACAAATTTATTTTTTAAAAGATGTATTTAGCATGAAGTTGCTTATTTTAAATAATCTCTTTCATTAAACACACAAATCATTATTATCAACTTTTATTTAATTACAAATCACTATGTTTTATTTAATGTTAGATATGAATTCGAACTAAGTGAAATTTCGTTTTTTTTTGTTTTTTTTTTTTGAGGTGTTTTAGGATTTTTCTCTCAAGTAGTTGGCTCATGGCCAATCCAATTATAAATTGTTCCATAAATGTGTATTTTTAGCTATTATTAACTAGAGAATAAAAATAGAATGGAAAATTGTACCAACTTTCATATGGCAGTTGGCAAATCTAGTGGAGGCTGTGTGACTATTGAAGATCTTTGCCTTGCAGTGGACTCTGTTAAAAAGATTTTTATATTTTTAATATATAAGCTTCAATTTCAATAACAGCCAAATATATCTAATATTTTTTTTTTTAGAAGTCCTTAACAATCTTCCCTTTTTTTAATCTCTTTGAGCAAAGCTGCCTTACAAGCAGTTGTCCCGGGTTAGCTTCCCGACTGATGCTATGACACATGGAAAAAAAAATTATTTATACTTAATAACTCATTCTTACATTTCATACATATGAATGAAGACCATTGGAAGGGGGGAGAGAATATGCATAATGTTTCCCACGATATATGACCGTCATTAAAAGTAAAGTCTATATCTGAGATTAAAGTATATTTAGGTAATATACATCAATAAATTCAAAACGATGGTGTGCAACCAGGTTAACCAAAATCTACTTTGCGAATTACTGGCATAGTTTTTTCCAGTGTGCAAATGCATATTTTAAATGTAAAGAATAAGCTTAAACTGTAAATGTGATTGTGATTCATGAGATAAAAGATGGAAGGATTTAAAAAAATGGAGATTGGTTGTGCATCTATATAAAAAAAAATTATAGATGTATTTGACCTTAATTAAAATTTATGTAAGATTAAATATATTTTTAAAACTAATTAATAATGATTAACAATTCTTTGTGAATAAATGTTTGCTAAAAATAAACTTTTATAAGTTGAAAACATTGATTTGTGGAGGCTTGGTTCAACTGAGGAAATTCCTTAGGAGCCATTGACTCAATTTTTCCAATGTTTGAAATGTAAGAATTAGTCATTAATTATATATATCCGTATATATATTAATGGTGATCATGGATGTTTTAATGATATTTTAAATTTTGTTTTATTATGTGTAAATTTTTTTGGAGCCGTGCAAATGGTTAAAATTGTTATCTTAGTATATACATAATCTTCCAGATTGGTCCTATTGATTTTTATAAACATATATACATGTTCAGCAATATATTGTCTTTTCTCTTTTAGGCTAGCTAGCTAACTAGAGTAATGGAATCTATTATTAATTTTAAAACTTTAAATTTTATGAAAATTGTAGTTCTATAAAAATATGACTTTAAAAATGGTTAAATTGTAATTTTGACCAAAACAATTGAAGATGATAATAAGAAATGTTTATATGAGGGGATATAGTTTTTACCAAATTACCTTTCTTTTATTGTAAGCTTTGCCTCTTAAAAAAATAAACAATCAAATGGTTTATTGTTCTGGAATTCATAAGAAGTTCAAACACTGAAGTGATGAGGCAGAGTAGTGATCCATGGATCTTGAACTCCAGAATTTATTTTTCACCACTGCATCTGGTATGCAGCTGCATGCATATATACATAAATAAATCCATTAATAAAATAATTTAAATATTTATTTCAGAAATAGTTAGAAATTTATTTTCACTTGTAATAACGATATGCAATTCGTTTTATTAAAAAATGTAAGTTAACAATAAACTTCTATGAAAAATAAAATTCTTTTAATCTGCTATTTTTAGTTGACTGAATATCCTGGATATTTTAACTTCTGGAAGTCATATGACATCAACATATAATATATTGTATAAACTGTTTGTTTTTTTTTTTTTATCAAGCAGGAAAAAGAAAAATTTTTTTTTGCAATATAATAAGAATTATTTCTATTGTTAAATTTTTAAAAATAAATACACAGATGTATATATTTCATAATTAATCAATGTCCTCATTAATATATTCAAAATCCAAGTATTATTGTTGCATTTGTACAATGATTGAATGTGTATAAACTGTTATGAAAAATAGACAAAATTCTATAATTTAGAAGCTGATCATAACAAGATGGCTGTTAATTGTATATAATTATCTTTTTAAACTTTGAATTAAAACTTTTTTATAAGCAGTTATAAACTAATGAAGTCTAATTGTGGTGCTGTTTCAAAAGAACTAAATCAAATGAAGCTTCTAATTTAATTTAGATTAGAAATAATGATACTATTTCTAAATAAAATAATTTCCCACTGATTATTATAATAATTTGATTAATCAACATTCTGAACAATAACGATTAATTCACTAACTATTTAGATCATAAAATATATGTATTAATATAGTATATTTATAGCAGAATCTTAATTGATTCATATAGGATTGGACTTCAAAGCAAATGCAAAATATTGTTTATAAGTTGAATGTGAAGTAAATAAATACAATGCAAATGTTTATTAAACATTCTGTATAATCTTAATTTGTCTTTCTGAAGTGATTTTTTTTTTTTACAAATAAAATTGCACCTTTTTTTAAAATTAGAATTATACTAATGGAGGATAAATTATTTTTCAAGTAAAGCCTTTTTTGTGAAATTCTTTTTTTTTATTATAGAGAATTATATTCAATTCTAGAATCTTTTATTTTCCTACTAGACCCATAACTCTAGGAATCTTGTTTTGGTAGAAAATCGCAGCAAAGACCATGGAGGCCATGTAAAGAGAGATTGGATAAAAGGGAATCTGTCTTTCTTTGGTAGAAATTAGCCACTTAATCTGTTTTTCAATTATTTTTACAGTTATTTTACTAAAGTAATTATATCCCATAAAATGATCCCTAATGATTTATTAGTAAAATAATATTATTAAATGTAACAGCAAATTTTACATATTTGTCATCTGGGTTATTGTGAAAATTAATTTCTGCAAAGATTTGAATCACTTCATTTCTTTATTTCATAGATTTGTGACATACTGCCCATGATATATATATAAAGTGAGATTATTTATATTTCAAATTAATCAGTAGTCATATATTATTTTTTAAATAAATATTTATTGTTTAAATCAAGAGTTTCCAAACTTTTTCTGGCCCCAGACTCGTTATCAAAACCTTTAAAAGTGTCTAACCTCTAGTTATTTACTTTAGTTACTCAAATTAATAAATTTGAACAGTACTTGATATTAAATATTTCTCTAGATATCAAGCTTTTCATTTTAATCACTTGTAATTAATGATTGAAAAAGATATAAAAGGACTACCGAATATGACATTATCTTATCCATTATTTAGCATCGAAACCTGCACTAATGAAAATTAAAGCAAGAAAATATGAGCAGAATTTTTGACATTTATGAAATAAATATGTAAATTCAAATTAAGTACAAATACTGAAATCACTTTATTAAACATAAAAGTGAATTGAAAAAATCAATGTATTCAGACAGAATTAAACACCAACAAAATTACAATAATGAAAGATTTTAATCAGAATTATAAAAATAAGAATATCAAATAAATTAGTTTGGAAAACTGAATTTAATGAGATGGGTGCACCTGGTGATCTGTCAACAATTTATCTAGGTCCGGTTTTAAATTAGTGAGTTGCATTCTCAAATCTCCACATTCAGTGATATGCAATCGATCTCTGTTCTGAAGCAGATTTAAAAACTACACTGAAACCTCTCTCTTTCAGATATGATGATGGAAATGCAAGCAAATACTTTTGTACAACAATCCATAGAGCCAGGTACAGAATTGGAATATCTTGTTGCAGCCAGAACTTATGATAATCTTGTTTGAATTGTATCTTGGACCCTCATTCATGCTGATAGTTATCAGCTCATCTTGCAAAATTATATTTGGTTCTGCACTAGTAGGGTATGCATTTATTATCCAGTCCGGTATTTCCAATGATGAAATATCTTTGAACCTAGTTTTGAAATCTAAATGAACCTTCAAGTAGTTGACATACAGCAAGATGTTTTCTTCTTGGATTGTGTCTATCTTAAATAAATTGGGGAACTGGGAAAGCTCAGATCTTGCAATATTTTGCTTTAAAAACATTAATCTGGTAACAAAAAGCTAAAATGATTGATTTTGCTTTGATGAGATTCAAATTGTCTACTTGCAGTTGTAAATTAACATCATTAATTTTGCCAAATAAGTTAAATAAGGAATATATGCTTTACTCTTAAATAAATTTTCTTTCAAACTAGAATCCTTGTCTTCCAAAAACTCTAAAATAGATTGAAAAAGCGCAAAAAATCTCACCAAACATAAACCTTTTGGAAAGCCGGCAGACTTTGGTATGGAGAACTAATCGACAGAAATCTTTGTTGCTTTCCTTGCATAATCGAATGAACAGTCTAGTATTCAAAGCATACTTTGGTACGGAGAAACAATCGATAGAAATCTTTGTCACTTTCCTTGCATAATCGAGCAAACAGTGTAGTGTTCAAAGCATTACTTTGAACTTTGTTCACAGCTGTTATAACAAACTGAAGCGATTGATGTAATTTGTCATTAAGGTTCTTGGCTACTAAATGTTGCTTATTACGCAGTGAGCTGCAAGCACTTCAGGTAACTTATGAAACTGCGATAATGACCAACCATAGCAGTGCTCCATCTGTTGCAACAGATATTATATTTATCAATGGAATCACTTTTTCTCTGAAAAATAACTCCATTAAATTAAAAATCACTTCACCTCTGATGTCAGTTTTTAAAGTTCTAGCAAAATGCAGTTCTTCATGCACTTCCTAATCTTGAATAAAGCGAATGTATGCCAGCAACAAAACTTCATTACCGGATAATGTAGTCTCATCCAATTGGAGGGGAAAAGTTTTTTTTTTTTTTGCAAATGATTACACAAACAGTTTTCCATGTCGTGACTCATTTCGTCAATATGTCTTTGAACTGTGTTATTGCTCAAAGAAATCCTTTTTATAATATCTTGTGCAGGTTTGTGGAGTACAGGGTTTAATATCTCTGCTACAGTTGGTAGAATCAGTTTTTCTTCTATGGTGTGCAGCTCGTCAGACTTCACGGATGAGTTAGGGATATGTTATATGATGCCCTTAATTCATCATCATTTTGCGTCGATGATGAAAGAAACATTGTCTATCATAGTTCTCTTCAGAATTTTATCTTTAAGTGATTGAAAGTATGTGTTCAATACCTCTGCAA
Source organism: Epiperipatus broadwayi (assembly GCA_028023455.1). Taxonomy (NCBI): domain Eukaryota; kingdom Metazoa; phylum Onychophora; class Udeonychophora; order Euonychophora; family Peripatidae; genus Epiperipatus; species Epiperipatus broadwayi. The sequence goes on from JAQFVV010006236.1 coordinate 1,822,434, forward strand.
CAGCTGGTAGAATCAGTTTTTCCCCTATGGTGGGCAGCTCACCAGTCTTCAAGATAAATTAAAGATATGTTGTATGATGCCTTTCATTTATCATTTTGCTTTGATGATAAAAGAAACATATTGTCTATCATAGTTCTCTTCAGAATTTTATCTTTAAGTGATTGAAAGTGTGACAAATCTTTTTTTTTTTTTGTCGTGAATTGTGTTCAAGTGGTCTGCTAGTTTTGATGGTTTCATAATGTCATTGCTAAGGCTTTAGTATGTGAGGCACATTGGTAAATGTTTGATAATGACAGGACAAATCTTACCTTCAAATAGTCTAAGCTGTATTGTCTGCATTTCTTTTTTGGTTCAGTCATATTATTATCGTAAGAAATAAAAACTTTTATTAACAAATAATGTCAACAGCCTCTGTGATAAAAAAAATCTAATAAAGTATGTACTTACTTGAAACAGAAGATATTCATTCAAACTGTATCCTCTGATTTTCTTTTTCGTAGTACTGCTCCTCAATAAATAATTATATTCAAAGTTCAAATCACAACTAAGTACATGTCACATCAAACAAAGCAATTTATAGGGTTTTATGAAAGCATTACCATACAAGACTGATAGATTCTGCTAATATCGAATGTCATCTCGTCCCAGTCCCACTGCGAGCAAGTGATGATATGCAATGGCTTTTCATGTATGCATTTGTGTTGATTTGTTCAATAAGACAATGCACAGACATGTTTGTGCTACGTGTATTTTCATGCATTCTTACATGTGACTTTTTTAATGACATATTTTACCTTCGTTTGCAAGTTTGGTATGTATTGTAATGTGTTTTTATCAAAAAAGTATTTTTTTAAAAAATTATTTTACTTCTTAATTAGGTACCTATTGGAGTCATAGATATTTTGAAGAAAAACAAATAGCAGTACTAAGGGGATCTATTTTTGCTCTCATTGATCTCCAAATTTTTTTTTTTTTAAACTATCGACCCCAGGGAGTCGATATTGACCACTTTGGGAACTCTTGCTTTAAATCATGCTAGCTTGAATTACTGTTTTATTGAAACATTTTTTTTTGGAGAAGTTCAAATGTATTTTTTAGTTTAACTTTTTATTATCATCAATTTTCTGTGTTGGGACATTGGCTATAATTGAACTTGATTTAGTAGTATCCCTTGCTAGCTATTTTAAAATCTAGTTCTTTAATCATTAAGCTATAAATTGTTATTATTAATTTCATATACAGTAATTGTTTTTAACTAATGTTAATTACAAACACATCTTAGTTTTTGTATTTTTAATAGTCTAGTTATAAATTTATATAATAAATTTCTTATATTGTAAACCTAATTTATCAGATATGTTTTTCTTAAATATTTACATCAGTGAGTATTAAAAACATTTTTATTTTTTGTCTTCATTGTTTTGTTTGTTTATATGCATTTGTATTTGTATATACATTATTGAGACAGAATATACTCTTTTGTTTACAATCATTCTATAGTTTTCATCAAAATCTATTTTCTACAAATATTTTAAGATGACAATAAATCACTTATTTACTTAACTTACTCATACTTAATAAAACAATAGCAGCTTTTTACTCTAGTGGCATGTATAACAAACAAGCTTTAATAATCAATGATTGTCAGAACTTTTAAATCCCAAAGCTCATTGAAAACAGAAGCCATTCTGAGAATGGGTAGTTAAAATTGATAACATTTGGTAATAGCTAATTTTTCATCCTTATAGATGGGGTACAGAAGGGATCTACAGATGAGGATTAAAATGGCATTCAACTACATTTTAAATTGATGTCTTAATTTAGGTATATTTATTTATTTAAGGTTATGGATAGTAGATATAAACTCTTTCTACAATTTAATTTACAATTGCTATAACTTTTTGTATTCACTTTGATTTTTACTATTCATTTATTAGACTGGTGATTATCATATTATTTTTAACCCTGATATAAATTTTAAACTTAATTAAAGTTAAATATAATCTTTATTAAATACAACTACATAGAAACATTGTTTCCCCAAATCAAATATCTTAGAATTAGCCTGTGTTTCTACTTCTCTATATACACATTAAACACTTTCACCTTTTTTATTTATTTTATTCATGTTTTTAAAGTGTGTGCATTGGAATAAAAAATTTGGGCATATCTAAGAAATAAATAGCTATATTATAAGCTTAAGTATATTATTATTTAATAAAAAATTTTTGATTATATTCAAAATCAAGTGATTATTTTAAAGTATATTTATTTCTATTATTATTATTATATAAAAAGATAACTAAAACAGGCTTTTAAGCAATTCTTTGCAGGACAATCATGACTCCATAGAAATCAATACTCACTGAGCTTGCTAATTACATGTGGTGAGAGTTTGAACAATTTTTTAAATCTTTTTAACTATAGTTTGATATCCATTTACTGGCCAATTTTGGATGGTTAGTTAGGTTGGTTTTGGACTATTTATCTGAAAGGAAAATACTAATCCCGATTAGAATGTGAAAAAATATTTAAAGTTTAGGTATCTAAGACTTGAATCCATGGTGTGTGATATACCACTATTATTTTGTCACAAAACACTTGTACGCACATATATTTATGCTTTTTATTCTAATCATTTATTTTTGGAATTGTTCATTTAAGAAAAACATGAAACCCATCAAGATTGGCACTATAATAGTCATATTTTTTGACAATACTGGCTTTTTTTGAATTATGATTATATATACAAAAATGAATCAAGTAAATGGTACTGGTGCATTATCCTAAGCTTGATAGAGGTTTTTTTTTAAAAATATAGTTTCAGGGATTTACAATAAATGTTAAAAAACAAAGTGGTTCACAAATAGTGGTTGTATTTAATATTTACATTTCTTTTTTAATTATTGTTATTTTTAAAAAAGAGAAAATTCTGCAAAAATTATTTTTCATATTTCCAATTAATTTATTATTATTTTATATTAAGTCAACTTGTTAATCTAAAAATGTAAGAAATGTAGAATATCATATCACAGGCTTTTTGAGTAGATAGGATCTTGTACCTTTGTAAATACTTCACTACATGCTGTTCTATCAAAAGAAAATCCCAAACTTTCATTTTGCCAAAAACATTCTTCAAAAAATGTTAATTTTTATTAGTTGTAGTGAACGATTTATTGCTTATATACATATGAGATAATGTTAAAAAATTTTCATTCAAGAGTGCATAGCTGAAAATTTCTTAACATTTGAAATGATTTGATATTTATTTCACATAATTTTATGCACTGGAATTATAAACATATGAGGTACATTATTGTTTCCGCATGCGAGACACGAGATTTAGATAAAGCTTGTAACATCTGGATCTTTCTAATAGTTTAATTGGGATCTGAATGTGAACAAAAGTATACCAATAGTATTTTTTTTTTGACATTATTAAAAATTCATAATAATGTCAAAGCCATCTACCAGTATGAACAAAAAACGATGCATTGGAGAAGAACATCACAGCATTCAAGAAAAATGGCAATTGCAATATTTTTATTATTATTTCTGATATGTAGAAACTTCATTGCAGTTTGCAAAAAATATAATCTCAAGAGGCACTATGATAGAAATTACAGAGAACGCTATGACAAATATTTTGGGAAACTTCGGGAAGATAAAATGTCAAAATTAGACCTGACCCTCAGAAAACAATAACGTGTATTTACCAAGCCTACTGAGAATAATGGGGCTGTTGTTTAAACTAGCTATCCATTAGTACACTTAATTGTAAGCAAGCCAAAATCATTTGCTAAAAGTGAATGCATTGTTAACGCTGCAGTGTTCAGAACAATTAAAGAAGTTCAAAAATATAAGTTTATCTCACAATACGATTGCTATCAGAATTGATATAACTGGGAATTTAAGGAATCAACTAAAATCAATAATTCCAATGTTCGAGACTTATTCCATTCCAATTGATGAAAATACAGATGCACAGGATACTGCTCAATTAGCTACTTTTATTCGTGGCTGTGATGTAAACTTAAAAGTTAGTGAAGAACTTCTAGAACTTATTCCTATGCATGATACAACTTCAGGCGTTGATATTTATGAAAGTTTTGATTCAATCCAATTTTCTAGTAAAAAAAGCTAGTTTGTCTTGCAACTGATGTTCTTAAAGGAGTTGTTACAAAGTTAAAAGAAACATGTAAAAAAGGTAATCACTATTTTCCATATTTTCATTCCATCAGCAAATGTGCTCCAAAGTTTTAAATATTGAACATATGCTGAAAAATGCCACTAAAATTGTAAATTATATTTGTGCAAATTCCCTTAATCATTGTCAGTTTGTTAAATTTCTAGAAGACATAGGAAGTGAATATACTGATTTACCTTATTATACAGAAATTAGATGGCTTTCCAGTCATAATGTTTTGAAATGATTGTTCAAATTGCTGGATGAAATTACTATTTTTTTAGAATCAAAAAATTATGAATGTGGAATATTGAGAGATCATTAATGGATAAAAGACTTGATTTTTTTCAGTTGACATTAAAAATCACCCTAGTCAACTTAATCATAAACTACAAGGCAAACATCATATAGTCACAATATTATTTGACAATGTTAATGTTTTCAAACAAAAATTATTACTTTAGAAAAAAACAACTTCAAAATGAAAATATATCTCATTTTTAATGTTGCCAGTCACTATTACAAAAATCATCGGGGTTAAAAATTTCAAAATATGCTAGTTAAATTGTAATATTAGAAAATGAATTTGAAAGAAGATTTTCTGATTTCAAAAAATGTGAAACTCAATTTCATCTATTTGCTTCTCTATCAATTGATGTTGAAACTGTGGATGATAATTTACAAATGTGACTTCATATTGAAACAAAAATATGTAGAAGTTAGGATTCCAAATTTCTATAATTATTTATCAGTCAACCAATTTCTAATATATTGTGTGCCATTAGGCATATTTTAGCCATGTTCAGCAGCACATATTTGTGTGAATAATTATTTTTAGTTTTAAAAAACAATAAAACTACAGAAAGATCAAGATTAACGAACCAGCATATACAATCAATTTTAATAATATCCATATCTCAACAGATTCAACCAAATTTTGAAGAATTGGTTAGTGAAAATCTTCAAAAATATATTGCAATATTATTGAATTAAATTGATATTGGTTTGGTATGTTTTTTAACGTAGTTATATTTTGTCATATGTTGTTTTATATTTAAAACTACAATGTTAATAACAATATGCTTTCTTTTAATTTTTGTATTTTGTTGCAATGCGGCCCATGACTTGATGTTAAATAGTTCACTTGGCCCTCAGTAGTAAATGAGTTTGACATGCCTGATCTAGTTATATAATTGTGATTTTACCCTATTCTGAGATCCATTACCAAAATACAATATATTATTTCTAATTTATTTCACTTGATAAAATTTATGATTATATGTGTAAGATTAAAAAAAAACCCATTAACTTCTGTTAATCCTTAAAGACTGCATGATTTAGTTCTAGTGAAAAATGGCAGACTCAAGAGGTAAAATTGTATGGATTGCAGCTTATCTCTGTCATTTCTAATGCACGAATGTTTTATGATTCATTAAGTAACAAGCTATTTCACTACTTTTACTAATGTTAAGATTTTAAAAAAAAAAAGACAATGCAGTTTTGTAGTCCGAAGAAGTAAATTATATATCAAATACCTATGACTCATTTGACAGTTTATATCTGCATTAAGAGCAGTAATCCACTCATATCCCTACACTTTGTCTATTGATTATTTATGCTTACGATAAATGCATTAAATTAGATGCTCAAGGAAAATCTTATCTTCATTTTGGAAATATTTATTGTCCACTATTATTGATACTACAGAATAGAATATATTTTAGAAGTTCAGAAATTTTATATCTATTGAATTTAACATTAACAAATATAGCTATCTTAGTTTACTCTTATGCTTCTAAGAACAGCTGCATTCTATTCTAGTGCAATCTTTTGTAAACTTGCTTAATCAATAGATATATCAGATGGTACTGTTTTATAATATCTACATTCTAATTCTCCTCATGTTACTCTCGAGCTGTTTACAGTAAGCGTAAATAATTAATAGATCACTGGATGATATAGTGCTTATAATATCCACTATCTGGACCAGTTTTTGGCTGTTCCCTTCATTAGTGGGAATTTGGAATTCAAAACTGAAACTAATACATTTTTAGTTGGCATAAAACTAAAATCCCTCATATCAGAGCTATTTAACTGTGTAATGAGAGTAGACTAATTCAAAACCTTGGGGGGGGGGGGTTTCTTCTGAATTTCAAACTATTAGCTTTAAAAGTGGTACTGCTAGGTGCATGAGATGCATTAGTTTCAGTTTTGGATGCTAAGTCTTCATTGAACTAAGCAATGAGAGTAGACTAATTCAAAACCTTGGGGGGGGGGGAGTTTCCTTCCGAATTTCAAACTATTAGCTTTAAAAGTGGTACTGCTAGGTATATGAGATGCATTAGTTTTGATTTTGGATGTTAAGTATTCATTTATGGAAAGCAAAAAAGCCAAAAAACTCTGGAGATGCTGATATTATAGTACTGTATTATCTGATATCCATTGACTACTTAGACTTACTTTAGATGGCCCTGCTGTAGATTGAAGAAAATTGCTGTTTGGAATTAATATTAAAGAATCAGTTTCACAATATTGTAATGAGATAGAGGAGGAATTTTATTTGGTACTATAAATGATTTTTTTTTAATCAGATGCAGGTAAATTCCAAATATTTTAATAGCTGAATATGATTGTTTCATTGCCAGAAATCTTTGACATAGTGGAAGGAATTAAATGAAGCTTTTAAAAAAATAATATTAAGGAATTGGAAAATAAAACAGATATCGTAAGAAATCTTAGGCTCAAATGTTACTGTCCTTGGAAAAAGATATTACACAAAAGTTAGAATCAGCTAACAGCAATTTTAAACAGGAAGATATCAAAGGACAACCAAGATGTTCAAGTAGAATTGAAAAGTTATAAATATAAAGGACTTACATTTAAAAAAAAAAAAAACAAGAAATGGATATTTTAAGAATGCTTTTGATTTGATCAACTGAATGTACATTAAGTCAATTTAGTATTTTTATTGCCAGAATCTCAAATTATCTTGCTTTTATTAGTCATATTTTTATATGAATGATTGTTTACAGAAAAAACTTAATATATTTCTCAAATGATACTACAAACATTAAACATTACTTCTTTAAACATAGTATTACAGATGTAGAAAAAAATGTAAAAATTGTCAAGATGTCTCTTTTCTGAACTATTATTGTCATTTGGGTCAAATCTATCTAAATATCTATTGTTGCTGTTAATATTTATTTATCTAAGTAATATATCAATTCAATTTATAAGCTCAATTTAATAGTATCCATTTCATAAATAATAATTTTCGAAAGTCATCACTGTTAACTATACTCGTAAATAATTTCTCAAAATCAGTTAGTTACAATTCTGTATCTAAATGCAGTTACCTTTGACCTTAGTAGATTGTTGTAGTTACGGTTTTTCTTTACTGTAAGTGATTGCAGTGTTGAGGATATAGTCTCTCCACCTGTTTCAACATTTAAGTTTTTGAATTTTCTTTGTAGCCTTCTGGTGAAGTATTAATTCCATTAGAATATTTTTTAAAATTCTTTTAAATTATGTCAAAGCAATTAATAGATCTAATTAAAAATTACATCAACAAATCACTTTAAATAAGAGCCTTTCTTTACTGCTCTAATAGTATCTATTATTAGTTTGACTAGATGGTGTTAGAATAGTAGAGAAAAAAAAATGCTTTTATTTACTGGAAGAATTAATGATAAGGTATTCATGCTAATAAATCATTTTTATAAAACTAATAATTTTTTATGCTTCATAGAGCAAATTCTCTTAATCATTCTCAAAATGCCCGGCAATTATGGTTTATGATTCTTTGAGATAGTAATTTGTTTTACACTCCATTAATGTGCCTTTTATTATTGATTTTTCCTCTTCTCATGATGTTAGAGATGATTAATAACTTGAATACAGAGGAGCTTTGTTCATTATATTCAATTGGTAGAATGAGTGTAAATTTACTATAATTCCTATATAACTAATATTAATTTTTTTATTGAACCCTTAGCCAATAAAATCACCCTTTTTTTCATATATTGAACATTATGAAATATGTATCTTCTCACACAAAAATCACCTTTTAATTATTAGAAAAAAGGTTATTATACATATACTGTATATAAGTGATGTGATTTTAATTTTAAAATTTATAATTATTATACTATAATAGAATGTTTTAATGTTTGAAAGATTGTAAGATGTTCACATACCATGATAGAGTTGAGCTGCAATCTGAATCTGCCACTTTACCATTGCACTTAATCGCACAATGCACTAATGCTAATTGCTCTATGTTGTAGAATATTACTGTAGATGAAAATGTTTTTAATCATCCCTCATACTGTCAGAAAACACTTCTTGCATTTTATAGCTTTTCCATGCATGTGTGTCTGCATTTGATATGTGTACCCATTACATACTCTACAATTACTTATGAACTAAATCGACATTGATGGCCATCTTTTGTTTTGTTTTTTTTTTAAATTAGTCAGTACAACAACTTGCTCTAAATGTAAATTTATCTTTTAATAATTACACAGTAATTTTACATATATTCAGTGATCACAATAAGAGTATATTGACGAAATACAAAATCTTTTTCTTGAGTAGAAAATGGAAAAACTAGGCATTCCAAAGTCTAGTTGAAAGGAAGAGTCCCATTTTACAGCCTTATTCTGCTTCAAGTCTGATTTTATAACCCACATAAGACATTTATGATTATGTTATTTTATTGTTTGAAGCATAGTAATAATAGAGTTTGGATGCCTTTGCAGGTTTTGGCCCGGTCCAGATATGAGCTAACCATACTGACCACATTCAGTTGGACTCTATGTTTGTTAGTTTATATAATTAAAAAGTATATTAAAAAATATATAAGTTGTTATTTAAAAAATTATAATAATTGGATCTACATATATTCTTTTTTTTTTTACATGATCAGTTATCTATATTACAGCGCAAGGTTGACCAATTGCATAGTTGCTTCCGTTAAGTTACTTGCCGTGTAATATGCATCAGTGCAATCACAAAAAATAAAGATATGCCATGTGTTGTCTTTAAAAAAATTACATTAGCCAAATAAATTTTTACTATTTATTTCAGTAAATTATGAATTAGATTATACATACATACGAATTTTACCAGTAAGATAACTGATTTTAATATAAACCACTAAACATCACATGATCACTATCTCATACTAGCACAATAATTGTTATTAAACAATTTAAAATACAGCAGGCACTACTATATGGAGAGTTTTGCTGATTTTAATATAGTTTAATTATTTGTATTATGAGCAGTTCAATAAATTTATCTCTACTAAACTCTTTTTTTTTTTACATAGAATATTTAAAAAAAGATAATAATTGTTCAATTAATTATTTTAAAATCTTAACATATTATTTTAAAAATATAAAACTAAATTGCTGATTTACATTGTTTGTGGCAATTTTCGATTGTTACACAAATTTAAAAAGTTTAAACCATTATAAAAATATTTATTTCCAATTATTATCTGCCATTGCAAAGAAATCTTAACAATCTATTTTTTCATAGAAATTTTCAATTCCTTTCAAAATAGGAAACATATTTGTAATACCAAAAGAAAAAAAAGTGAAATAAGAAAAATTATAGCTGAAAAGCAAAAAAGTGTTTTGCACAAATTTTTAAGAATTCACAATCAAATCATAAAATCAGAAGTGGCCAAACAAGAAGATGAAAATATTCATATAAATGAAAATGTCTCAAGAAAAAATGTTCAGAATAGTAAAATGGATATAATAATAATCATGAAGAAACACATTTACAAGAAGGAAACAGTATCATGGAAATAATTTAGTGTGGTGTGCCTGAGAATAAAGTCATAGTCTATAAATTATTAAATATACCAGATGATTCTGCTAGTTAGTCATAAAGAATGAGCCAGAAAATAATGATTATTTAATGAAAAAAGGACCATCAAAATATCTTGTAGGAGAATTTGCTCAGTTTATTTTTCAAAAGTTCCTCCTAAAAGAAAACTTCCAAATGGTGAAATCATATATCATCCCTGAATAATAATGTATTCTGATAAAAAAGATAAAATATTTTGTTTTATTGGTATCTTTGCCATACTGATATGACAATTGCTTTATCCACATCAGGGATTCAACAATTAGCCAATTACTGAATCAAGAAAAAATATGATTACATCAAGTTTTTGAAAGATCATTATCAATGATCCAATTTCTAGCTGAACATAATTTGGTATTTTTAGGATCTATCAAAAAAATGGGTGATTTGTGTAATGAAAATTTTTTAGAAATTATTGAATGGCTTGGAAAATTTGACTCGGTAATTTAAGTCTATCTTTGATGAATTGCCAGTAAGCAAGGTTAAGAACATTTAGACAAAATAATTCAAAATGAACTAATGAATTTAATGGGAAATAAAATCCAGAACCAAATTATAAATTGAATAAAACCAGGACAGTATTTTGCTATAATTCTTGACTGTACTCAGCCAAGAACAAATGTCCCTTATTCAGATATAACTAATAATATATCACATGGTTCATCATTAGTGTTCAAGAACAGTTTATTAAATTTATAAATGTAGAAAGCATTTCTGAAGAAAATTTATACACTGTGCTGAAACGAGAAATTAATTCTCCAGCATTAAATATTAATAATACCAGAGTGTATGATAAGGGTTCAAATATGAAAAGAAAAATTTCTGGACTTATAGAGATTATTTTTTCATTAGCATATTGTGGAAAGCTTTTTAAAATGTTTTAATTTCTAGCAGAAAATTATAGATTAAACTTTTCCTAATCTCTTTATTGCTTTTGGGGTATATTTAAACATACCAGTGTCTGTTGTCTCTGGAAAAAGGAAATTTTCTAAATTAAAACTAATAAAAAATGATTTGAGATTAATTATGACACAACTAAAACAGTTTAGTGGTCCTATCCATTGAAAATCAAGAAGCACGGCAATGAGATTTTAATTCAGTTTTAGAAGACTTCTCTGAGTAAAAGGCTAGAAAATATTTTTAAACATTATTTTGTATTATTACAAAATATATGATATATACTTTGTTTAAATTATACTATTCAATTACTATAATCAAAATAGCAAGTCATATATAATGTGACATTATAGCTATATGGGACTGAACTAAATTCAGATCTACTATATTTTAATAGCCTCAGCATAGCCAAAGCCTTAAAGACAAAATTATAATAATCAAAAATTACGTATGAAATAAGTGCTGGGTTTTGAGTTGATATTTTAGATCTGGTGTCCGAATATGGGAGTGTTCTGGATAGAAATTTTAAATATTTTCTCATACTTCACTTATTAATTAAGAGCTTGTTTGTTTGAGCTATTAGTACACTCTCTGTTGTATTCAATTACTAATTTTTTTATATTAAAAAATGTGTATTTATTTATAAATGTTAGAACCATATTTTGAAGGGTCCCCAAAAGAAATATCCAGTTGCCCCACACTAACTGAATCTAGCTCTGGTTTTAGTCATATATTAACGTATCTGTAATGTGCTTGAGGGAAATTAATGAAGCCGGCAAGACAAATAACAGGGAAAAAAGCCACAAAAAAAAAAAAAAGATTAGCAAGTAATAATGAAAATGATCTAAAATCAAGAAATAAAGTATCATATATCCTGGTAAGAGATAAAATAGGACCATGAATTATTATGTAGACTACTGTTTCATTTTTTTCTATAGTCCAACATATTGACACCCATGTGTATGGAATTCTCTATATCTTAGAGAAAAAAAATGTTGGTACGGCAAGATTTAACTAAGATTCTGGTGATCAGAGTTTGAAATGACAAATTAAATTTCTATTTCTTATTCCTCAGTATCATTCAAGATGTTCTGTCAAAGATGAATGTAGAAATTTAGATGCTTTCCAGTATTGATATTTTTCCACAGAAGAAATTTATGTTTCCTTTATTTTGATGAGTGTCATGTAAGAAGGAATGGAAAATTAGATGAGAGTTTGCTTGTTTGCAGTAATGAAATGTATATTACTACTGGGCCAATTTCATTTACTGAAGAAAGTAAATTAAGTGCTTTCTGAGTTAGAAATGCTGATAAGGAGTAAAATCTAGATCATTGAATGCTAATTGCTTTTGTAAGGACTACACTGAAATTGCACAAGTTCTTTTCTCATAGGAGAGTACAACTTCTAAGAAAATTTTAAAGAGAAATGAATAATAGGCTTGTTGTGTGCAACATAGTTTGCTACAAGCATATTGAAAAGAGATGTTTTTCAAATATGAAAAAAAGATGCACAAAGATGTGTTGAAAGACTAATAGAAACATATATCTGGGAGAAAAGATAGGGTGGAAATTCTAAGAGAAGATGTGAAATATCATCAGTAAAGATAAACATTTTGCAAATATGAATGGACCATATCACTGATTTATTTGGAATAAATTTTAATCTCTTGTCACCTGATCCAGGATAATGCTTAGAACTGGAAGATATGAAAAAGAGGGTAGGAAGATGTCAGTAGCATTCATGTTGGCCAGTACAGAGTCATTTGTTCTAATCCAAGAATAAATATCCCATGAAATTTTTTTATAATCAATTACAATGAGAGTTTTATATAAAATATAAAAAATAATACATGCAGAGGAGGTTTTTGTGGAATTGTTTTATTTGACTTTTAGATAATATTCTTCGATTAAGTGTTACATAGTTATTCATATTAAGTGGTAAACTAGTTAATGAATATAGCAGAGCAACTGTGATGGTAGTTTGAGCTAATTCTGTAGGAGTCTCACAATGGGCCCAAATCAGAAAGAGCCTGGCAGATTTACCCAATTTCCAAAATCCACTACTAACATAAATAGTCTTCTGTCTTATAAATTGGTATCATATTATTACATAAAATTACTTCAGTTTAAATACAAAATTTAATTTATATTAGATACATATAATTAATTGTGAGAATGTCAAGATCTTGAAAATTTATAGATTAGTGCTCCAAAAATTAAAATAATTAGGTTAATTTTAATACGAACAATAATAATGTCAACTGTGTCATTAAAAATAGCATTGGAAATTGAACTTTGTTGTTGCATTTATAAAAGTCATAATATTTAAATACAAGCATAGTATATATACTTAAGCTAGATGTAATTAAGGGGGTTTGAACCCAGCCTTTCAAGCTTTCAGTTATTCACTATCCAATATAACATACAAATGATCACATACATTTGAAAAAGATAAATGATCTCCAACATACATATTTCGAGCTGAATCTGCACTCAATGATCATAATAATATTCTATAGATTCTATATTGGAGTCAAATTTGTAATATTTAAATACAAGAATAATTAATATGCTTAGAGTTTAGATGTAATATAGGGGATTTGAACACAGACTTTCAAGCTCCCTTCAGCTATCCACTATATTTCATACAACCAATACAAATGACCACATGCGTGAAAAAGATAAATAATCTCAAATATACATATTTCATGCTGAACCATCACTCATCAGTTGGTCCACATCATCACCTTCCACACACATATATAATTAGTGTTTGGTTTATATTAAGATAGCAACTCTTCAAACTTTACTGGACAGACTTCAATCTATTCTGTCCTCTAACTCTTCAGCCATCCATACCATTTAAAATCTGATGATGGAACACCCAAATCCCTTATTATTGATTATTGGCATGCCCATGTTAACTTTAAGTTAATCTAGCTTCTCATGTATGGGAGATGATGATCTGGACCAATTGATGAGTGCTGGTTCAGCATGAAATACATATATTGGAGATCATTTATCTTTTTCACATGTGTGTGGTCATATATATTGGTTATATGAGATAAAGTGGATAGCTGAAGGTAGCTTGAAAGTTTGTATTCAAATTCCTGTACATTACAAAGTTAAATTTATTGCCCAATTTGAAAGTTAAATGGATCTTTGTTATAGATGTATATGACTTATGAATCAATTTGAATATCGTGTTAGCCTTTTAAGTCAAAAGACAGACTTAGATGTTGGAATGTAACACAGATTTCAGTATACTGTTGCTGCATTTAACATGTTAGAAATAGGATATTTCATCCTGGATAACTATCTCAGCTAAATAAGATGTATATAGGGCTAATATTTTGCCTAATTTATTGTATGTTGAAAGAGAGAAAGGCAAAGGAAATTTTTTTTCTAAGGATGTTCCATAAGATTCTGAAAATATAAGCAAGAACCGTGTGATCAAACTATGTTTTTCTTCTTGCTAGATATGATGAGAGTGAATCTATTGTTATAAAGGCACATCTTGTGAGGCAAACGAATGGTTTTTATGGAGAAGCAGACTCCATTATCCGTTGTAATATTCTTTAAATAGTATTATGTACTGGTAGGATATGGCAGAAAATACAATACAATGGAGAGTCGCAATGAAACCAGTGGTGAAACTTTTCAAGAGGAAAAGTTTGTTGCATAAATTAAAAGGCAGCACTGCAGGATATCAATAAAATTATAATACCAGCAGGTGATATATACAAATATTGTAATATCACATGACCTCTACCCATACATTGTGTAAGAGTTTGGGGGTCCTAAATTTCTTATTAATGAAAACCATAAACTAGAAAGTAATCGGGGAATATGGATTAGATACCACTACATAAGCATTTATTAATGATTATTTACGCTTACAATAGGTGGCAGCACTAAAATAGGCCATAGAGTTGAGAAAGATTATGTTGTGGAAATGGGATGGAGCAGAATATGGGAAAACTTAGACTGGGAAATGGAAAATAAAGTGACTAACAGGTTTCTCTGGGCATAATTGTTGAGAGATTCTTGACTCCGTTTAAGGAGAAGCTACAGTACATCACATATATTTTTTACTTTGGGTGTTTTTTGTTTCATGGATTAGATTAATTGCAAATATATATTTAGTATTTTTTTTATTATTTCTTCTCACACTTATTTATGAGTGGTTGCTTTACTAATTAATCCGTAATCTAATAATATTTAGTGATTTTGATTTAATGTTTAACGTCGAACCTACACAGATATCGTATACCTTTTTTAGCTATTTATAACTACAAAATTACTATGTACACACATACATATTCCTTTGTATGTTAAACAGCATAACTTATCAATATATATACGTAAATATAAAATAACCTGAATAAAGAGTATTGAAGCGAACTATTTAATAACTTTGTGATTTTATTTTGATTATACTTTGTGTGTTTTTTTCTCTGATTTATTTCTCACCCACCCCTCTTATTTTTTTCATAATGGAAGCTTCCGTGCCTTAGTACTTCCTATTATTAGTTGCATACGCAAACAATATGGATATTAACCGAAAGTTTATTTTTTTAGGTAGTCTGAGAGAGAAAAAAAAAAAGCTTGATATATGTTAATACTTTATTAATATTAATTAACTTTCACCTTTCTTTCTTTTTTTTCAGGTGTTGGTTCTCTTTTTTCAATTTACCTGGTTTTTGGCTATGGAGCAGAATTACTGTGCAATGTGATTGGTTATATCTATCCTGCTTATGCCTCGTAAGATTTGAAAATGATTTTTTTTTTTATAGGATAAAGTTAATAGTTTAAAATTTATTTGCTGACATAATTCGGTTTTTAGTAAAGTGAAATTATGCAGGTTAACTTAAAACCTCGAAACTTATTTTACATGGAAATTGTTGATTCATGCTTGAATAAAATAAAAATCCATTTTATAAAATATTTGCAGATTCATTTGTAAAATTAATTAACATTAAGAATCTTTTTTTTTTTTAAATAAAAAAAGTAAATGTATTAAGATTTACTCGAAGGTTAAGTTTTTTTTAAGTTTAGAAATATTTTTATAATTGAAGGTAGCCATCCATAACTTGTATTAATTACAATAATTTTTTTTGTTAAACATTGTTGAGTTTCATAAAAATGAAGGTTGGGATCATTGTATTTCATCATTATCTTTATTATTGATTTGTAGATAGCTGTGTGTGCATGATTGTATTGATAAATTAAAATTTTATTACAAAATACTTTGGAGTTATTATTAATTATTTTTAATGTGTATAAATGAAAATTAAGTACTATATTTTTAGAAGAATATTTCTTCATTGTTCTTGTATTGGGGAAAGGGGGAAAGAGACTGTAAAGAGGCTTTAGCCTAGCAGTGATATATTCAGAAGCTTTTTCCCTTTTATCTTCTTATTGAATTTCTAATTAAAGTTGTCATCATGATGAATTTAAAGAAATTCCTTATTCTATGATAGCTTTAAATTTGTGATGCTGTGGTAAGAAAGTCCAATTATTATTGATAATCATCAGGTACTGTCATTTGATTGTAATACTCTGCTTCCTAATTTTTCCTACACCTGACTTTGAGCTCAATTACATATATATAGTACTTATTTTCTACACCTGGCTTGGAACCTTTTTTAATATATTTCCAGTTTTCATCTAAATTACAGAGAATCCTCTCGTAATTTGAATATAATCTTTTGCAATAATAGACTGAATCACAATATTATCCCATGCTTTTTAGGAGTAATCTTGAAGCACAAGCTTTTAATCTTATTTTTAACTGAAATTAGTACAAGATTAATTTCTAGGAAAACCAGCTGATACTACTTGAAGTTATGATGCAAATATATTATGGATAGCTTTGTTATCACTAACTTATTCTGTTGGTGAATATTGTATTCCTGTTTGGAGAAAAAGTTCCCACATTAAAAGCTCTGGATATTTAATTAAATATTACTATGAGAAATATTACTGGTACAATGAAGTCTATACCTTTGCAGTCGCTTTTTGTTCTTTTGCATATTGCTCCACTAGATATTAGAAGAGAAGTTGCCTCATAGTAAATGTATAAGAAACTATTAAGCAGCTCAGACTTGCTTATAAGATTTAGTTTTACTACCTAAGACTCGTCTCTTCCTAGAAGCCATTGGAGTCTCGTCAACAAATTCAGGACAAGCCACAGTTAGTGTCATCTGTTTTATAAACAAAACTGTGAATCACATAATTAGTAAATGCCAAATTTATGAGACAATGAGAGAAATGGATGATATAATAAAACCATTGTTAAATTTATTTCCTGGTTGGAATTGTCATGAAAAAATCTGTGAGCTAAATAAATTTATCTGCCTTCTTTTTCTTAATTGTCTTAGTAATCATTTTTCAATATTTTCAATATTTTTACATTTTTTTATCTTATTCTTTCTATTCTCCAATTCTACATTTGTAAAAATCTTCAGTTGAAATATTATAACGTGATATACATTATTCTTTTCTTAAAGCTTCTTGTACATAACAATCCTCTTTTACAATACACATGTAATTTAAAACATCTTCAAAACAAGTAATGATAATTTAAATATATAATATCCAAGCTGGCTGTTAAAACGTTTAAGTATCCATGGCTCATCTAAACACATATTATTTATCAATTCAAATTCCATATTGCAGCAGTTTGAATGTTATGTAATTTTTGATTCATTATATTATTTGTATATTTAATAAAATGTGAGTTTAATACTATAAAAGCTGACTTGGATATTGTATTACTTCATTGTATATTTATCTTTTATAAGAAGTTATTTGTTTTGCTTATAAATGTATCTTTACTCTTCTCTTTTGCCATTCTCTTCAAAATATTCAGCAAAATAAGCCATATTATTCTGCAATCATTTTTCCATATCAACTATAAAAGATCAATATTTATGTTTCAAACTTCATATCTTCTCATCTCTATTTTTTTCTATTTTTAAATTCAGTTTTCTGTTTATATAAAAGCAATTGTCAAAACATTTTATAACATTCGTTGTTTTCTTGAGAAGAATCGTAATTATTAAACAAAAATCTGCTATCTATTATTCTAAATACTTTTGCAGACAACATTCTAGTGTCTCGTATTCTTTCCCGGTAGCATTTAATAATTCGACTGGAATCTCATAAATCTCAATTGATTTGCAATTAAGATCTAGTTTTGTATAATATTTTCTTCTATTATTGCACAAAATATTTTATTTTTATCATTATTTTTTACTTTTCATTTATCTTAAAAATCACTTATACAAATTCTTATTTTCTTTTTTATATATATGTTATATTTATTAATACTTTAGTCATTTCCCACTTCATTTTTGTGATTCTGTTTCCTATAATACATATTGCAAATATCTTTTTTTCTATAAATTTATTTCTATATTATCCTAATTACTCTCATCTAGAATTTTCTCTTCTATTTTCAATTCCCTATTGTGCTATGCTTTTTAAACATTCATCTACTTTCTTCAATATTTATATTTTTTATTAAAACAGGCAAAACTCTCCATATAGTAGTGTGATCATGTGATGTTTAGTGGTTTATATTTTTTATTATTAATTGCACCCCTAATTCAAATAATTTTTTTTTTTTGTACTCTTTCTCTAACCTATTATTGATACTACAAAATTCGTTAAATTTTTCATTGATAGTTTCAATTTTTTCTTTGGTGTACCATCTGCTATCTAGATATATTTTATTATATAATAAATTTGGAATTTATTTTTTTTTAATTTTACTTTTCAATTTATTAATTAGTCATTTAATTTGTATTATTTAAAAATTTAATCTTACGTTTACTACTTTTAGATAGTAATCCGAGTCTATATCAGCTGCATGAAGTGCATTTTTAGAAATATTCCTTAATCCAACCAATGCATTATCCATATCAGACTAGACAAACTATGGCTCTCAAAATGGCGCCGCTCTTTTTAGTCGTTATATATAAAGACATATTTTATTCCCTCTTGTAATTTGTAAATAAATATTTTGATGACTGTAGGAGAGGAAAATACTTATTACAGTGTTGTTTCTTTAATTTAGCCTTACTATAGAATAATAATTATTATATATGATGAATATTTAAATATTAGAAATGGGTAGTTGTAAATTATAATTTACAACTACTGAAATTTGTGACTAAATCAAACAAAATAATTTTTTGTTTTTATTTATTTATTTTTAAGAGAATTTTTATTTTCATTAGGATGTATTCAGATTCTTTTATGTTCTATTACTAAAATAAATGTTCAAATATATCCACAGCTATTAAGAAATTTATATTTTTCATGAACATATTTTTCACCTGGGAGGAATAAACAAAATGTCACTTTATGATGAAAAGTTTGCTGACCCCTGATCCATACAAAATCTGTTCTTTATCTATCCTGTAGTTATTATCATTGCGTTAGTCTACAAAAATGTAGCTTTTCCCTTCTCGTTTCTTATTTCTAGTAATGGATATATTATTTAAATTATATTATTTTTTCTTTTTTATTATCATTTTTACTTGTTAGCCTATTCATCAAAAATCATTACTTACGGTATTGCTTTTTATAAAAGTATCTTTCGATTTTGGTTCTAGAAATTCCATAGCTCTTTCCACTTTGTCTTTAGAATTCTATAGTTTATATAATGTTTTTCTGGGCTGTCTCTAACTTGATCCTGATTCTTAACATTCTACATAAGATAATTTGAAATTCTTTTCAGTATGTGAATTGACATTTGGAATCCTGAGAAGGAGTAATGTAATAAATTTTAATAAGTGTTGATATATGAATACAAAAACCTGTTGACTTCTGAAATATCAATTATCATTGACATTTATTATTAATTTCTTTAATATACTGAGGTTAGTTAATACAAAGAGAAAGTTTGTTATTTTAATGATATATTTTTGATCATATAACAGAAAAATGGAAATAAGAGTTAACATAATATTTTTCATTTTTACAGAAATGAATCCTAAAAAAAGAATTAGGCATATTTGACAAGAAGTTCAAATCAGTTTCATATATCTATAAAAAGAAATGTCAGTTGTTGATATGTGATTAGCTGGCACATGGATATTCAAAACTATAGACTTCTTTAGTCTTTCAAGATTAGCAGTATCAAGCACTATGACTGCATTTATTAAGATAAAAAAAGAATCCGTGCTAAAACTGTGCTCATCGATCGATACTTGCAAGAAGTCAGTGGACATTATGAAGAATTATAGTTGTGAAATATAAAATCTAAGCTGTGCAAATAATTACAGAAATCAGTAGACATTTAAATATTTAGGCATTACCAAAGTGATTCTCTGTATGATTCAGAAGCAAAGTACTGTAGATTGAACTGTCATTTCTAAGGTATTGTTTTGTGATGTGAATGCTAAAATAGGAAATGGTTGTGTTCAAGTATAACAAATAGACAATGAATAATGGGAAGCATCTTATGGTCAGTTAAATTATTTATATTTTTTTTAGTTGTTAGAAAGATTTATGTCTAATAATAGCCAAAATTTTAAGCTATTTTCTCCCAACCGCTAAATTTAGTGTAACAGAAGTATTGTTAGTTGGATGATCATATCATCATGCTATTGTAGTTCTGCATGAAAGTATCACAGATATAATCTACTTGGACATTTTGGAAGTCTGTGATTGTCCTATGGTGTATTCAAACTCTCCTCCCAAGATGTTAAAGCTCCAATTCATATGGCTATATGGTCCATATACATCAGTTTTACATTACTTTTTGTAATCTATTTCTTGAAAACATATAATATTTATTTTTCATTAAACTAAGGAATTATATGAGCTACACACTCCAGATCAACTCTTATTTCTTGAAAACATATTGTATTTTTTCTCATTGAACTAAGGAATTATATGAGTTATATATTCCAGATCAACTCAAAAATTGGAGTTTATATGAAGCACATGAGCATGTGAATAATATTATTGATAGATTGTGTTTGATTAGTGTAAATATGGGGGGTTTATAGAAAATATACATACACAAAATTTACAGAAAGTGCATAAAATATTTAATGTATATTATACAATTCTAAATGAAATAATAATTCAACTAATGACATGAAAAAGAAAATAATGTTCCTATCATTCATTAATAGAAGAAATTTCATTAAATAGTGGATGCAGGTTCATTCTCACTTTCAGTACTATTGGAAAAATGATGTTTGAAATAATACAAGTGCATTGTCATTGATTTGCCACTTCTGGTTCCCAAGTCTTCCTGAATTAAGAGTAATATAATAGTGTACTACTATTCTTTGTCCCATTATAACTTCCATATCTTTAAAGCACCATATGCTGCTGAATCCTTAAATATAATATATATTGATTTTAATATATATAACGGAGGTATAAACTATTTATATTTTGTTCCAAGGCTTCCTCGCATTCCACATATTTCATGTGTAATAAATAGCCCATGTTTATTGTTAAACATTGATTAGAATAGAATACATATTATATATTGAATAGTACTTTCTCAAAATATGAAAATAAAGATTGATTATGATGAGTTAGAAGAAGTTAAAAGTTACAAATACCTTGGTCAGATTATTAATACAGATGGAAACATAATGGGTGAAATTAATTATAGAATTAAACTTGGTTGGAGTGCTTTTGGTAGAAATAACTTGATACTAAAAGGAAATATGCCTATGTGTTTGAAAAGGAATGTTTTTAATAAATTGTTTTACCAGTTCTTACTTATGGATCTGAGACTTGGATACTTAATAGAAGAGCAATACAGAGACTTCAGACCACTCAAAGAAGTATGGAGAGATGCATGTTGGGGGTAACACAATATATGGGTAAGAGTACAAACAGGTGTTACTGACCTCATTGAAAAAATTAAAAGATTGAAGTGGAGTTGGGCTGAACATATTGCTAGAAAAGATGATAGTAGATGGACAATTGAAATCTTGAACTGGATTCCAAGAGATTGTAAAAAACCCAGAAAGAGATCAAATGTGAGATGGATGGATGAAATAAGAAAGTGTGTAGGAGTGATGCGGAGAAGAGAAGCTAAAGATCAGAGAAGATGGATTGAACTTGGAGAGACTTTCATCCTGCAGTGGATTGATAATGGGATTGTAGTATAAACCAAATGTTAAAAAAAAAAATAATAATAATAATAATGATGATGATGATGATGATGATGATGATGCAAAACCACAGACAAGATTCCAGAACAGTATTTGCATAATTATTCATACTGGGATATTTATGGTTTAATAAACAGAGAAGCAGATACTAATGTTATACAACCTATGCTAGGAATTAACAACAAGAGACTACTCAAGGAATATAAAAAATGGGCTCTAGAGCCCAAATACTTTGATTTTATCATGAAAATCAATCTCATTGCCTTGCCAACAACCCACTTTCTTTATCATAAAAGAATGTATATATCTATTGACCCCTTCTGTGGACTCTGCCATCGAGCAGAAGAGACACTGGACCACTTTATTTATCAATGTGTAGCACTTAACCAAACACGACAGATGATGTGTAACACCTACAGAAAACCAGGTACAATCATTAATCACATAATAGCTGCTTTTCAGGGAAGATCAATACCTAGTATTAGGGCAGCCACATTTGTTCTTTATGCGTATTGGTGCACCCGATGTACTTTCTTAATTGGCAATAACACCAGACGACACCCAGCTACATTTAGCACCAAACTGCTACACATTCGACATAGAGATAAAATAATAACCAACCACCACTTATATGCAGCAACATGGTCATTGTTAAAACAACCATCAATGCTGCAAAGAAAAACTATCATACAACTAACATTCAAAGTGACATGCGGACAAAACTAAATAAGCTCCTCAAACGTTAGAACTCTGATTATTTTTGCTTTTTTAATTTTTATGTTGTTTTAGTCCATTAACCACAAAGTGTAACCACTAAATTCATTTATATGTGTTTACCCTAATATTATTCATTGTATGTTAAATTTCAAATTTTTCTAGATGTAAACTTATGTAAACCATTGAGATCAATAAAGCCTTTATTGAAACGTAATAATAATAATAATTATTATTATTATTATTATTATTTAAGGGAATATATATATTTTATTGAATGTGTATTTGCTCATGCATTCACTGAAACAACAAGAATAAGTATAAATTAACTACCATATTTTCATTTTTTAAAAGAAAGTAAATAGCAGAATGGTTCCCCCCCCCCCAAAAAAAAAAAAAAACTTTTTTCTTTTATAGAAACATAATAATGATTTTGTTATCAAAAAATTTGGAACTCTAATTATTTTGATATTTTAAAATCAATATCAACTTTTAGTATGTTATAAAATTTTGTAAACTTTTAATATTTTGCTCAGAAAATATTTTATTAAACAAAATACAGCATATCAAACTCAAAAAGGGTAATAAAGAATACACCTGGGTCTCTTTTTACGCGGCCTTATTTAACACGATTTTGAAGTTACGCAATTCGTGTTTCACCGGAAGTCGACCTCCGATAATGCGCTATTACTTTAAATAATAAATTTCACGCACTTACGTTATATTGAAAGTAATAGCACATTATTGGAATTCTACTTTCATCTTAGTAATTTCAATATTTTCAGTAAGATTTTATGCAATAATGAAATTAAAATCATGATTTCCGCATTTTATGTATACACACATTAAATTTTACAAGGTCATAATGTAAATTTGTTCAAACATTGTGCGTGTTAATTTTGTATTGTAAATCACATCCTTTTTCTACTTTTTAAAAAAGAACGTAATCAATTATTAATCATTTAGTATCCACAAGTTTATTTTTAAAAGGTCAGTAATAGCAGTGGGCACAATTAAAAATATAAAATCTGATTTTTAATTGTAATTAAAAATTTAAAAATTACTTACGGGCAACTTGAAATTAATGTGATGTAAAACGAAATTTGATTTTTAAACGGAATTGAAAATTAAAGACAAAAATAAGAATTTAATTTTTAGTTGTTAGTTTTAATTAAATTTTTCCCAGCAGTGGTGAATAAATGTCTTTTTATTATCATAAGTCTAAGTTCATAAACAATTATTAAAATCATCGTCGTCGTCAACAGAAAACCATTAACACAACATGAGAGTGAACTTGGCGCTAGTTGTATTTCCTCTTGTGAGAATAATTGCTGAATATTCTTGACTTCATTTAAGGAGAAGCCAAATACATCACATCACATCACATCACATGAGAATCTGATTTTTTACTAGTTTGCAATCGAACGTGTTTTTGGGCAAATAGCGATAATTAAAACGTGTATAAAAAAATGTAAATTACTGTACTGTAAATTATGCATAAAAATATATTATTTTGAATAAAATTAAATATTATAGTTAAAAAAAGTTTGTCTTGTATCAATTTTTTCCAAATTTGAAATTTTTTATTAGTCATATTTTATTTCCTTATTTTTTTTTTTGCGCGAATTTTAAAGTAATTTTACGTTGGTGCTTTCCTTTTATGCAAATTTTGAAAAATCACAGACTGCATCCCCCCCTTTTCAATGTAAGTTAGTCTATTTTTGCGCGATTTCGTTTGCGCGTGTTTTCTGAGGAACCTATCTATCGCATAAAACGAGACCCAGGTGTAAAATGTATATAGTTTCAACGTAAACTGAAGAAATTTTATTAATATACATGTTAAAGTAATAAACCCTGTTATTATTAATAATTACCAGGTCTTTTGGTGAAAGTGATTAAAAATTCATATAAATCACATTAACCATGTAATTATTAATAATTATCAGTAGGAGTCTGGTAAATGTAATAAAAATATATAGTATAATATTATTTGTTATTTATTATTTTAATATTTAGTGATTTTTTATTGTTGTATTATTTATCAAATTATGATAAAATTATACAAATAAGGAATACAGAACAAATAGGAAAACTTTTACATTTTTATAAAATTGCAAACAATTACAAACTATTTATGTAAATACATATAAGGCTTTAATCTTAATACTATGCGCATTTTGAGTCCTTAATTTTAGCACAAGAGCGACCTCTACACCATTCTCATCTTTATAAAGTTGTAATCTTGGGTTAAGATTTGTAGAGGTCGCTCTTGTGGTAAAATTAAGCACTCAAAAAGCGCATAGCATTAAGGTTAAAGCCTTATATGTATTTATGTGTTGACCATGCACTTAGTAAGAATTAATGTTTAAAACTATTTATATATAAAATAACATTGTGACATTTAGAATTGCAAAGAATTTTTGACTTTTTACATTTGCAGCAATATGAGTCTCAATCGCCTGTGCAATTACATTGAAATCCTTGACCACCTAAATTGGAATTCCTGTGAGCACACTCTCTTAAACTTATTTTCATATCAGAACATTATTAATTGAAATAAAATTTTCTTTGCAGACTGGTTTAAATTGCCATACTTCGTACTGAGTTTATATAAATTATTATTTTAATTGACATTATAGCAGCAATAATATTCTGGTTATCAGCTTTAGCCCTACTTATTTGTGGGATCCTTATCCTAATGCATTCTCTTACATTTGCAATTGGACATTTAGTCTTAGTGTGTTGTAACATTTTTTCAGCTTGCTTATTCAGTCAGACTCCTTAGAGTTTTGAGCTTCTTGGATTTTTTCATAGATTTCATCAAGTGTGAAGAAGAATCTTCTTTGGTCTGTTCACTATTTTCAATACTGCCAATATTTTTTCCTTTATTATCTTTCATGTCATTTGGTAATATTTCAGAAAAATATGGTTGATCTATGATTTGGCCAGCAGTCTCGTTTCTATTTTTGTTCAGATCTTCACCAGTTTTTAAATGCAAGTCTTCAACATTATTGTTATTCTCTGCTGTAACATTGTAAGCCTTTTCTGAGGCAATTCTCTGGAGCTGCAGCACCACTATTGGATTGATCTTTTAATATCCTCTCAAGGTCTTTTTCACTAATGATTTTTGATAAAGTTTCAACTGCAAGTATTTTTTCAAATCTATTCTAGATATTACAACTAAATATAGCCTCATAAGAACGTGGTCTATTCCAGAATGATGGGTTCTGTTTTTCATAAATTAAATAAATTTCAATCATTACGATCCTTTAGTTGTATTGATTGTTTCAAGCCAGGTAGATAACATATTTTCAGTGTCTTGATTTGCTCTTTCAATTGAGCCTTGTGACTGTTTATATGTCACTTCTCTATGAACAATTTTAAATTCATCCTACATTCTGCAGACTTTTTCAATAATTCTGTTTGCAAATTCTCAGCCATTGTCACTTTGCAAGATGCATGATTCTCCAAATATTGTAAATATATCCAATAATTGGTAAGGAACTTCCTTGGCATGTTTTGTTTTTTAAGCTCTTAGTCAAACAAATTTGTAAGATGGTCTTGATAAACCATTATAATTTTATAACTCCCCCAATCGTTGCATGTCTATCAGATCAATTTGGCATCTCAAATTGAAATCACTGCTTTTAATTAGTTTCACAGCGAGCCCTGTTTTTGGAATGCTTATTTTCTTTTGACAGGATTCTTAAAGATTTAAATACCGCATAGCAATTTCTACGGTAATGTTTTTTTTACTTTGCCTTAAGCTCTTTCATCATCCTGTTTCGTCCGGCATGACTCTTCGAAAAAAAGTGTAATATATAATTGAGTCGTTTTCATTATTAATTGGTATGATGAGTTTTTTAACACTTCCAATTTTTACAATATCGTATCTTGATAAATATTGGTATTCTGGAGATAATTTGCTGGAAAACTTCTCTTTGTTTTTTTTTTAATTTTAAGCAAAAATAAATAATACTCTTCTCTTGTAAATAACTGATGATTTTTTTTCTTTTTCAATTTCAAATTATTTATTTGATCATTAAATCGTTTCTTCATTAAATCCTCCATTATGCTTATGGATAATGTGACATAAATAAAAAACAATCTCTTTCAATAACATAGTAATCAGTACTAAGTGTGAATGGTTAACAAAAACAACAGTGATATAACTTCTTTCATTTGGAATACGGAGAAGCTGCCAACGTAATGTATTGAAATTTATTAAATGTTGATTGCGAGCCTAATGGCATTGAAATGTATTAACACAGGTGCAAATCTAATGATATTAAAATTTATTAAATTTACCATTGACAGTCTAGAATTATAAATAACTACCGGTTCATGTGATATTTTAAAAAAAATTAATCTCTTTGTCTTATTTGGTTATTATTAATAATAACTGGTAATTGTTAATTATCAACCACAACATATATATATAATAATGTATGCACTCAGAGATGGGAAAATGGTTGCAGAATATTTAAAATTTTCAAATTTTAATGAGTCTTTTATTATTTATTTAAATTTTTGTTTATATTTTTCTTTGGATAGCATATAATTGAATTTATGTAGTTAGATGCAGCAGACTTCGCACCTTATTGTATATATTTTGTATACATATCCGTGAACTTACTATCCATGCTTTTAGTAATCCATGGATTTTAAAAAAGTACTGAATTAAAAAAAATTACGAATTTAGATTTGTAAGTTTTGTTTCACACACTTTTTATTATTTATCAATCATTTTCTCATCTCTGGCATTCAATGCTATACTAAATTAGTCTGTGCTATAAAAATGGAAGTATTATTTTATGTGAAAGTGTTAAATTATAGATAGTAGCAATTCTGTTGAAGCCTTAAAAAAGATCATTAAGTGCTTTTGTTATCTGATAAGGTGAAAACATTTATTGTAGTGAAGGAAAAATATATCAAATGCTGAAGTTAGCTAGATGTTAGATAAAAATAAATTGAGTTGTGAAATACTATACTTAAGTGTGTGAATGTTTGTTTAGCTTGAATTTATTACTGTAATCTTTTTCATAACATTATCTCTTTTTATATTAATTTTTTTTTTTTATGTTTTAATGCATATAATTTTTTAAATTCCATTAGATATGCCAATGGGTCACTATATCCACAATATTATATTCATTCACCAAAATGCAATACCAAAAAAAATTATTATGCTATCACGTAGATAATTTTTGAATTTTTTATTACTAATTTTCATCATACCTAAGCAAAAAAATGTGTACACATATATATAAATTTAATAGAACAAATTATTTACTATATGTTTAAAAGGACCCCCCCCCCTCAAAATCTTTTTTTATTTAAAAATTTTTAAAGCTTTCAGGTTTTTGAAAAAAAAAAAAAACATTATAGGTTGGGGGGGGGGGGGTTATGATAGTAAAATTCTGTTAATTCAATTTATTAAAAGAAACTAATGAAAAAAAAATTAAAAATATATATTTTTTTCAAATGTTTTTAAAAATAGAACAATACAGTAAAACATTTTTAAAGATATCTTTGTTTATTGTATAAAATATTTTACACAGCCATTTATTATTTTAATTTGAAATCTGTGTACATACATGTAATTAGTCTATTACTGTAATTGTGTCAAACTTTATATTTCTAGTTTGAATTTTTATTGAAAAGTTTTAAAAGATGAAACAATCTGTTTTGTTGATTAAAATTTCAAAGTTAAAAGTAACATTTTTTGATTGATTTGAAGACATTCCCCTACATATTTAAGTTAATTGCCCCAAAAACTATTATCTTATGCTATCACTAAAGGACATATCCATTAATAATAATAGTTGCTTTTGAGGTTTAATATTGAATGTTAACTATATGAGTCCTATAGTATTGCGTTTTTATTATAGTTATGAAAACTTGAATTTTTTATTATTTATTTATGTAACATAGATTGTTTTATTAAGATTCACTTAAATTCTGGAGTTCGCACTATTCTTTTAGGAGAAAGTAAAATGATGATATATGATGAAAGTGGTATAAGAAAATGAAATTAATACCAAATAATTACGTAGATTTATTCAGTACTTTCATTATTAACTTAACATTGTTTCCTTGGTGAACAAACGATTAAGTACTTTATCATTAATTGATTATTATAAGGCAAATAATTACAGCTAAAATTAACAATCAAGTATACATTCGACATCACTGGGTGAAGATTTAATTCTGGAATAAGAGTAACTCAAACTGTAGAGTAATCTTGATATCCCATTCTCTTTAGGTAGTGAATACATGTCTATCTAACACATTTATTAATAAACAGGTAAAACTCGCTATACGTATTGCCACACACAGCAAGCTAGAGTAATCAATGGATACCAGAAGGCTTGTGCATAAAATCCCCATCTAGTGCCTACTCATCCAATATCCCCAGACTAGTTTCTGGCATCCATTGATTACTCTAGCTTGCTGTATGTGGTAATACGTATAGTGAGTTTTTCCTGTTTTAACAACAGTTATACACAAGCATAAGAAGTGGTGGTCATGTGACATTTATTGATAACATTAAAATGAGAAATAAAAACTAAAATATTTTTAATATTTGTTTGAAAGATGATATCTTCCTGGTTACTCAGTCTCTGTACACATCACTACCCACATATCTGCATGATGGCTGGCTCATGTTTATAAGATTTCACTTGTTTCCTAGAGATAAACAAAATCTCACAAAGAAGACCTAAAAATTATAATCTTTTTATTATTATTATTAATCACAATTATAAACAAAATTAATAAATTTAAGAATCCAAAAAGAAATAAAATGTTCTGTTTTTATTTATATTATTCTTCCCACTCTAGCTATTAAATCATAGATTATTATTCATTTTAATAGATTAATCTCTATTTGATAGTGAATTCCAAATTATTTGAGCAAACTTTGGTATTCAGTTGTTGAATAAGGATATAAAATATTATAACAATTAGTTCACAGTTCTCACAATCTGAATCATAATGAAAATTCTATTTATAGTTGTCACTAACTTATTAGCAAACTAATATATATTATAGATGTTAGATGTTATGTGTATCTTTAATGCATCAATTTCTAAATAAACAGAGTTTCTAAGTTAAATAAAAGAGTTTAAAATAACATTTAAATAAATGTTCACATCCATATCATTTCAAATGATGAAGTCTTTATGGATCTAGTTTCAGTGGAAAAGCATTTTCTTAATATATGAGACTAACTGATTGTACAGTAATATTCTAAGATATATTTATTTTACAAGATTTGAGAGAATACACCATTTTGTATTCTAGTTTTATTCAGATGGCACAAGGTGCCAAATAATATGAGAATTTCAATCTGAATCAAAGATATAAAATTTCTTGAGTTTTATTTAATGAAATTTTAAGATCACAGTGGTAGGCATACTTTTTCTTACACTGAATATGATATAATATGCAAAGTGATGACGATGAAGCATTATCATTAAATAAAGCTTAGTACACCCCTATTATAACAGTATTCTTGTTGCTTTTTATTATATAATAATCTCATACTTTTCAAATTATTCACAAAAGGGGAACATCTTAGCCCCGAGGTTAAAGTAATTTCTCAAAAATTGTTCTCAAAAGCGAATATCATATCCCTAAACCCATATTAACATTTGCATTTCTTACATTTCATTAGTAATCTTGCAAAACTTCCTTTGTTATAATAATACCTCTAATGAAAAGTTGTTGCCATATCGGCATGTTACAGTGGATCTATAAAACACATTTTAAATATTCTTTTATGAAGGGTGAAAGATGTTAACTCTAGGGTCATTCATTCCACCCATTTGTAGAATATAGAATATCGTTAGTATCACCCGTTAACGATTCAACTTTTTAAATATTTTGGTATATAGAAAAATACTGTACTTAATTATGTAAAAACTATTCTTCAACTTGATCAATTTTACAGATATTTTATGTAAATAATTAAAAACTATATTTTAACTTAACTTTTGATGAATTTTATAAATATTTATACACAGTTACTCTGATAATAAATTTGTGATTAAGTATCAATCTGTACTCATATTGTTTCTAATATTTAATATGACTTAGGTTTGAATATTATATATCCCAATAATGATACATTTAATAGTTAAGAAATATGTTTGCAGACACATAAAAAAATATTTAACATTGTCAAATATTTTTATGTTGCGAACATTTTAAATAGATATTTAATAATTTTAATTAGTGAATGTAATAGAATTTTTTTTTATTTTTACTCATGTCTTTAAATTATTATTTTCAAGAATCAAAGCTTTGGAAACTTTCAACAAGGATGATGATACAAAGTGGTTAACATACTGGGTTGTGTTTGCTCTCTTCAGCGTTTGTGAATTCTTTTCAGACATTTTCCTATCATGGTTTCC